>CM050170.1:125352903-125740403 GCA_027410445.1 Discoglossus pictus
CCCGCATGCTGACAACTATATATGTGATAGAAACAAATATGTCATTTTGCAAAAGAAAGGCATGAAAGAAAATGTTTTAACATAAAATACCTATTCTACTTTTACATCACAGCTTTCCGATTCTTCTGTTTCCTTATGTTTCTGAAATATAGAGTGGTATAGTACTGTTATCTTATAACTATAGTGTCTTGTATTTTGACTTAAAACTTGACGTTGATTTTAACGACACAAGCAACCCAAGCAAATGTTCTATTTTCTTTTACTTATGTGGGGCTTAATAACTAAGGCCCTTATGTAATTCCTATAGAGGAGGAGAATGTCCTGGCCTATGAAGATTGGACGGATGTAATCATGTAATACCACAGGAATAAAATATAGTAAACATCAAGGAATGAAGGACGCTATCCTTTATGGAGCCACATGAAAGGATTGCAGAGTTTCCCAACGGATTGGTTTAATCTGTAAAAGAAAGAAGATAAGAACATTAAGAGGACAATTAAACTGACCAATAGATACTTACCTCAGGACCTAGGATGTCAATTCAGGTAGTGGGAGGTCTTGAGAAAGCAGCTTTTCCAGCGAAACGTACGTCGACCTTCCAGCATGCACTGCTCCGCTGACGTCACACACCGAACTGCTAAGCAGTAAGCTAGCAGCTTGACCCTGTTGGCTGAAGTGAAATCCAATAGATGATAGTGGAATGCATTCACTTATTGGACTGCTAAAGATACCAAGATAAGTAGCAACAATATCAGAAGAATATAGAATGTTATATATTAATTATAAACATGTATGATTGATATCTCTACATTATTGAATCAATTAGAGTTAATTGATTTAACATCTTGTGAGTATATATTATATACATTGATACACTGTGTATATTCTTTTTGCGTATATTTAAGCATTACATGCTAAATATCGGATGTGTGGTTATAATACTATTGCTTTGACCTAGCACCTTAAATTATAATGATTAGATTTTTCCAATCATTAATTTAGTAGCATTTTATAATAAGTTTTCCTATTAAATTAACACTTAGCACCTTGCACTTTAAAATATTTTATATTTTTCTGTGGATTTCAAGGCAGTAAGATTTCTTCACACACTCGCTGGTATAACTAATATTTGGTTATATACATATAGATTATAATGACAGCAGTATTATAATAATACACTATAATGAAATGTTATCAGTGATTGATGCAAAATTAAATTAGACAACTATTGTATCTCATAATTGTGACACTTGTGGTAAATAAATACACAGTGACGATACAGTTAATACAGTGCATTTGTATATAATTCAATATATTTTTAAATATGTTTTAAACATTGTTGTTTGGAATATTTTTAGCATTATTAATAAAACTATAATTTTAAACTATCAGCAATTCTCTTCCTTTGAATCCAGTTTATTAGGGTGATGGATTAGATGGAGTGTCTTTTTCTTTCTCTCTTTTGAACAGGTGTCTAACTCCCTTGCGAGTCCTATCTAGTACTCGGAGAATTGTTTGATACATTTTTCATTTATGGGTTGGAAGGCAATTGCGGGCTTGTTGAAACTTCAAACGAGTAGATAGGATGGAGTTACGTTTTGGGCAAAAGTAGCTAATTGAATATCAGTAACATTCACTGGCTCCATTACAGGCTCATGTAATTGTAATTTGGACAAATAAATAGGGCCCTAAGGGCTCACACAGGGGGACAAATCCGCTTGAGAAGAACTGAATACAGGAGGTTCCCGGGATACAGATGGATTATGATTAAATCTTTCTGTACTTTAGACATTATAGTATTTTTGATATTATTATTATTATTAGGATTATTGCCCGTCAAAAAATGACGGCAATGAAATTGTAAGTGAGCTAATGCTGTTTGGTGTATGGTAATCAAATAAATAATACATTAATAAAGTAATATACTTTACCTATTTTTAAGTAATAAATGCAAGAAGCATTGTGTTGAAGAGCCGGCAATCTGTTTTCATGTTGCTGCAGCATACAATGTGTGTTTTCAGTGCTGTGGAGCTGCTGTGTAAGTGTGAGCAATGTGTCCAGTGTGTAGTGTAAATAGTGTGCGTGCGCTAGGCAAATCTGTTAGTGTAGCTGTGTACTTCCGCATTATGTAAGTTAGTGTTGTAAAATGGCGCCTAATGTGTGGTACGCGGCTGTGGCTGATTTTGCGTCCTAGTTCTTGGACCTCGTCCGGCTTTTTCGGAAAATCCGTATGTGTTTGGTGGTGTTTTGCATGTTTACTGTCCTGTAACCTCATTTTCGATTTTTTCGGCTGCCATTTTCTCTCTCGCTTAGGTGATTTTCGGGTGTCTAAACTCTGTAATTTGGACTTAAATGGAGGTGTAACTTCACTTGCAGAGGTCCTGGGTGCTCCCTCTTGCTGTGGTTAAGCTTTTTATGTGTTTGTTGTGTGTATTTTTTGTGTTTCTAATGTTTTCAGGTTCGCGCGGGTCGGCCGTTAAAGTCGTATCTTTGCAAGGTCGTAGTGTTTTTTTTTCTTCTAAGTCCCGCATAAATGTTGCGAGGTCCGCAGTTGCTGGCATGGAGCACCTCGGCACTCCATGCCAGCAACTGAGGCCCTCTCTTCGTGAAGGTCGCAGGCTCTCTACGCTAGCCCGCAGCTTAGCAACAACCCGCTTGCTCATAACTATTACAGGTGATTATTCATCAGGGATCCGAGTTACAAATCCAGCCTAAAGACATCCTCAGTAATGGATCTGTCCATAACACAGGGACCCCCTGTAATGCTTTTTAAAAACAGGACATAAGAAGGAAGAATACTTAGATGATTTCCTTGCAGACCAGTTAAAGCTTGCACAATGTCTATGACAGGTGCAGTAAATGCTCTCCTTAGTATTTGTGCCCTTACAAAACACATTTTATGTAGTCCAATGAAATAAACTAGTAGATACATCAAGTGTAGATTGTGCCAGCATTTTGAAACACTGAGTCACAGTGGTTATTTAAAGAGTACAAATTCATTCTAAAGAACTAAAGCTTGCTTTTATATTTCACGTTCAGCTATACTGATGTTCCCTGAAATTGCACTGTCTGCTCTAACTCACACACCGTTAATAAATCCCTTCAATTCCATCCAGTTCTGCCTAGCAGTGAATTTTATTCGGTATCGCAGACATATATGATTAATAGGCAAGTACAAGGCTTTGGATGCAAATACTCTCTGGTTATTTGCTCTTTTACATATGAGCAGCCTTAAAGCTATTTTGTCAAATATTCAGCAGATAATGTTTAATCTTTCCATCACTCCATGTAAATGTTTACCGGATATTTGCAATAATATATACATAGGATTTTTAAAGATAATGTTTACATTTTGCAAAGAAGATAAAATTAAAATATCCCTATATTAAATATGTGTGCATGAAATAGTAATACAATGGAGCATATGTGGTATAAGGTAAAGTACTGGAGATCTGAGAATGGAATGGTTTCCTAGTACATTACTAGACATGGGCAAAACATATTCCTGAATGCGTTATGCATAGATATGAGTTATGAAATTATGATTTACTTGCCATTGACAAAGTCTTTATTGGAATGACACAAATCAAAGGGCAAGTTCAAGCTTGTGAATGATGCTGAAACACACTTTGCATACTATTTATTTCTCTAATAGGCACATCTATGTTTTTTGATTAATTTTTCTATTAAGGAAAGGTTAAATTGTTTTGCTGAGTTGTTGGCTTGTTCTCAATTAAGTGTTCCAGATGTCTATCTCAGATCCAGTCATGGGTGTTTCAACCTAGGCCCACAAGAGCAAAGGTTTATGGCAGCATATTTTTAGGGTGTGGCAGACTGCCTGGAGTTGCCAATACAATGCCATGGAATATACAGATAAATGTTTATATACAGAGACTATTATGTCTTTAGTGTACCTGGCACCTTTTTGTATACTTACATAGAGGTAAATACACTTATTATTTACTATTTATGTGTGCTGTAAATGTATGATTGGTATATATCAAGAGAAAATAAAAATAAGTAACTAAGTCACTGGGGGGCACACTCATCTGAATGCGCCTAGGGCCGCATAAAACCTAAATATGCTCCGGGATCCAGTTACCTTGTTTTTGACTTTTTGGCTGGTTGCTGCATGGACAGACAACATGCCTGATTTATTATGTATGACCAGTTACAGCCTGGCTAACACTTCCAAAATGCTAGCCTTAAGATAAATCATTACTGTCAACTAACAGAACCTGTTTCATTGCACTTGCCCTAAATTCAATAACCATTGTTCAGTTGTGTCCAACTCTTCATGACCCTATAGACCGTAGCACACCAGGCACATCTTGTGTCTGGTTGTGCTTATCTATAAGGTTTTCATGGCAAAGATCCTTCGCCAGCAGGCTCCGATTTGTCTGACCTCTCTGCTATGACTTACCCATCTTGGGTGACCCTACATGATATAGCTCACAGCTTCATTGAGGTACACAAGCCCCTTCCCCAGGACAACAATAATTCTTTCTATACTCATACCATTACTGTAGTTTAATCCACTTGACTATGGTAACTTAACAACATTTGAATTCCCTGCAGTTCCTCTATTTAATTGAATTTCATTTAATTGGTGGGTAGCAGGTTGGTTTTGACTCTCATTTCAGTCCTTAAGAGAAAAAAAATGTCAAACATTTTTTTATTGTGCAGTAGTCCTTTAAGAAAATCTCTTTAAAAGATTACGTTAAGTCATAGACTACTATAAAGAGCATTTTAATATTAAAAAATGTGCAGTATGACTGGTATATATTTCATTTGGTAACGATACTACATTCTAAAACTACAAGTACAACATTTATACACTGAGTTATATTTCTAAGGTCAAACACTGTAAACTATTATAAATACTCATATAGCTTCTATGAATATTTCATATACCGATTATGAGGAAAGCTTTTTGAATGTCATAACCATAAAATATAGATTATGTCATATTGGATATATAATAAAATTATGCATATCTATTTATTTTACTGGTACTAATGTTGTAGGATTAAAGAAGTATATGCACTAAATAATTAATGTATATATAGATGATTAATTGAACACACTCTGCTAAAATGTTATAATCCATTTTTAAGATAGTCTTAAAGACGGTCTGTTGTTCTGGCGTCAAAAGACAATACAGCAATAGAGAACAATGTATCTTAAATGTAGTATTCTGGTTAAAAATGTAAATGGAGTTGCTCAGTCGTGTCCGACTCTACATGACCACATGGACAACACACCTTGCTGATCCACTTGGTTTTCATGGCAGAGATACTGGAGTTGGTTGCCAGTTTCTTCTCCAGTGGGCCACAACATACAGCTCCTGGTATTCCCAGGTGGTCTCCCATCCAAGTACTGGCCAGTGTGATCTCTTGGTTCCCTAGCGGGATTTGAACCCAGGATGTGGCAGTGAAAGTACCTGCATCCTAATCACTGGGCCACCAGTATTCTGAACTGGTTCTGTATCTACTAATTGTTGCTGTCTAGTCATTCAGTCATGTCCAATTCTTCGTGACCCTATGGACCGCAGCAGGTCAGGCACATCTTATGTTTGGTTGTGATCATGTATAAGGTGTTCTTGGCAAAGATACTCGAGTAGGATGCCAGTTGTTTCTCCAGTGGACTGCAATTTGTCTGACCTCTCTGATATGACCTGCCCACCTTGGGTGACCCCACATGGTATAGCTCACAGCTTCACTGAACTACACAAGCCCCTTCACCATGACAAGTTAGCGATCCAGATGGGGATATTTATTATACACTCTATTAAAGAACTACAAATGAAAAAAAGGCACAATGTGCTTGGAATGTATAACAATAACACATCCCTATATCTATTATGTATGTAATTACAGTAACCATTTTGAATTTTGCTAATCTACTTCCAGAGATGAAGAAGACTCCATGTACACAGGAACTTGTATCTGCTGCAATGAGCATGGGGCAGGAAAAACTACCAGTGTTTTTAACATAGCTAATGAAAAAGGAATTCATGTACAAGTACACCCACTCCTGATAATGTAGCAGACAGAAACAGCTAGGAGAATAAAAAGGATCCCTGTAGTAAAGAATATGAAATGAAAGGGTGTATTTATTTTTAATAATTCAGCTTAAGGTACTGTCACCCAATATATTGAAGGGTTACAACAAGACCTCAAACATTTTCCTTCTATTTAATCAGAACATTGGATGAAATGCTCAACAGATGTGCCAGAGCCAGTATACATGGAGCCTGTGCTTATCTGTGCTCTGTAACTGCCAACTTAATAATTATCATGACAGCCTCCATGCACTAGCAGAGTCTGCTAAAATGATGATTCTCCCTGAAAATGCTTTAATGCTCATTAGATATAGCTGCTAATTTTATTAATTTGGTGGATCTTTGTAAACATTAACATTTTTTTTTTAATATCTGCACTGCTCCTGGTAACAAGCTTTTCCTATGTTTAGGGAAAGTAGTTAAAAAAAGCGAGAGAAAGATGATAGCGACAGATATTTACATATATAAAGAGAGAGAGAGAGAGAGAGAGAGAGGGATGTATAAAGAGAGGCAGTAACCTCAAAACAGCTGTAAGTGTAGGTATCCTGGCTTGTGCATAATCCATCCTGGGCTTTGCTTAAAACATATGCATAAAAAGAAGCCATGTTTGAAATGGTAGTGATTAAAGACCAAAGCCTCTGTGGGCACATTTGCATGTCCCTGCCCAGGTTCCCAAAATGCAGTGCAATAACTGTGTTTCTTGGAGTTCTGAGCAGGAAATATGTTTTTTTTTACTTGTTTTAAAAGTTCAACAGTGAACAAAAAAGTTCTATTTATTTACTATACTACTGTACAGTGGAGGCTTCTATCACTTTTCTGCTCACCATAAATTAAATGATGGTTATGGTGAACTACCTCCCTACAAAATCTACTACACAAGCTAGAAACCAGTCCCATGCGGATGAGAGGCAGTAGTCTTGAAACAGCTGTCCGTGGGTGGGTTTATGGGCTTGTGCATAATCCATCCTGTGCTTTGCTTAAAGTTGTGAAATACAACAGGCATTTGCCAAAAAGAAATCCATGTTTGAAATGGTAATGGATTAAAGAGTGAAGCCTTTTGTGGGCACATTTGCATGATCCTGCCCAGGCTCCCAGAATACAGTGCAATAACTGTATTTCTTGGAATTCTGAGCAGGAAATAAGTATTTTAACTTATTTTAGATGTTCAAATGTGAGCGTAATTGTACTATTTATTTACTATAAATGTATATAAATATATATATTTAGATATATATAGAGAGAGAGAAGGAGACAGAGATAGTGAAATAGAGAAATAGATAGATAGATACTCCTACAAAGAGCAGGTTTCAGCTTGTATTAATACTAATTACTATTTAATATACATTTATGATAATAGCTGCATTGCACAGCTCACGACAGATCAGTCTAATTTTTAACACTTTGAATATCAGTTCAATGACATAGTGAGCGAATCTGGAGATCACTATGTCAGCATTTCTGCAATTTGTTAAGGAAAGGGACAGAATCACCCTTGGGCTAATCATGGTGGTATAGCAGAGCCATGCGGTACTTCTTATTCCCAGCCTTCCCCTTGTCCTCAAGCCTCTAGAGAGCCTGTCATGTCACATACTCTGTTTGAACAGCAGCCAAGCCTTCCATCTTACCTAGAAATGTTCTGCACCCTTAAAGGCCAGTGATTTGCTGATTAAGAGATACTTTTAAGCACAGAATAACTTAATCGTATAACTATCAATCATTATAATCAGACTGAACCATTTATAGCAGGTGGCAAGGATAGATTAATTAAGAGATCTCATCTGGTGATACCTCTGATCATTTGAATTGCAGGATATTTCTGTTTTATATATATATATATATATATATATATATATATGTATATATATATATATATATATATATATATATATATATATATATATATATATATATATATCCAGGTCAACATCACCAAAACTATATCACATATTTAATGTTTTGCATTGAATTTTCAAAAAACATTTCTAAATTGGTTCATGTCACTAAAGCTCTACACATTATGTATTGATTATTGTTTATTTACTTTTTATCCTCAACATCTTCTTTATTATAATGTATGTTCTTTGATCTTCAATATACATACATATATATACCATGATGTATATACATATACACAGTATCTCACAAAAGTGAGTACACCCTGACATTTTTATTATATCTTTTCATGTGACAACACTGAAGACATGACTCTCTGCTACAATGTAAAGTAGTAAGTGTACAGCCTGTATAACAGTGTAAATTTGCTATCCCCTCAAAATAACTCAACACACAGCCATTAATGTCTAAACCGTTGGCAACCAAAGTGACTACACATCTAAGTGGAAATGTCCAAATTGGGCCCGAAGTGTCAATATTTTGACACTGGAGTCCTCTTCCACTCCTCCATAATGATATCACGGAGCTGGTGGATGTTAAAGACCTTGCACTCCCCCACCTACCATTTGAGGATGCCCCACAGATGTTCAATAGGGTTTAGGTCTGGTGACATGCTTGGCCAGTCCATCACCTTTACCTTCAGCTTCTTTAGCAAAGCAGTGGTCGTCTTGGAGTGCTGCCGGCATTGGGGAGCTACACTTCATTGAGAGAACCATGAATGTCAACATGTACTGTGACATACTGAAGCAGAGCATGATCCCCTATTTTTGGAAACTGGGCCGCAGGGCAGTATTCCAACATAACGACCCCAAACACACCTCCAAGACAATGGCTGTATGTCAAGTGATTTTGAGGGGACAACAAATTTACATTGTTATACAGGATGAACACTTACTACTTTACATTGTAGCAGAGGGTCATTACTTCAGTGTTGTCACATGTGAAGATATAATAAAATATTTACAAAAATGTGAGGGGTGTACTCACTTTTGTGAGATACTGCTGTATATATCACTCTTCAGCCAACCATAAGTGTAATGATTGTTGTAGTGAACAACTCTCTGCAAAAATCTACCACACAAACCAGAAACCAGCCCCACATGAGAGATATATTTAAGATCAAAACAGTTCTGTCTGTGAGTGGGTTTTACTGGCTTATATATAGTCCATCCATTACTTTACTTTAAAGCTGCTTAATACAGTGAGCATATGCTTAAAAAAGAGCCATGTATATAGTGTTTTTTTGGATTATTAGAGATTACACTGTGGTCTCATTTGCATGTCCCCACCTCCAGTCTCCAAAAGTGCAGTGTAACAGGAAATACATGTATTATCATATTTTCTAGACATGCAAATGGAATCTTAAATGCATTATTAATTTACTGTACTACTATAAATATAAATAAATATATATATATATATATGTATATATATACATGTATATATATATATATATATATATATATATATATCTGCACATAAACTGAACTGCCGATCATTGCATCCTCACACATACAGGCCTTGATAAACAGCAGTCAAGACAAATGCATGCACTTCAAGTAGTCCTAAACAAACACTTGAGATTAACATCAAGGTTGTTTCACTAGTCAGCTATATATATCTGGTGAACTTGATCTCAAGAGCTCTAATAGCCACCAAGGTTGCAAGCCAGATGGGACTTAGTTCTGACATCACACACATACACAAAGGTACACAAGGGTGTGGTATGGGAGATAGAGTATAAATATGTTGGTTCCATAATACAATAAAGGTTCAGTTCTAGTTTTTACATATCCAAGGTGTGAGACTATTTCTGTGTTGTGTATCCTGAATTGAGGAGTGGTCTTGTCATAGGCCAGTAGTAGCCTGTATCCAGTATTCTCTGGCTGTACATTTGGGCCTTGCCCTCTTCAGAAGCCACCTTCTGTGCCAGACAGAATAAGAAGCACACATGTCTGCTGGGGTAGTTTATAACTAGGTTCATTTCAAGCACCTTTGAAGAAGGAGATTGTGACATATTCTATGGTTCAATGTCAGTTTGCTTGACCCCACAGTGTCCCAGTGTTCAGATGCTGAGTAAATGGTGTCCCCTTTTAGGTACCTCTGGACTACATGCCCCAGATGTTTAGCTGTCAGTCCAACTGGTCCATGCATATGAGGGGTGACAATTGGAACCTTTTAAAATGAGAGAAAGCAGAGCAGTTGGCTTGACCTTTATTGGTACCAGCTATTCTTGCTCTTTGTGTATGTCTGTGGGTTGGGGGCAATGCTGCCAGTATTGGTAGAATATAATGGGATAATTGTGTACAGTTTGTGGATTCCATCAGAGTGGCAATAGCATAGAAATCCACAAAACGTTCAGCCATATGGTGCCCACCATCTAACAACCCATTGTGAATTACTACAAAACAATCAAACAATGTGTGATAACCCACAGACTTTCACAGGGATGAAAATCCCTCATCCTGACATGCATGTAATGTAAATATGAGTCTACAATGTCTCCTTATGTTATGTTCATCCTAAGAAATCAAATACAAAGAGACTCATCGTGATGCCCACTGTACTTGGTATCCATATCATTTTAATATTGTGTTATTGTTTATTTATTGTTGCCTTTTTGCTATAAAATATAACATTCTTTTTTCTTGGCACCTCAGAGCATTGGAATGAGTACGGATTTTTAAGTATAGCATGTCCTATGAGCCTAATTTTCCATTTCACTTTTAGTTCAAGGATAAATACTCTGTATTTTATATGAATGGCTTAGATGATTGGACCATTCATAATAATAATTGTACCCTTTTCTATACCTGTATCCATATCTAGATTAGTTCATTATTAATACAAGATAGCTTTTAGATACAGTCAATCAGGTTCTTTGTGTTATTCATTTTAATCGTTCATAAAAAAAAAAAGAAAATATACCAACAGCTTTTTTTTTATTTCTCCCAGAACATTAATTTTGTACAACAAATGCATTTCTTGGTTTTAGTAACAGCTAATCAGAAAAAATAATAACGTGCCAAATGACTGTGAGAACTGTATGAAGAATTAGAGCATTTTTATATGTTATTTATCTGCAATTCTTATTTTGCAGTTTTGTTGTGCCAATTTATTTTTACTAGAGTTATTCCAAGCCATTTAGCTTAGTTATTGAAGAGTTAATCACAGAGGTGATTGTACAGTGAGGATTAAGTCTTCTTAAGATTTAGCACCCAGCTGGGACACAGGCAAGGGAAGGGATTACCAGAAAATAAAATATAATAAGCTTGAGTAGAAAATTTAAGAAAAAGTGTTGCAATGTTTATAATGGGAATCTAAGATTTTTTTTTTAAAGGAACATAGAAGATTTCAGGATTTTTACTATATATATATATATATATATATATATATATATATATATATATATATATATATCTATATATATATATATATATATTTACTTTTATATCAAACAAATAGTCCCTGTATGGGTCTGCCCACTGCAGCGTATGCAGACACAGAATCTGTAGGGCTGGATGTGCAGTGTGTCCTAACCTATCAGGGACCCTGTCTCGGCAGGATGTTGCAGAATGCTGCTGAGAGATGGTCACTGATTGGTTAGTATGAGGCACAGCAATCACAGCAGAGTCTGTGTCTTCATGCGCTGCAGGGACTATTTCAAAGAGAGTCGGACAGGTCTGAACAATTAATCAATAACCTCATTATCAAAATAGCTTTATTCTCTCTCTATTCTCTGGAGCAGCGGTTAACAATTGGGTGAACCTAAAAGTATGATAGGGTGCACATCACTCAGGCACAGAGACTGTTGGATGATATCTACTAGTTCTATTATAGTTAACCCCAGGTGACATCAATTTATTGAGCTGCTTAACATTATATACTAGTGACTTGCCCGTCAAAAATGACAGCAATAAAATTTGAAAGCTGGCAATGCTGTTTGCCAAATAATGTTTGGCTGTCCCCCCTGTAACTTGCGGGCCTCATTGCGAGCCCCTGCCAGCGTCCACTTTACTGGCCTCGAGATGAGCGCCTTCGTAGCTCATCGTGAGCCGCACAATGAACTCATTGCTGGCCTTGGCCAACCCACCACTTTCATGCCTCGCAATGAGCACCTTCGGCGCTTATTGCGAGCCTCTCCCCCCCTCTACTCTCTGACCCCTGTGTCTGTTTCTCTTCTCTTTCTTCCATGTGCCTGTTTCCCCCTCTCTCTATCCCCCCTCTCTCCCTGGCCTTTTATTTTTTCCCCTTATTTCCCTCCCCTATGTCTCCCCCCCCCCCCCCTCACTCTTGTGTCTCTTTCCACCCTCTCCCTCCCCTGTGTGTTTGTACTGTCTCTTTCTGCTAGCGGCATGATATTGCTTGATAAATTGCCCCCCTCCTCTCCTGTGTCTCCCCCCTCCCATGTCTTTTCCCCACATCTCCCTCCCCTGTCTCTCCTTCTCCGACTCTCTCTCCCCTGTGTCTCCTTTACCCCTTTCCCTCTCCTGTGCCTCCTTTCCCCCTTTCCCTTCCCCCCTCTCCCTCCCATGTCTCCTTTCCCCACCTCTTCCTCCCCTGTACCTCCTTCACCCCCTATCCCTCCCCTGTGTCTCCTTCGCCCATCTCCCTCCTCTGTGTCTCCTTTCTTCCCTCTCTCCTGTTCCTCCTTTCCCCCTCTCCCTCCCCCGTGTCTCCTTCCCCCCTCACCTTCCCTTGTGTCTCAGTTTCCCTTCCTCTTCCTCCCTTGTCTCCTTTCCCCCCTACTCTTCCTCCCTTGTCTCCTTTTCCCCCTCCTCTCCCTCCCCTGTGTCTCGTACCTGGATGCAACCCTGCAAGCAGCGCTGCCCTCACCTCCTCTGCGGCTCCTGTCCTTCGTCCGGAACTACTTTCTGGATCAAGCTGCTCATTGCGTATGCACATCCTACCTGCGCGATGCCCGGCTTGGTCCAGAAAGTAGTTCCGGTCAGAGAACGGGAGCTGCAGAGGAGACGACTGTGAGTGTGGCGCTGCTGGCAGGGTTGCATCCAGGTACGTGCTTTGCGATGCTGCGGCTCTGCTGGGGGCGCAGAGTGATGGAGCCCCTGATGGTGGTGAATGCTCTGGGTGGGTAGAGTGGTTGGAGGGAGGTTATCCTCCTAGTCCTGGCTCCTTCAAACCCGTAATCCTACAGGCCTCGTGAGCATCAGTGGGGTAGGGAGAGCCGGGCGGGCCTCGTGATGAGCACCTACGGCGCTAATCGCGAGCCATGCAATGAGCTCCTATGGCGCTCATTGCAGCATGCGCAAACTCCAGTTGTCGTCCCGCAACTGCGGGCCTCGCTTCGCGAGGGCTGCAAAGCGTGACAACAACTCGCAGATTGACAACTATTATAGTTGATTGAGGAGTGAATTAGAAGAAAACTAGGTAATGAATGGGGAACCACTTTTGCCCCTTTTCTGCCCTCCATATTCTCACCCTATTAGTGCTTAAACAGAGATAAAGAGATGTATGAGTATTCATCACTGCACTTTCAGCATTCTTATTTCTCTCACTGCTAAATATTTACATTCCTCCACTAAAATGCCATCTTCATTTCTACAAATATCAGAAATTTCATATTTTGAAGACAACACAGAATAAGTTTGACCATGCCTAGTATTTTCTAATCACATTTGCTTTCATTGCTCAATCCAGTTCAAAAGTATTTTGCAACCAGGGGGTAATTACCCACAACTTGCCCCTGGTTCACACCTTTTGGAGTACCATAGCCAACTTCAGAAGACAACTGTCACTAATTCTCACCCAGATATTGTTCCATTATCTTCCTATATTCAAATCAAATTAAATCAATGTATTCTTCATCATTCATGTTGCACCCTCTTCTCCTTCTATATCTATCTGCTTCAAGACTTGAGACATCTGTGCAGCAAAGGAAAGAAATGGCTCTGCATTCTGCAAAGCCAGAATCCATTTCTATTACCATGTAATCAGTTAACTACAAAAGGAATAAGGTCCCACTTGATTCTCACACTTGTCCTGTTTAATTCCTCTCTCTCTATATCCTGGTCTCTTACCATCCCCATTTTGGAAACTCTCCTCCTGCACCTGTATACATTTCTATCCTAGATGGAAGGCTCATATCCATCCAAGATCAGAGGCCTTTCCAATAGCCCTATTCATGCCCCTCACAAATACATCCTCCTCCGTTCCCCCTTTCACACTTCTAGCTTATGAATTAAAAGACACCAGCAGATACCGTATTTACTTGAATCTAGTGCGCCATCAAATCTAATGCGCACCCCAAACTTTTTTGCTGGCGAATGTAATGTGCATTTGTCATTTGTACACGAAGCACCGAACAGTGAGTTTATATTACCAACTTATGGTATGTTACCAACTTATGCCACTGTGCTGGGGCTCTATGGGTGCCAGGCTCTGTGTGCCACTGTGCTGGGGCTCTCTAGGTGCCAGGCTCAGTGTGCCACTGTGCTGAGGCTCTCTGGGTGCCAGGCTCTGTGTGCCACTGTGCTGGGGCTCTCTGGGTACCAGGCTCTGTGTGCCACTGTGCTGAGGCTCTCTGGGTGCCAGGCTCTGTTTGCCACTGTGCTGGGGCTCTGTGTGCCACTGTGTTGGGGCTCTCTAGGTGCCAGGCTCAGTGTGCCACTGTGCTGAGGCTCTCTGGGTGCCAGGCTCTGTGTGCCACTGTGCTGGGGCTCTCTGGGTACCAGGCTCTGTGTGCCACTGTGCTGAGGCTCTCTGGGTGCCAGGCTCTGTTTGCCACTGTGCTGGGGCTCTCTTGGTGCCAGGCTCTGTGTGCCACTGTGCTAGGGCTCTCTGGGTGCCAGGCTCTTTGTGCCACTTTGCTGGGGCTCTGTGTGCCACTGTGTTGGGGCTCTCTAGGTGCCAGGCTCAGTGTGCCACTGTGCTGAGGCTCTCTGGGTGCCAGGCTCTGTGTGCCACTGTGCTGGGGCTCTCTGGGTACCAGGCTCTGTGTGCCACTGTGCTGAGGCTCTCTGGGTGCCAGGCTCTGTTTGCCACTGTGCTGGGGCTCTCTTGGTGCCAGCTCTGTGTGCCACTGTGCTAGGGCTCTCTGGGTGCCAGGCTCTGGGTGCCACTGTGCTGGGGCTCTGTGTGCCACTGTGTTGGGACTCTCTAGGTGCCAGGCTCTGTGTGCCACTGTGCTGGGGCTCTCTGGGTGCCAGGCTCTGTGTGCCACTGTGCTCGGGCTCTCTGTGTGCCAGGCTCTGTGTGCCACTGTGCTCGGGCTCTCTGGGTGCCAGGCACTGTGTGCCACTGTGCTGGGGCTCTCTGGAGGCCAGACTCTGTGTGCCACTGTGCTGGGGCTCTCTGAATGCCAGGCTCTGTGTGCCACTGTGCTGGGGCTCTGTGTGCCACTGTGCTGGGGCTCTCTGGGTGCCAGACTCTGGGTGCCACTTCCTCTGGCGGTCACCCACTCTAGAGAGCCGGAAAGCGAGAGATGGTGGTGTCGCATTATGTCCTGTGCTTTCCTTTTTGCCATCGAATCTAGTGTGCCATTGAATCTAGTGCGCCATCGAATCTAATGCGCACCCCAAATTTGGGACCTGATTTTCTATAAAAAAAAGGTGCGCATTAGATTTGAGTAAATACAGTAAGTAAAGGAGTGACCAGCGTTTTTTTCTGTATAAAGGACCACTGGCAAACACTGACTTCGTAGTCTTCACACCCTCTGCTACAGTTTCCATTTTTCAAATATCTCTTAATGTTGACAATATCACATGACTTACATCTCTAAAGCCTGCTGTCTTGGGTTGTTTTGTTTTTTGACCCTGCACTAAATATTTAAACAACGGGCAATAAAATGACAGGGGCACTATTATGATGGGTCTCAATGTGCAGCGTTCTCAATGTGTCTCAATCTAACTGGGAGTTCTATGCAGAGTATCAGTGGCTGCACAATGGATCTAATGGGCATAGGATGGGTGACTAGTAAAATATGGACAAGGGTAGAAGAAGGCAAATAAAAATGGACAACTGGACCATTCTTTTTTTGTCACATTTTTAGATACAAATTCCTGACCATAACATTGACAATCCATGTATTCCCTGGAATATTCTACATGGCCTATGTTAGCATCCCTCTAACAAATACATACTCAAATAGAGACTATTTTTGAGAATTGATGTAGCCTATCTTTATAGTAGGTTCACTAACCTGTTGCAAAAAGCTGTGTAATCGACATGTCTGGGCATGGCCGGATTACCCATTAGGTCAACTAGGCAGTCACCCAGTGGCACCACCTCTTACAAAAATGCTTCCTGGCTTTAAAAAAATGAAATGTTGCAGTTCATAGACTGACTACTAGGTAGTAATCACTTAGAACAAGACAGTTACAACAGGAAAGGGAACTTACCGTTACAGAAAAGGCAAAAAATAGGTCTGTGGAGGGGCTCCTACACTTCACTGCTTTAGGGCTCCAAAAACAAAGATTCAGCCCTGTTTATGGGGACTGATATATTTACGATTCTTTTTGTTCAGTGCATCAATAGGGTGAGTACAGAGTTGGGTAATCAGGTTTCCTAAAAACTAAACTTGTCAATGAGACCACACTACACTGCTTAATAGAAAGAAAATGACAAAACACATCCCAGGCTTGAAACCAGCATGCTGAGCTAAGTAGAGACAGTATGGAAGCCCCTAGATACAATCAGTCTGCTACAAGTAAGATTTTCTGTAATAGGTCATGCTCACGTCTGACATAGTTGCTAATGGTGTTAGTTTGTTGTCTGCTTCATAAAAAACTTTAGTGTCTTATAAAGGGCTCTCTAAAGAACAGTTGTGTGTTTGTATTGCACAGTCATGTCTGACTCTCTGTGACCTCATGGTCAGCAACACATCATGCGGATCCACTTGATATTCATGGCAGAGACACTGGAGTTGGTTGCCAGTTCCTTCTCCAGTGGGGAACAGCATACAGCTCCTGGTATTCCTAGATGGTCTCCCATCCAAGTACTGACCACGCCCAACCTGTGACCTCCTGGTTCCCTTACTGGCATCGAACCCAGATTGCAGAGGCAAAAGCACTGAAGCCTAACCACTCGACCAACTGGGAAACCAAAGAACAGTTAGTGTTTAATAAGAAAAATAAACTATACAACTTTTACTTTACACTTAAACAATTAATTACTATTTTTCTATCATGTGCCCAGGCTATATAAACTCCAGATCTCTCCACCCTTTAAATGAAGTATTGTGTCTGGAGCAGAGTCAACAAAGTGTTATCTAAATTGGCATAACACAACTGCAATACGATAGTGGGTTAAGCAGTTTGGAACTTCCCCCTGCACATCTCCCACTCCAGCCACAATACTTCATTCAGGTAATGGAGAAATCTGGACCATATACTGAATGGGGAATCATTGCAAAATAGTAAGTTAACAGATTAATACAGATTGTTTTCCTATCCCGCCCTACCTAACCATATTATAGAGAATCTTTTATAAAAGGGGCCTTTAACATTTTTCCAAAGCTACACTGGTCTTTTTAAAAAATATATATATTTTCCATTTTGTTATATTACATACCTTTTGAATGATATTTTCTTGATACCACCATAGTATTATTATATTAGTTATGCTGAGTTGAAATATATCTGCCAAATCCAGCAGATGAGGTGATACATGGATTTGATTTCCAATAAGTTTCACAGCAGACAGCTGAAGAGTCTGCTTATAGATCTTATAAGACAGCGGTATACAAAACAGTGAATGCAAATAAACATGTTGTGTACACGTTACCTGTAATAAAATACATAAATCAGTAAAGTAAAATCTCTCTTGTGTCAGAAAGAAGAGAAGGTGGGTAGACTATATATGCAAAGTTAAAGCTTTATGTCCTACTATGCATCACAGCTCCGAAAAATGAACATTTTTGTTTAATGCAAAGCTATTTCTCGCTATTTGACAAAAACACCATTCGATTTTATTTTATAACCACCACTATTTGTATTTTATTTTCCATTTGACAACTGAGTGATAAACTTCAGGGCAAACAAGCATTCTGTTTCGTATATTAACATTTATATACTGTACAACACCTCCTGACTGCATTTAAACAAAAAAAAAACAACAAAAAAAACTCATAAAAATCAACCACTGAGGGATAAAGAAAATACTCAGAAGTCAACGAGAGTCAGACGCTTGCAGAGATAGTGAGAAAAATACTGCTTTTAGCAACTCTGCTTGCTTTTGGCCAGTTATTTAATGAAGTGGCTTCCTGTAGAGGAATTTCTGAATATTGATGAAGGAATATATACAGGCTTTTAGTTTTTACCTCCGCAGCCTAACATTTTAAGGCTGATGAATCTTTATATTATAGTATTATACAAGGTAGAAATTTCTATAACAGGAAAAAAAAATATCTGGCAACAAATCCAAATACATAACAAGAAACCCCTAATAGGTTGACTTGCAGGCACAATAAAAACCTGAATCTAACTACATCCCACTGTTTATTTTCCCTAAAAACAGTGAAAAAAAAGCACCACTCTACATGCTGTTTTTATATATGTAGTTATATAGAGGAAACTTTAAGAGGGTAAACTATTTAGCCTTTGAAAGAGCAGGTTTTTGATTTAGAAAACCCAGTGTGATTATTGTTCCTGAGCAGATTTATGCTGAAAGCAGGTTAATTATTCTACAATTAACATTAATTAAATGTCAAACTATCAGGGGTGATTTTACAGGCATTTACTGTGCACTGTGTTTTTGCTCTTTTTTTTAGGTTGCTGGAAATATACAGAGTGGAAAGAAATTGCAAAACATGGAGAGGATAAAACAATGAGGACTGAACTAATGTAAAGTCATTTCTTATGGAAAATACATACTGCAGTATTGAAACTAAAGGTCTTCACCAACCAAGATGTACATCCTCACCAGCCAAGATGTACGTCCTCACCAACCAAGATTTACGTCCCACCAACCAAGATGTATGTCCTCATCAACCAAGATGTACGTCCCACCAACCAAGATGTATGTCCTCACCAACCAAGATGTACGTCCTCACCAACCAAGATGTACGTCACACCAACCAAGATGTATGTCCTCACCAACCAAGATGTACGTCCTCACCAACCAAGATGTACATCCTCACCAACCAAGATGTACGTCCTCACCAACCATGAAGTACGTCCCACCATCCAAGATGTATGTCCTCATCAACTAAGATGTACGTCCCACCAACCAAGATGTATGTCCTCACCAACCAAGATGTACGTCCTCACCAACCAAGATTTACGTCCTCACCAACCAAGATGTACGTCCTCACCAACCGATATGTACGTCCTCCCCAACCAAGATGTATGTCCTCATCAACCAAGATGTACGTCCCACCAACCAAGATGTACATCCTCACCAGCCAAGATGTAGTTCCTCACCATCAACCAAGATGTACGTCCCACCAACCAAGATGTATGTCCTCACCAACCAAGATGTACGTCCTCACCAACCAAGATGTACGTCACACCAACCAAGATGTATGTCCTCACCAACCAAGATGTACGTCCTCACCAACCAAGATGTACATCCTCACCAACCAAGATGTACGTCCTCACCAACCATGAAGTACGTCCCACCATCCAAGATGTATGTCCTCATCAACTAAGATGTACGTCCCACCAACCAAGATGTATGTCCTCACCAACCAAGATGTACGTCCTCACCAACCAAGATTTACGTCCTCACCAACCAAGATGTACGTCCTCACCAACCGATATGTACGTCCTCCCCAACCAAGATGTATGTCCTCATCAACCAAGATGTACGTCCCACCAACCAAGATGTACATCCTCACCAGCCAAGATGTAGTTCCTCACCATCAACCAAGATGTACGTCCCACCAACCAAGATGTATGTCCTTACCAACCAAGATGTATGTCCTTACCAACCAAGATGTATGTCCTCACTAACCAAGATGTACGTCCCACCAATCAAGATGTACGTCCTCACCAACAAGGTGAAAATCTCTTCATTTCCAATGATTTGCAAATAACTATTCAAACTGAGAGTCAACTTAAGTAAGAAGAAACTGGATCCACTTTAAATAAGTGACATGATTCTGGAACTCTTGATTGTTAAGCATCTTAATCAATGTCTTCTTATAGTCCTCATTCTGAGCTGGTTGTTGCTCGTTCAAGATATTATGCTAATCCTTATAACTTTGATTGAACCTGCCTGTGTTTTTATCTAATGTGTTTACAGATCGTTTCTTGAGTCATGTCTTCCTCTGAGTTTGACTATGCCTGTTTGGACTTCCACCTTGTTGCATTTTTGTTATTACCATGAATCCATATTTCTAGCCTCTAACTGGTCATAACTTTGGTTCCTTAGCCAATAAGCTTAATTTTCCAATGAATAGAGTGTACAATTGAATGGTGCACAGGCAAGTCACTATGGATGCTAGAACACCCAAGAGTACAATGCAGATATTGTGGGCCTAATGAATATTTCCTTTAGTGTTGGCAGCTCCTGTTTGGGAACTTAATATTCCTGCGTCTCCGCATTATGATTGTGATCCTCATGCAGTCTTGAGAAGATTTCTAAACCAAGGTATATTCAATATGAGCTACAGTCATCTATGTTATTCGATACTACCTAGAGTAGGATATATCACCTCACTCATAACGATAATTTTATTGTAAGCATCTACTAATAGGTCAGCTCTGAAACTTGTAACAGGCCTACAGATAAGTGTTCAGAATCCCTAGAAATCTATTCGACCAGGTTGCAAAACGTCTCCTGCACATTAGTCGATGGAGTGCAGTGACCTAGTGGCAGAGGCAAGAAGGATATGTAAACATCAGTGGCAGGGATCTGGTATGGGTTATAGTAAATATAGAAATTGGTGTGTAGGCTGCCATGATATTGATACAAATGCCCATGTTTTGATTGGCTGGATAGAAGCAACCCTATTTGCAAATGCTTTATAATGATGTAAGTTATTGGTGTTGAGCACTGCTTGTTCTATAGGATATTACTTTTTTCATGCAAAAAAATCAAATATCTAAAAAATTACATTTTAAATACATCATAGCCAATGTATGACTTTCTTTCCATTAACACTGGGACATCGTCATGTAACGTCTATTTTATATATATAGAGAGAGAGCGATTGTGAAGCAGTGAAGACACAGAGCTGCTTATTGAAAAGCTACTGTGTTTCACAAAGGTGTTCACCCAGGAAGGGTAAGGTTCCAGAGACACCTGTGGGTATACAAAGAGAGTGGACTTCTGAAACAGATGTCCAGGCCTGTATTATGTGCATGGAATGTATTTTTTAGGCTATTGTTTGGTAGTGAGGGAACTACAACCAACGTCTAGTCCGTGCTTCAAAGAGAAGCTAGGTTTTTGTTTATATGTTTATTTCTGTTGTATGCTGACAATTATCCAGTAAAAACATGTTAAAGCATTTAAAGGCCTCCTGTGTCCTCCATTATAGTGCCATCAACTAGGGTATGGATCCTGAGCGTGACAGTGGATCTGTCACAATATGTATATATATATATATACATATTTATATTTATATATATATATATATATATATATATGTATATATATATATATATACATATAATGTGTATATATATATATATATATATATATATATATATATTATATATATATATGTATATGTAAATATATATATATATATATATATATATATATATGTATATATATATATATATATAGTTTTTCAAGGCAGTGTGCCTTAAATATGAAACACATGACATTATTACCTAAGTTGGAATAGCAATGTAAAAACCTGCATAAATTATTTATAAACTCTTAAGTACTTCAGAGATAAAACTTGTGTTGTAGGGCAATTTTATTTGGGTTCTTTGAAGCCTAAGAAGTGAACTACAGCAAATGTAAGGAGTAAAGACTGCCTCTTACCTGTCTTTTGACCCGTAGGACATGCTAATTTATAGACACCAGCAGGACACACATCAGTGGTTAAATCCATCATCACTTTATGTCAGGATACAGATAGAGAGGAATCGGTGCTATAGTGATGTGATAAAGTCACATCAAAGACTATCACAGTGGGCAACTTGACCAGGAGTCTTCTAAGAGAGGTCAATGGAAGAGTTGCAACGTCTGTGGCCTTTAAAGCAAGAGCTCGTATGGGGTAAGCAAAGACATGAAACACATATGGTTGCAAGGAAACCAAGTCAGAAATCCCAATTGTATCAAATATATATAGATATATAAGAAAAGAACAACTGTAGACATTTTATTATCAATACACTCTGGTAGTTTGTATTATCTGTATTTCTAACATTTTAAATCAAGTTGCTAGATAGATACACATGTCTATTTAAATGGATTGATTGGAGTTTTAATTAAGTAAATTAGTATGTTGATAATAATAAAAAAATATATATTATTATCGCTTATTTACATAGTATGAGCATATTCTTTATTAATATTTAAATATTTACCATTTATAGGATGACAAAAGTACATTTTTTACATTATGCCTTTTTTGGAGACTTGGACAAAATGTTTTTAGAAAGCAAAAAGAAAGTAAACACAACGGCCCTCATTCAAATGCAATTTGGCCAATTGAATAGGGCTCTAAATAAGCACATAGCATATTTTTTTTACAGAAGTTTTTAGTTAGTAAAGACCTTGCGTTTGGATAGAAGTTCACTAACTAAAAACTTTTGTAAAAAAAATATGCAATGTGCTTATATAGATCCCTATTCAATTGGCCATATCGCAATTGAATGAGGCCCAACATGTTTTGACTTCAGGTTGGCCACTTGCAAGGGGCCTTGGATATATTACAAGCTGTGGCCTATGAACTGCTTGGGTTTCCAAGAAAAACTAATCAAAAGACTTCTCTCTCTGCTGACACTTTTGTACCAGGACTCAGGAGTAAGCTGTAGTAATTTAGGGGTTATTGGGGTTTTTGTGAAAATATTTATGGGAGTTAAGGTCCACAGTAAAGCTCTAACAACCGGAGCTAGATGTTTTAATTAGGAATTCATATCTAATGCAATTATTGTTCAATGTATTGGAAAAGCAGTATTCATTATTAAACTTATCTTAAAACTTGTGAACATCCAGTTTGACTGCTTGTCTCCACCCCTTATGAGGCCATCAAAGTGTTAGAGCAAATCTGACTGAAAAGCAATCAACACAAGCTTACGTCCTTATTAATGTAAGCCAATTTAAGGCACATACAGCCAATGATGAACATCTGCTCCTCTCAATCTGATTGCTTAGAACCGCCTTCAGGTGCTTCGACTACTTGATGACCTCACAAGAAGTGAAAACAAGAAGATCAACCTGAAGATTAGAAGTGGATAGCCCTCATTTAATGGCAAGCCTGTAATTACCTTCAAACTGCGTGTTACAAATTGTTTACATAAAAAGATTTAATTGACTCAAGCCCGCAAATACACGCTCACAGCCCCAACACGCAAACCATGAACCTGTAAGTGGAATTTCAGAGCATGATCATGATCAATTAAGCAAGCGCGTTAGTTACAATTTAGACAGAGCCAATAGTAAATGAGACCGTCATCCTGATGTCGGTAAAACATAAAGTTTAAACTCCAATCAATTAGTGTTTAGAAGTCCGACTTGCTATCGGACTCGCAATCCAGAATTGTAGAAATCAATAAAAATCAATAAAGCAACTGTTTTTGTACTTGCAGATTCCATGATATGTATTAACCCATTGAATTCGAAATCGATATAAAACAGAAATAAAAAAATAAAAACAAAATAAAAAATGTATTTCAGATTTGAGAGCTTGAGTAATTGTGCAATTAATTACAATGTCTTTCATTGCTTTCCCAGTATTTGTAAGTACTGTAGTGTATGTTTATTTGCTTTTGCAGTGCTACAAACAGGTGTTTAACCCATTATCTATTACTCCTATAATTTTTTTATACATTTGTCATTTACAGGTTTGAAGGCAATTGTGGTCTTGTTGAATATGGATTTTGCGTCTTTAGCACTGGTAACATTTACAGGCTTTTAAACATCAAAGGAGGAGATAGGACAAAGTAACGTTTTTGACAACCGCAGTGATTTTGAGCCTGTAACTCCCAACTGGAATGTGAGTAGTTGAAAGTAGCCAGGTGAATATCAGTAACATTTACGGGCTCCATTACAGGCTCATGTAATTGCGATTTGGATAATCAAATAGGGGGCAATATTTGAAAGTAAGTTTAATATTGAATTTTCTAAATGACTACGTTTTATTAAAGATCAATACCTAGTTAAAACATTTACCACCTACAGTGGCATTTGTGGTTTTCCATCTGACTAATTTTGTGACCCTAGGATCAACACGTTTGGGGGCAAAGAGGATTCCGTGGTTGAATCAGTTGGGGAAGCATTGGTTCAGAACCTGGTCTTTTAAAAGCAATATTGAAAATGCAGGATTCCATTTATCTCAATGTAGTTAAAAAAATTAAATTTTAACTTGTTAACATGCCATTTTTTAATCGTTATTGTGTTGAGAAATGGATTAATAATCAAAAAATCAGTGCAATGTTAAGATAAATTGTGACAGGTTGGGGTGGAGAACGTATATCAGAGTATCATATCCAAGATGGCAAATAAATAAACAAAGGGCCCATCTAGTCTATCTATTGTATCTAGCTACAATGATTAAATCACCCAATGCAATCCAATATTTTTTAGTATATTGTTTTTAACACTTACATTATTGAATAGAGGCAAAATGTTTTTATAATACAAAAACAAATAATTTCTCTAATTTGTTGCCCATTTTATACAAGTATGCTACAGTGGTACTACTCCACAGCAACTAATACTGTTAGTACTTTCAGCAGGACTAATGGGAAGCTCAGAAGCAGAAATTGAAGCACATAGTAAAGAATAGTTGCATATAAAAGTTAAAAAGTACTACAGATAGAGATTATTTTATTTTTTTAAATAGCATATTAGCACATTTAACTTTTCAAAAGACCATATAGACAAATACTGGTCCCAGCATTATTTATGTATTCACCATATGTATACCCTATTTACATAGATGGGCATGGGTGTGTTTTAGCCTAAGTCTATGACACCCATGCCTAGGACAGCACATTTTCAAGGGGCAGCAGGCTGCCTGAATTTATAGGTGCAATGCCATGGAATATGCTCAGAAATGTCTATATGCAGAGAATATTCTGTCTGTAACTGTATACTTATATGTACACACAAGCACAAATTATTTTTGGACCTATCCTGTTATGTGCATGCACAGGAAGAACGCTGGTTTTCGGGTTAGATTCAGAGGGTTAGGGCCGTTAAGTGGTGTATGGGGTTAGGGGCTTAGGGTTAGGAAGTTACATTTAGGAGGCTAGGGTTAGGGCCAGAAAGGGGTGTAGGGGGTTAGGGGCTTAGGTTTAGGGTTAGGGTCGGTAAGTGGTGTAGGTGGTTAGGGTTAGGGGCTCAGGGTTAGGGGTTTAGGGTTAGGATTAGGAAGTTGCTTTTAGGGGGTTAGGCTAAGAGGTTTAGGAGATTAGGGTTAGGGCTGGCAAGGGGTGTAGGGGGTTAGGGGCTTAGGGTTAGGGGATTAGGTTTAGGGTTAGGACCGGTAAGTGGTGTAGGGAGTTAGGGTTAGGGTTAGTGCTGGCAAGGTGTATAGAGGGTTAGGGTTTGTATTAGGGGGTTAGGTTTAGGGTTAGTGCCAGTAACTGTTGTAGAGGGTTAGGGTTAGGGCCGGCAAGGGGTGTAGGGGTTTAGGGGCTTAAGGAGTACATTGGAACGTGGGACACGAGCGCCCCCAGCAACAGGGGGCTTCCCAAGCTGTGCATGCACATAACAGGATAGATCTTTATTTTCTATATAGTGTGTAGTAAACGTATTATTGTGATAGAGCAAGAGGAAAACAGGATCATTGGGGGGCACATAGATCTGAATGGACCTTGGGCAGCATAAATCCTAAATATGCTCCTGAAACATGGCGGACTCGGGTTAGGTTGTATTCTGGCTGGCAGCAGTGGTGACCAGCGACTACTAGGTGGCGTAGCCAAGATTTTTATTTATTTATTTGGGTTAGGATTAACGTTGAGGTTAGATTTAGGGGTTAAGGATTAGGATTAGTGGCTAGGGTTCAGGGTTTAAGGTCATTGTTTAGGGATTCATTGATAAATTTAGGGGTTCATTTTTAGGTTCAGAGCTTAGGGTTAGGGTTTATGGTTAGATTTAAAAGTTTGGGTTAGATTTAGGGATTAGGGTTAGATTTAGGGGTTAGGGTTAGGGTAGTGGCAGAGTATAAACTTTACACTAACTAAGAAATTGAAGAAAATCTTCTCCGTATCACCTAGGCAGTAAACAGGAAGGATCCGTTAGGTTTGTCACTGAATAGTTTTCTTTGCCCCAAACAGCAACATTTTATCAGAATATTCATTCTTGACAAAATTACATTGTAATACTTCCTTTACCCGAATATACACTTCTTAAAACCATTTCTATTGTCAGACAAAATAAAATCTAATTATAAGTAACATTTATTGCTTCACTTTAATTTATGACTGCACAGAAATGTATATTGAATTCCACAACAAATATTGATTACTTGCAATAGCTATTTCATAGGGAATGGACAAGTACTTACTCATGCTTTGTAGGGTTGAATCTGAAATAGCAGATGACCTTAGGTGTTTTATTTTGCTGGAAGGGAAATTGGTACAAGTTGGTTGTTTGTACAAGTGCACCCATGAATCTTGTGTGCATGTCCTTAATGCCCCTTCTGCGCTCAGTCCGCTCACTAATAAAACCTTCCTGCTATTTGCAACCGCGTTTGTTCTTTTTATCCATTTGAAGTTAGCAGGTGCAACAAACAGAAAATGTATTTGCAAAAAGGCTTATGTGATTGAAACAAGTGGTTTAGATCTTGAAAGAAATGACTTGACTGCATTATTTGCTTTTTACTTCCAGCTTCAATTGAAATTTGAGTGTCACGAAAAAATAAGAGACAAAGTAGAGAATGCACATGGGCCCACACCTGCACCCCTGCTAACATATTGTTACAAATTACTAGATATTGGTGGAAACCTCTGTGTAACCTTCAATTTAACTTATCATTGGTGTTAAAGGGAAGCCGGTATTTCAAAATTACTTGGATTATTTTAAAACTGACCTGTCTTGGGGCATGAACCTGTATCTCCCTCCTCCATCGGAGCTCTACTTTGAGCAAAATGTAATCCTGAACTGTTCATGTCTATCCATAACAAAACATAGAGATGATTTATTGAACCAACTGTCTAGTTTTGGGTTTTCAATGGTTCTGCCAAAAATAGATCTTCTTTTGAGAGGGGAAATAGTGATAGCATAAAATAAAACAAAAAGCTTTTGAGATGTCAGCATTAATTCCAACTTTGGGGTTTTGCTGCCCTAGGTCAATTTAATTTTTTTTTCTCCAAATTTAAGGTTTCTAACAAATTAGCCCATCCCCAGATTTAACTACCAACATGTTTCCTTGGCTACTGCTAATATGTGTAAAGATAGCTAGACTGATAGATGGACAGAAAGACATTGATAGATAGATAGATAGACAGATAGATAGATAGATAGGTAGATAGATAGATAGATAGATAGATAGATAGAGACATAGATGGATAGATACATAGATATAGATAGATAGATAGATAGATAGATAGATAGATAGATAGATAGAGACATAGATGGATAGATACATAGATATAGATAGATAGATAGACAGATAGATAGATAGATAGATAGATAGATAGATAGATAGATAGATAGATAGATGGATAGATAGATAGACATATAGACAGATAGATAGACATATAGACATATAGACAGATAGATAGATAGATAGATGAACACTGATTGGTTAGGGATATTATATACCCACTGAAATACATAAATCTTCCACATCCATTTAAAATGTTTTGATTTTGGAATAATGTATATTGGATTTTATGTAATATATATCACATATATAGTGGTAAGTGTGCGGCACGTTACGATGTTGGTCACGCTGCTGGCCATGCTGTTGCGGCCCGTCGACCATGTGGGACTTAGGCTGCAATGAGCGCCAAAGGTTTTGGACCTACGACTTAGGACCAAAACCTGTACATGCACAGTGCGCCTCGCAAAATTAAGACTTTAACAGTCGAACCACAAAACTGAAAAGACATGAAAAAAACAACAAATATGCCTCAAATTAACTTGCATACTCACACACACCACAGTGGGAGAGGCAGGGAGCCTGTGGGTGAGGTTGCAAGTTAATTTGATGCATATTTGCCGTTTTATCATGATCGAAAATCGAGAAATAAGTGAGAAATAAAATGGCTGCCCAAAAAACGCAAAACGACGAAGACAAGCCGCAAGGCCTATAAACTACACGGGGTACAGGTTGGCAATGAGCGTCAAAGGTACCCATTGCTAGCCACGCGATGAGCGCCGAAGGTGCTCAGAGTGCCCATAGCCTTGCATTCTGTGGTAAACAGCATTGCTAGCCTTACAAGGAGGCACAGGGGGGGCCAGGGGAGACCCAGTGGGACCATGGTGGGTTGGCCAAAAAGAAATTATATAGCATTGTGCCCCCCTGAGAAGGGCACCATGTGCACCACTGGTAGATCGCCCCTGCTTAAAACTGAAGGAAAGACTCTTTTAACAAGTAGGAATTGGTGGTCATTTAACTAATACAGCTGAATACCACCAAACTGTCTTAGATCCATAATCTGCAATAGGTTGTGTTAAATATATTGTAATAATAATAATATATGTTTATTATTGCATTAGTAGCAAGCAAATAAAGGTTCAGGTATAGAATACAGCAGCAACAACAGATTCTTAAATAATCACTGCATGATTAAAAAAAAATGTGAACAGAGTGGAATTAAGAGCATTATTCTGCACTTCTTTCTTTGGCTTATCACAAGTTATGCAATAAAGGTTAGCACACGAGACACAAGATATGCCTGGCCATAAGGTTATGGAGAGTCGGACATGACTGAATGATTGAACAACAACTCTGGCACACAAGTAAGTTCAGTATTTTTTCACTTTGTATTTGGTTTGTAGAAAACACTTTCAGGGTTATGTTAAATTATTTCTCAGAAGGCATGTGCACGGAGTAACAGTGAGGGAGGTGCAAGAGGGTCGATATGGGAAGAACACAGGGGGAGACATTGACGGCGTCAGTTGTGCTCACATGAACACAGTTTAGGGGTAGCTTTGTGATTCATGCCATGGGGATCCAAATATGTAAATACGGAACTGGTTGCATGAGGGGCATGTTCTAGGCCAACTGCCTGGGCATCATATTTTATAGGGGCATCAGGCCGCCTGAAGTTGCGGATGCAGTGCCATGCAATATGCACAGAAATGTCTTTCAATTTAGGTAGGGAAAGTGTTGGATCCCCATGCCACTACATTAGTATCCTACAGGGATTCAGTCTGCTTTCCTTGTGGAGTTAGGAATGCAGAGTAGATTTCCTATTCCTAAGGGAAATAGTAGTGGGTTCCCAGTACTGCCACAACAGTCCTTGTCGGGATCTGGGGTTTAGGTTTTTCCTGCACTTTAACTCGGGTCATGGATACCTTCTTAGCACATTATACATTACCCATCTAGCACTTTATATTTAGATGTTTGTTGTGATTATTTATTTTTGATAATAGTGTTATATGTATTGACACTTTGTTTGCACCTTAACACTAGCATTTTACATATTAATTATTTAGCACCTTACAATTTGATATATGTTCAGATCAAATATTTTTGAATATTTATTGAAAATTATACATATACATATATTAAATCTGTATCCAAGCACTTTATTTTGTGATTAATAATTATTTAATTACTTCTGGCACAATATATACTTATGTGATTGATATAACCAATTGGATGCTATACGTCTCATATGTGGTTTTTTTTTTCCATTATTGTTCTATTTGTTTTTTGTGTAATTGGAACAATCTTACTGGAAAGAGATTATAGGCATTCTAACCTTACATTCTGGGTGATATAACGTCTATATGTCTGACAGTGTGGTGATATTTCCCCCTTTTTGGTTTTATTCTTTTTAATGAAACATTATTTTCTTTTTGAGATATGAATGTACTTTTATTTTTTTTGTAAATAAAAGTTAAGTTTTTAGTAATCATTTTCTTATGCCTTATTCCTGAGACTGTATTATATACTAATATTATTCATAATGTACTCCTTATGGTAGGAGTTGGTTACTTTTTTAAAATATACAAAACTGCGCCTGAATATTAGTAACACAGACATTATTATTGCTATTAATTAGAATATGCATTCTATAAAAAATAAATGACAAATATGAGAAAGTACAGTATGTCATAACCTCTGCACCCACTGTTTTTCAGGCAGTTCCAAGCTCTTTATGTTATCTTGCTAGCTTCCCCAACCTGCACAACTTCCAAAGTTTCTTCATTCTCAAAATTCCGACAATTGTGGATGTCTATTCTTGCAACAAATAAAAACATGCAAACATGCTGAACAAAGTTATAAGCAAATACCCTGCTGACAATGTAACTCTCCATGGTGCCAGTGTAAGCGGGTTCTGTAACAACTGGGCAATCACTGAACACAAGCTTGATAGATAGAAACATTTGGCACCAATGCACCAGCTACATATACCAATTCCACTAGAAGTGATGCTTGGCAGAAAGGAAGCTAAAATCCAGTTAAAATAAACAATGTAAAAATATATTATATGGATTAGGTAAGAATAAAGAATTTTGTTGTAAAATATATATATTTATAATACTGTCATCAAAAGCCCTTTCATAATAACAATCCTAACTACATAAAATATTAATGATTAATATACACTATGATTTTCAGTGTTGTTTTCCACTGCATTTTTAGCTTCCTCGTTAGGGTGTGGTCTTGTAAATTAATCAGAATTCTTTTAGTCCAGTTGTCTTGACAGCTCTGGAAATTTGAATTGACCCATTTTTTTTTATTATAGGAGATGGAAGGTTTCTTATGGTTTACTTTTACCTGTAGATGGTGGATCAGCAGAAACACAAATGGAGGCTTCAATTGCTACTAAACTGCATATAATATGTTACAATAATATATGCTACGGAATATGTTAGCATATTACAAATAAAGGATAATAATACTATTTAATAAATATAATACTGAATATGAGTATATATATATCATATTTATAGTTGAGGATCTTACAAATGTTGGGGACATTTGTGATGTTGGTCACGCACTTGTGACACTTGCGCAGCCAGGGCCGCAACTGCAGAGCTGCAATGAGCGCCAAAGGCCCATGGGACTAAGGCTGCAATGATATATATCATACCATACATATAGTCTACCATATAGTTCTGGATCTGGTAGTTCAGCAACAATGAGTGCATCCACTTTGTCAGCAGTTTCTAATTTATCTTTTTCTTGAAGTATTATGAGAAGATGTGCATGTGGAAGGCCTCTTTTTTTAAATTCAATGGTATATACTTAAGCAAGACATTTGCCAAATAAGTGACTTATAGTGATGTCACGTATTAATTCATTTAATTTATTCTTAAAAACTCTGGCTACTAAATCTGGTCTATCGGAAGGACTTTGGCCAAGAAGTAAATTTTGTGTAATTTCCAAATTTGGTGACAATAGCCATAGCATCATTGTATCTTTCTCTCATATTTCGAGGAGATCCTTGAAAGGAAGATGGTAAAATGATGGCTTTGCCAGCTGTCATGTCTTTGCTTGTAGCCACGTCAGCAACATAGTCCATTAGTCCAGAATATTGTTCTACACGTAGTTTATCTTGATATTTTATGAAGTTTAAATTATTGGCCTCAACTTGAAAATAGGAATCAATCATCCATTGTTGTGTTAGTTTTCCACCACATAAAATTGGATTAAATGTATTTCGAATGGCAATTTGAGCTACTTTAAATTCAAGCATAGAAACATTATTTCGGATTCTGGCTTTAACATTTGGGTAACTGGGAAGGGTTAATTTTGGTTGCCAACCTGCTTCTCCTTGTGGGAAAAAAATGGGATATATCATTGGATCTAAACTTGAACTTAAGATACTCATATTAATGAATGGTTGCTCCTCATTTCTGGGATATATTCTAATGTCTCTTTGAAATGGTGGTTCTCCTTCATCATTTTGAAACACCATTGCAACCTCATTTGATGTTGGCAAGTTATATGTTTATCAGTATGTCTGTCTCTTTTAAGCACCATATTGACCTTTGGGATTGGTAATTGATGTCTTTGTGCATGAAGTTGTTGTTCATTGTCTACTTCTGCCAATTTCTTATAAGCTTTAGTGTAGGGGTTATTGGCCATAATGTTATCTAGCTCTATAAAAACACTGGGTAAGCATGTTTTATTTTCTTCCAGCTGCATACGTTGGTCAACAGCTTCCATTGTATCTAGGACATATAGTTGAGCAAATTTTCTTTGCTCTCCTTCCTCTGGATGTAAATGGGAAGTATGATGATAAATTTGGCCTTGGACTTTAAAACAGTAAGGACCATGTCCTGGTACATTAGCAGCTAATGTTGCCCCCATAAATGCAAAGGATATGGCACTATTGTAGGATCTTATGTTTGTCTTAAAAATGTTGTAGTTTGGTTCAGTCATAATGTTTTGTAAATAGATTGGAAATTATTTTCTTTCTGGAAGTTTGAACTTGCATTTTTGACAGCAACTAATAAATTGGCCATCTCTGGGCCTCTCCTGTTTAAAATTATAAGCCTCACAAAACTGACATTGAGTATTCATGTCCCCACAATTATGAACCTCTACTGCTAAAGACTTGAGTAAAGGACAATTTGCAAAGCATATATCAGTTTCATTTTCAAATTCATCAGGTGAAATGTCATGTGATGTTTCAGGAACAGGTTCTAAATGCTTAGTTTTTTTGGTGGCTTTTTTTGGTATATATTTTATTGGTTTAGGTAAAATGTCATGTGATGTTTCAGGAACAGGTTCTAAATGCTTTGTTTTTTTTGGTGGCTTTTTAGTATATCTTTGAATTTTTCAGGTAAAATGTCATCTGATGTTTCAGGAACAGGTTCTAAATGCTTTGTTTGGTTAATAGCTTTTTTTGGTGTATCTTTAATTTTAGAAGGTGATAGTCTTTTGCTTGCAAGTCTTTTGCGTTCTTTTTCTCGTCGAATTTCTTTCTGCTCCGGTGTCTGCTGGCTGGCAAATCTCTGTTGTCGTTCTCTAGCTTGCCGTCTTATCTTTTCTTGTTTGCTTTCGTTATCAGCCATGTTAATCTGTAAAAAAAATAATGTATCATTAGTTTATTTTGAGATGTTAAGTTTGTTTTTGATTTTTTTTTATTATCAACAGTTTGTTTCTATGTGATTCTAGTTCATTGTAGCGGTACTTTCTTTGTATTGTTAAATAAGTGTTTTTTAGGTTTAATGTTTGCCTTACATGCATAGCACACTCAAGGTAATTACACTATAGCTTCTTCTAGATGTTGTAGGTGTATTTTTTTGGTTTGTTAATTTCTTTTTTTGTTGTACTTTTGGCTTATAGGGATAGTAGAGGGCAGAAATTAGTCTTTGTCATTTATCGTACAGGGGATTGTTATAATAGTATTTTTATATTTTATTTAAAGGCTTATATGTTGGGGCTCTGAAAACGTTTCTAATGTTGTTTTTTGGGTGTTAGTACTATTTGTTGTACTATTGTATTTTATGTGTGTGGTTAGGTTTTATGCTTAATATTGTACATTAGGACTGGTAATTTAGAATGACAAATTTTATTTAGTCTGTGTTTTGAGACTTTTGTGGACTATGCTGGTTTCTTTTTTTGTTTTGTTGGCTAGATTGAAGTTTGGATTTACTGTTAAACATTATTGTCCATAAAAGACAAATAAGTGGTAAATGAGAAATGTGTCTTTTGAGAAATTGGTCTATTGTATCTGTTATGGTGAATTTTACTGCTATGCTGTTTTTTGTGCAACCTTTTAAAATACTTAATTGTATTTGTATATTACAGTTATCCTTTTTTTTCTCCCCTTTAATTATTAATGTTGTTACTATTTTGGATCTGATCACAATGTTTTTAGCATTATCCTGTTTTGTGTCCACCACTTTTGGTATGCTTATTTATGAATAAAGAATTTTGTTGTAAAATATATATATTTATAATACTGTCATCAAAAGCCCTTTCATAATAACAATCCTAACAACATAAAATATTAATGATTAATATACACTATGATTTTCAGTGTGGTTTTCCACTGCATGCAGCTTCCTCGTTAGGGTGTGGTCTTGTAAATTAATCAGAATTCTTTAAGTCCAGTTGGCTTGACAGCTCTGGAAATTTGAATTGACCCATTTTTTTTTATTATAGGAGATAGAAGGTTTCTTATGGTTTACTTTTACCTGTAGACGGTGGATCTGCAGAAACACAAATGGAGGCTTCAATTGCTACTAAACTGCATATAATATGTTACAATAATATATGCTACGGAATATGTTGGCATGTTACAAATAAAGGATAATAATACTATTTAATAAATATAATACTGAATATGAGTATATATATGTATATATATATCATATATATAGTTGAGGATCTTACGAATGTTGGGGACATTTGTGATGTTAGTCACGCACTTGTGACACTCGCTCAGCCAGGGCTGCAACTGTAGGGCTGCAATGAGCGCTGAAGGCCCATGGGACTTAGGCTGCAATGAGCACCCACAACGCTCATCGCGAGGCCCGTGGGACTTAGGCTGGCTGGCAGGGCTCCCATCACCCGTGGCTGCAAGGGCTGCAATGAGCATTGCAGGCTCTCATCGCGAGGCCTGCAGAGCTCCCATCACCCACTGTGTGCAACTCATCTGCACTCTGCCTCTCTCTCATCTCCCCTCTGCCTCTCTCTCTTTCAACTCCCCTCTGTCTCTCTCATCTCCCCCTCTGCCTCCCCCAACGCAAAGAATTACAGAACCCTGTAGGCTGTAAGCTGCTCCTTATTGGTGGTTCAGCGGACCAATGGCGTCCAACCCCTGATGGCGTGTCCTCTCTGCAGCGTCATTACGTCATTGATATGTCCCTATGCTGAAGAGAGGACACGCCGGCAGGGGGAGGATGCCATTGGTCCTCTGAACCACCAATGACATAAGGTACAGAATGGAGGGAGAGGAGAGGGAAATGAGACACAAGGGAGAGGAGGGGGCACAGGAGACACAAGGGAGGGAGAGGAGGGGGGAAATTAGACACAAGGGATGGAGAGGAGGGGGAACGGAGATACAAGGGAGGGAGAGATGGGGGAAATGAGACACAAGGGAGGGAGAGGAGGGGGAAATGAGACACAAGGGATGGAGGGGAGGGGGAAATGAGACACAAGGGAAAGAGAGAAGGGGGAAATGAGACACAAGGGAGGGAGAGGAGGGGGGAAATGAGACACAAGGGAGGGAGAGGAAGAAGGAAAGCAGATACAAGGAAGGAATTAGTCAGGGGGAGTGACTTGCAATGAGTGCCGAAGGTAGTGACATATGTTGGAAAGATTTTTTAGATAGATTGTATTTAGATGGGTGCATTTAAAAGATGCTTTCACATGATAAAATATCTTAACCTCCCTTGAAATCAACAGGAAATGTGTAGCTATACACAGTGAGTACTTATATTAGTATATCTCTTTGGAAGACAAGTATGACTCATAAAGCTATATTTCCTGTGTCAATTACATATTTTAAGCAGTTTACTTTGCTCTTTAAAAAAACACACATTGTAAGACAATATCAAATACACTTTTTCACATACAACTGTCATGATACTAACCTACGTCATTGGTGCACCCATCCGTCTATTTCGGACAATGGTGCATTTTACACATGCACACTGTCACTAGGGGGACACAGTGTGCATATCAGTTTCAGTGCTAATCTGCTCCAGGGTTCAGTTGTTTTGCCTCAATACTACGTTTAAGCATTACTCCTCTTCCTGCTTTATTTTGTGAGACTTTGGCTTTATTTGACCACTCTTCTCTCTAAAACCCATACCTTTTGTACCATACTTCTAGCACTTATCCCCAGATTTGTTTGATCAATGGACCTTCCAGCACTCATCCCTTGGCTCTGTATTTTGGTTTCTCCCTGATCTCTGACTCCCTGACCTTAACTGTTCCTCATTGGTTTCTCATTTGCTTGGTACCTTCCTCGACCCTTGGACTATACTTTGGCCTACAATATTCACGCCTCTACTGGCCTCCTCCCTAGTGTTCTCCAAATTAGGCAACAAAAATGCTTTCCATGTCCCTTTATTTATTTCTCTAACTGTTTGCTGTTATATGAATTGCAACATCTATATATATATATTTAGATATATGAATACAAACCACTGATTTTGACCTGAAAAATCCATTGTAAGAAATGTTGATTACCCTTTTTTATGTTGTCACCATCTGTTTCATGGAGATTTTAAGTAGCTTTTAATGTAATCAAGCAGCCCGGCGTTTTCAACCACTTATTACATTAATGCATTAAATTGTTACTTTAGTATGACACAGAACACACCCTCAGGAAAAACACAAACAAAAGATGCTGTTTGGAAGCCGGCGCTGGCACTTTTTAGAAATATAAACCATTATCTATGCAGGTTTGTTGCAGTGATATTGCCGTCCTGAGTAATCAGAAAAATGCAGATTTTTCATGTCACAAGGAGAGAAAAAAAAAACATACAAAGACAAATAATTTTGACTTGACAAAGATAATTTTCTATTATAGTTCAGCCAGATTCTTTCTATGCAAGATCTAAAAAGGTTGATCTTGGAAATACAGATTGTGTTTTGCTATTCATTCATCTGTACATCCCCTGATGTTCTCATTAGGCAAATTTGAAAATCTATCCACGTTCACATATTTCCTCTGATGAAGTGCCTACTTTAAGCACCTTTTATATAGCGTAAGAACTTAAATAGCGAAAAAATATATTTTATTGACTCATATCTACATCCTTCTTTTATCAGCTCCTCTCTGATCCAAATGTGTTTATTTAATTACTCTGCAGAGCATTTAATGCCTAACATAGGGCTAGATCCTATTAGTACTGTTAAATTGTACATTAGGTTAACAGGTGTGTTTACTGCCACTTCACATCTAAAATTAACCCAACAATATACAGAATAAATAGCAGGGATTTGTAACACTATTTGTAGTCGTTGTTTAGTCATTCAGTCGTATCTGACTCCCTCCGTGGCCCTATGGACTGCAGCACAACAGGCACATCTGTCAGCCCTTCCTCAAGCTCATGTTATTTACTTCAATTACCTCATCTATCCATCTCCACGTCTTTAGTACCTTTATTTGTGTGTCTTCAATTTTTCCCAGCATCAAAGTATTTTCCAAAATATTTTAGCTTTAGCCGCATGATCATCCCTTCCATTGAACAGTTTGTCTTGATTTCCTGTAGTATTGATTGATTGGATCTTCTTGCAGCCCAAAGGGATTCTAAGCAGTTTTCTCCAGCACCAAAATGTAAAGGTGTCAGTTCTAGGGCGCCCTGCCTTCTTTATGATCCAGCTCTCACATCTGTATGTTACTACTAGAATACCGTAGGTATAACTACACAGATCTTTGTTGATAGTGTATTATCTTTACTTTTTACTATCGTGTCCAAGCTTGCCATAGCTTTCCTCCCCAGGACCAAAAGTATTTTAATTTCATGGCTTGGGGTATGCCAATAGAGAGAGGGTGAGGAAAAGAAGTGGTGCCAGAGAAGGAGACTCTAAAAGATTTTTCTTATAGCTAAGATGTGAACCAAGAGAGAGAAGTGTCACAGGCAGTGGAGAATGTGGATTAGTATGGAGTGTTCTTATTATATTAATTCCAAATTTAGCCTTCCACGTGATGTATTCCCCATAAAGGTAGAATACAAAAGGCCGCAATATACAACCTTGTCACTCTGATGTTTGTTTGTTCCCATTCCAGTCCATTTGAGTTCACTAATTCCCAGGATATCAATGTTTAATTCTGTCAACTCATATTTAACCCCATCTAGATTGTCTTGGTTAATAGTTCTAACTTTCCAGGTTCCTTTATAGAATTGTTCTTTGTAGCAGCAGACTTTCCCCTCCAGACATCTTCTCGACTTTGGACTAATCATGTAATTAGATTTGATGCTATTCATATTCACCCTCTGCTCTTTCCCAGTAATTTGGTAGACACCTCCAGACCTGAGGAGCTCATCTTCCGATGCCACATCTTCTGGTTATGCTTATCCATAAGATTATCTTAGTGGGCCATGACTTGTCTGACCTCTCTGCTATGACTTGTCCAACCTAAATGACCCTACATGGTATACTTGACAGCTTCGTTGAAGGACACATGCCCTCTAACCATGACAAGGGAGTGATCCAGAAGGGGTAATAAAAATTACTCTTCACTTATTTACATGAAGTCACAAGATTAATCCCTGGGATTCCGCCATCAATATCGGTGGCCATTGGGGCCCCTTTTCCCTCACCTCTTGTGCAGTGGGGTAGGGGTCCATTAACCCTATGGGGATCCCTATTAACCCCTAAAATGTGTCTAACCCTAACATTTGGAGGTCTCTATGGACCCCCATTCCTCCTAACTTTAACCCCATATAATCATGGACCCTATAGTCTCTAACACTACCATGGATCCCATAGTTCCTAACACTACTAACTTAACAAAAAATGAAATACAAAAAAAGAACATAAAATAAAAAAGAACAATTTCAGAAAAAAAGGCTATGAAAAATAAAAAATAATTACAGAAAAAATACATAAAAATCTTGAACACCTATGGGGGGAATTATACTTTCCCTCCACCTTGACAACCTTCCAGCAGAAATCCAGTATGGCCTGGTCCTCAAATCCTGGAAAAGTGGGTACGTCCATCTGACTGAAGAATCCATCCTCTTCTTTCTTGATTGAAGCCTTCGAGGAGCTCCTGTGTCGACTAATGTTTTTTTTTTTATCACACCCTCGCCTTATATACTGTTCATGCAGATTATGATTGCCTAAAATATGTGTCAATCATATTTCAGCCAATCAGAATAGAGTATCTGAACTACTTCCACCCCATTTTATATTGGTTAAAAGTCTAACCCCTCAGAATGCATGGATTCAAAATGTGTGCATTCTGATTTATTAGCCTTTAACTAATCATAGGGCTTTGTTTTCTCTTATTTCTGATAGGTTTAAATATCAGTCAATCAGGATAGAGGTTCTTACTAGTGTTACCCTTCTCTGATCGGCTATAGAAACAGCAAATCAAAGAAGAGAATATTAACTATGCCCATGGTACATTGATTAATTTTATGTGCCATGGGGGTCCATATGCAAGGGGTCATAAACCCACTGCATTAGTTTATTATTATTATTATTATCGTTTATTTGTAATGTGCAACTATATTACGTTGCACTATGCATGGGTTATGATCAAAAACAATAGCAGTATTTACACGTTGCTAAGGATGGAGGGCCCTGTCTTTGAGCTTAGAATCAAGTGTCCAAAGTGCTTCCCCCAAAACACCTTGCAAGATTGAAAACTCTCAAACTTACAATCTAAAAATGTATATATATATATATATATATATATATATATATATATTATATAAACACTGTCTTGGGAATCTATACGTTTATATATATTATATTAACCCTGTCTTGGGAAGGGTTTTAGATACATAGAGATTAGTGTATTGTCTTCACGCTAGTGGGTACCATTCCGTAGCGACATTACTGAGACTCTGACTTTAGGCTTTAGAGCCAGAGAGCTTTGGGCAAACCACCTGTGTGCAAGTCAGTAAATGTTACTGGATTCCCATTTTTGCAGGATCCATACAATAGCTCTGCAGATTTGCTTTTCAAAGCTACTGTATGTAACAGCATGCCTTACAGGAGCCATGGAATGGAGCATTTACTCTTAATTGTGGAAATAATGACTAAGATTTATGAGGGTGCAACATTGTAGAGCTTCTTGTGGAAGAGGACTAGTACCTTGATTCTGCAACAGCATCAGTATGTTGAGAAGTTAAAACGATCACTTTAACATATGTCAAATATATTTGCTACATAGGCCCACAAGTCCCATTGTCATGGGACAGCAGGTTGCTTGTAGTTGTAGTGCAGTATATTGAAATATGTTTGTATATGCGCAGAAATGTTTATATGCCGTGATATTTCTGTCTGTTAGTGTCCTTAAATGGCCATTTACCTCTCTATAAGTGCTCTTCATGGTCTGAAAAAGAACAAGATTGTACGTTAATATGATCTACAAAAAAAAATCTACAGTTTTGGGTCTGTTTACAAACACACTCCTGACTGTTCCATGATTAACAACATCTGCCGCGGTGATAGCTCCATGAGCACAAAGATTTATGGTTTTTCACTGAACTTCAGGAATGCAGCGGGATATTTTAACCCCCAACTCCAGCAGTCCTTTATCTGCACAGAAGGGTTTGTGAAGGGTTAACTCTATTTCTGCTTATGCTCTCTGCACAGAGCTCTTGCTGTGGTTCTGTCTGGGGGCTTGTCAGAGTCTCATGTAAACAGACACCTAATTTATGTTTTTTTACTATGAAAAAAGCACCTATTTCAAAAATTCAAAAATAATTTCAATAGGAGACTTTTGCAGTGGTATGCTCCAAGTTGTGCTGAATATACTGGCCCTTTATGTGTGTTTATGTATATTTGCTATATCAGAAAGCGGTAAACATAATATGAGATATAGAAAGGGGAAAGAAGGAGCAGCAAGTGGTGCTTGGTGGCCCATACATCTGAGCATAAAACCAAAATACTCCCCTCTATAATAACAATTCAGCTACACCCCACCGATGAAGCTCAAAAAATTTCAGAAACATATATCTGGAGTTTGCTGTTTCTCCTAGCATTGCCTGGTATTTCAGGGCTGGATCACTATTGGATGAGACCAGGCTGATATACTATAGGATATTTTTCCCTGTGAAGGGCACAAGTGGCAAAAAGAGGCTACTCTTTCAACAGGTAATTGTGCCCAAAGAACTACTCTATTTAGATTAGTTTGTTCTCGTATTGAGCGTTTCTGCTTAACAGTATTATTACTCTCTTGAAGTTACATTGGAAATACTTAAGCCTTTGGTCCATGAATCTGTTTCAGTCCCAGCCACACTAAGCTCTGCAATTATCGGCATGTACATATACCTGTGGATTAGAGCAACATCAGTTTGCGGCAGGTAAGGTTCTGGTTCTAGAAATACTGCATTTCTGCTCTAAAATCATTGATTTCTTGCGCAGTACAGCTGTGTTGCCTGTATAGTTACGTTTTTTTACCGCAGGGCCTCAAAAGCTCGCTCTCTGGTGTCTCTCTCAACACATCGGCTCTGATGCATCCCTTGCATCTTGAGTTTCACAGCTTCTCTGCCAGCCTTATACCTTTAAGCTCCTTGTTAGCCTCAGTCCCTTTCCATCGCAGGCTTTGTTACCGTCTTTGTAGGCAGACTCCAGCCTGGTCTACTGGCAGCCAGCCACCAGTTTATTAAGCATCACAAAACCTCTGGCTGTGCTCTGCTTGCTGGATGCTTCTCTCTTCCTCTGCTTGTGACAGGAGGCACATTCCTATAGGCTTCCCTCTAAGACGCAGCTGTAGGGTTCTGCTGCTGTCCTGAATGAAAATATCTTACTAAACGTGGACAGATTCTCATATGAGTAACTTCCATCTCAGAGGAGCAGACTGCGAGAACAAACAGATATTGGTCATGCCGTTCTGTGACTTATTTATAACCTGAATACAATACAGAAATATATACCCAGACCTTTAAAAGGAATTAGATTTAAAGTCACACCAAAATATGGTAGTATTAAAATTAATACTTTTGTGGACATATAGCAGGGTTTCATTTGTTTATTTAGTTACTAATTAGCAATAAAATAATTATTTGTAATAAAATTGTAATTAAAAAATATTAATGCACGTTTACCCAAGAATTGCTTTTTGATAGTTGCTGTTATAATATGTAGTACCGGTGATGCATGTGTTGCAATGTGCCAGGGCCCACCTCTGGGGGGGGGGGGCAGTGTTGTGTCATTTTTTTCTGCATTTAATTTGTTTTCTCTGTATCATGGAAGAGGTGAGACAGAGAGCAAGGGCTGTAAAGTGACAGCAAAGTACATGAGCATTGGGCTTCGTGAGGTAGAGCAAAAGGAGGTAAGAATGGGTATATTGTAATTAAATACTACATTTGTGATCACATTTGAATGCCTAAAACAAGATAAAAAAAAGTTTCCTGCTCTGAATACTGAGAATTACAGTTGTTATACTGCATTCTGGGAGCCTGGGCAGGGACATGCAAAGCATAACACAGAATGGATCATGCACAAACCAGTAGACCTACCCACAGACAGCACTGTTTCAAGGTTACTGTCTCTCATCAGTGTGTGGGCGTTTCCTAGCCTGTGTAGTAGATTTTGTGGGGAGGTATATGTATTTACTTGGGGAAAATGTAGAAGACAACACCACCCCCTCACCCTGTAGAGGATGTTTCAGAGAAAGTGCAGCATGTGCATCCTGGAGCTATGATGAAGGCAGAGGAACCTTGCACAGGCAGGAACTAAGGAAGTGGGATCAGCTATGGAAAGCGGTCTTATGGGGTCACTTTTAAGATAAGGAGGGGAGCTGTTATGGGAAGGAGTTGAACCCTGGGATGGACACAGCACAAAAAACATTTTACACACATACCTGCAGGGCCCTCCATTCTCTAGTCACTCCCAAAAGTAGGTGCTTTGTATATTATTTTTTGGGGGGGGGTTTCATCATGGCCTGTAAGAAGGTCATCAAATATGGATCATTCAACTACAAGTGTATGTGAAAGTGTCTTTGTTGAGATTATAACGGTTTGTTGCCAATAGGATAACATGTGTGGACACATATGCAATGGAATATATCATCATTGGGGATTAAGCATCTATGGTATATGGCAGGGTATAGGGATCCTATTTATGGTGATTTTTTTGGTGTGAATCATGCAAAAATAAAATTAGGTAAGTAACATTGAGCTAAATAGAAACGGGGAAGAAGTTACCTGCAGGTATTTTAGTCTTTTACTATAGTTTTATGAAGAAAAACAGTCTTTTGTACATAGAGAAATTACAGCAGGTCTTAGCTATTAATTTACTGCATTCAGATGGAAGTTGGTAGCTGCAGCTCTTGGTTCCAGCTGTGCTACAAGATGAGGTGGTATTGCAATGTAATGGTGATAGCTTTATCAAGAAAAGGCAGTAGTAGCAATCACTGTGATAATATTTCTCACCGTGTTTCAAACAATAGAGGTCTTCTTCAGAGGTGTATGGAAGCACAGAGGTAACCAAGAAATAAAGCCTTCATATTAATGTTTGAAAAAGGTTCCTAAAGTTATTTTATCCTTGAAATCTGGCAATTAAATCATAATCGGTTAGCCATTAAATGGCATAATTGACATATAAAATTTGACCTTCACTTACTTCTACAAAGTCCCCAGCATAACATATTCTCAATTTATGGAACCATCTGATTTCTTCCTATTCTCTCTCATGAGAGCTGACATATTGCACAACTGTGACCTAAAACAACTTCTACAGGGCAGGGCCTTTACACTACCAGTGTCTCATGTTGTTCAAATATAAAGGATTTAATTGTGTGTTAGCAGAATGAGAAACCTTTGGAGTGGCTTTACATCACAGTTTTACAGAAGGTATCTAGCATGACAGAAAACAGGAAGAAAGGAGCAGTCTCCAGAAGGTATGTGTCTGATAATCTGTGGACCAAGAGGTAAGTGAAGTGTAAATTTCATATCACAATTACATTTAGGATGATAAAAATAATTAAATAATCTAGGTAAACCTGTCATTTAATACGAAACAAAATTGCTTAAAGGCAAGTTAAAGTGAAGTGAGTTATGAATGCATCCTGTAGAGGAGCATCATAACCCACCTAGCAAAAATGTTTGAATGAAAAAATGCAAACCTAAAAAAAAACTGTTGCAGGTGATGTTTACACCCTCAGGCTTGAGGATTAAGCTTCTCATGGTAAGTTTTTGTAAAAGTGTACCCAGTCCATGTGAGCATGCTCAGATATGCAGCCAATCAGCAATGCTGTTTCAAGCCAGCATAGATGACTTTTACACTGGGTCCTTAAAGGACCACAAATCAATATTCAAGTAAAAATGCTTGAGTGGTAACACGGTTGTTCTTTAGACATACCCCCTTTCCTGATAAATTCTGACAAATTATTATTGTACTGAAACCAAACATTTCAGCTTCTTCTTCCGATTCTAATTTACCTGTAAGAGAAGAGAGAGTGTGTTTCTGGTCTGTGTACATGTGTCTCTGTGAGTCTCTTTGTGAGTCAGTGCAGGCAATTTACTGGGGCTGGGAAAGATCACAAGGGCAATTCACAGGGGCTGGGAGAGGTAATGGGGCAATTCAGTGGAGGTGGGAAAGATCACAAGGGCAATTCACTGGGGCTGAGAGAGATCACAAGGACAATTAACTGGAGCTGGAGGATTAATGGGGCGATTTACTGGGGGTGAGGGAGGTAATGGGGCAAATCACTGGGGTTGGGAGCGATCACAGGGGCAATTCACTGAACATGGGAGAGGTGATGGGGTAAATCACTGGGGCTGGGGGGTTACAGGGGCAAATCATTGGGGCTGGGAAAAGTATCACCTGGGATGAAGGTAAAACAATCATTGAATGAAGGGACACAGACCTTGTTCTGGGTATTACAGAAATCTAAAGGAAAACTGCAGCTCAATTCACAGACCAAAAAGATATAATGTATTATGTATGCTAATTTCAGCTGGGATTTTAAGGGAGTGTCAACATTCATAGAAAACAGTTTGGAAATGCAAGAAATTCAGCAAACTTTAGGGTAACTGTTTAAATGTTTTGGGGGAATTTTTTAATGCAAACATTTTTTTTCCGTAAACGACTAATTCTCCTCTATCAAATACATTAATAACCCAGCTCACTTGCATATACCTTTAATGAGTGACATTAGACCTATGGATTGCAAGATTTCAAGATCAAAGCCCCAAGGATAAAATTAATTGAGTATCCTTAAAACATTTATACGAGACCTGACACTTTTAGTTCCATCTGTGCTCCTGAAGAAGACCTATAGTGGATGAAACGTGCTGAGAGATAGTACCACAGTGATTGCTAGTATTGTGCTTACTTGGTAATGCTATGACCATCATGTTGCAATACCTCCTCATCTGGTAGCACAGCTGAAACCAAGAGCTGCAGCTACCAATTGAATACAGTAGAGGATTAGCTAAGGACTGCTGTAACTTTGCTTTGCAGAGAAGATTGATTTTTTTTTTATATTATCTTGGCCATTTTAAGATTGATCCAAACAACAGCAAGTTTTAAAACATATTTTACATTCCGCAAAAGTCTGCATAGTTAGAACTATGTTACTCCCAGTAGTGACAAGAAGATCCAATAAATCAGTACTGCAGGAAACAGAGCTAAACTGTTCACTGGAAGGTTTGATCATGAGGCTAAAGCTCAAATGTCATGAAAAGACAGGATTCATTGGAGAAGACTTTGATGCTGGAAAAGATTGGAGGCACGTGAAGAATGGGACAGCAGATGCAGAAATTGATGGATGAGGTCACCAAAACAATAAACATGAGCTTGATGGAGTTCAGAGCATGCCAAGCGTGCTACTGTCCATAGAGTAGACCACAACTGAATGACTAAACAACAACAAAAGCATAATGGAATATTTGAAATGCCATTTCATGGAACAGGCTCACTATAGCATTTTTTAATATGAGATAATGCTGCATTAATGAGTGAGGTGATAGATATACGAGGCAATTGCTTACACCAGGTGATATTTATGGTTTTGATTACACTGTATTTGCAGAATTATCTGCGCACAACGCATCGTGCAGGCCTTACTCACATCTTGTAACTATTATAGGTGATAATGTAAATCAATAGAAAAAATATGTTTATTAGTGTAAAATCTTGCATTAATTAGGCTTGCAGGAACTTTTGTTCCTGGGTCTCTTTATCATAAAACAAAATAGCAGGGAGTGCTTTCACAGTGTAAACTTTTTTTCTAATCTCCAATGTACAGTGTGGGATGGTGTAACTTTACAGCATCCTGAGTCCCAGTATTACGCAGTCTCACAATTTTCTAGTGTTAATGGACCACTAAAACTTAAAGTACATGCATAAGTATTCTTGATTTATAAGGTTTAAACATTGTATTACAAGTAGTTATACTTTAAAGCTCTTATCTTTATAGGTTTCTGCCTGTTGCTCTGTGCTGCTTAGTTCCAGCTCATTTGCATGTTTGGGGGTGTGGCAGCTGTAGCAGAGTTCCTGATGATTGGAGTAAATCTGAGGAATACCATGGCATAAGCAGAAAATCTATTACAGCTGCTCCACCCCTAATAATACAAAAGGGGCAGACCCAAGCAGCATAGAGCAATGGGCAGAAACCTATAAAGGTAAGAGCTTTAAAGTATAACTACTAGTTTTACAATGTTTAAACATTATAAATCAAGAATTTGTAAGCATGCAATTCAGTTTAGCAATGTTTATTTTGAGAGTACGGTGCTTCTTTAATTCATTTCCTCCCCATAAACACATTTTTCGACCTGGCGGTCGGCAAATGCCCTTCAGGTTTACAGAATGATAAAATAAGATCAATCATTTTACAGAATATAATCGTGCCAAAATAGTAATTTATCAACTGGGGTATTTTTATGTAACAGGAGAAGATATCACTTAAAGTGGCAAAGCAAAGGTTCCAGTTACTGCAGAACGTACTACATAAATACAATATATATATATATATATATGTATATATATATATATATATATATATATATATATATATATATATATTATATTAATAATTTATAATTAAAAATTGGAAGTGCTAGATAATGATTAAAGTTGAGACTTAGGTATTTTAAAGGACCACTGTGCAGTGAAAAAAAACAATGTTTTTTTTAAAACTTTGATCGTAACTAAGTGCATAATTAGGAAAGACAAAGTCTAGTTTTGAATTATAAAAAATATATTCTGGTTCCTATACAGGACTTTGGAGGCATCCATGATGAATTGGTGGAAGTTTTGTGTGTGAGAGGGGTGTTTACATTTCTAGATATATATGGCTGCAGTTCCTGTAAGATCTTCTTCTTGTGGTGGATGGGGTGTGGTGTCAAATGTAATCTTCTCCAATTATCTTAAACAAGGCTCTTGCTTCCTTCTTTCACCACCCCTCTCTCCAAAACACACGCCCTCATGCATCAGCTCTAAGTAAATTATGTAATAAACACATGATACTCATCAACAGAGTCTTCAAAAATTCAGATTTTCCCCAAAATAATTTTATGCCTATGACTTACACAGCTGCTGATATTGTTTGGTACAAACTTTACAAATAAATGTATTTTATCTTGTACTGCAGTGTTCCTTTAAGAAACCACAATGGTCAGATTTTTCTATATGGTGTTTTGAATACTAAACTTGATAACAACCAATATGTTTTAGAAATACTTAAAAGTGCATTTTTGTTTTCCATGAGAAGCTAATTTTGGTTAAAATGTCTGGAAAAGTGCTCTAACCTCCCCACGGAGTAATATGGACATTCATTCTCTCCATAACATAAAGTGTTGGGGCACCACTTGCTCCTCCTCTTTCCCTGATATGTTAAATGATTTTAAAGTGGGAGTAACTAAAGAAAAGCTATCGCAAGTTTAGAGCATTTCCTGTTTCGTCCCTGCCAGCAGTGGTGTCCTGCGGCCACTAGGTGGTGTGACCATGCAGCACTGAGACTTTGTTAATTTTGTTCTTAGAGTGAGGGCTAGAGTTAGGGTTTAGGTTTAAAGGGAGAGGGGGAGGAGAGAGAGAGAAGGATGGAGAGAGAGAAAGAGTGGCAGGGATTGAGACAGAGAGCACACATAGCGCAGAGAGAGGGCACAGAGAGAGAGAGTGGGGGCACAGAGAGAGAGAGTGACAGAGAGCACACAATCACACAGAGGGTAAAGTGAGAGAGAGGGCGCACAGAGAGACAGCACAGAGAGACAGCAGAGAGAGAGACAGACAGAGAGCACACACTCACAGAAAGGGTGCAGAGAGAGAGTGGGGGCACAGAGAAAGAGAGCGACAGAGAGCACACACTCACACAGAGGGTAAAGTGAGAGAGAGGGCGCACAGATAGACAGCACAGAGAGACAGCAGAGAGAGAGAGACAGACAGACAGCACACACTCACACAAAGGGTGCAGAGAGAGAGTGGGGGCACAGAGAGAGAGAGCAACAGAGAGCACACACTCACACAAAGAGTGCAGAGAGAGAGAGGGCGCACAGAGAGACAGCACAGAGAGAGAGACAGACAGACAGCACACACTCACACAAAGGGTGCAGAGAGAGAGTGGGGGCACAGAGAGAGAGAGCAACAGAGAGCACACACTCACACAAAGAGTGCAGAGAGAGAGAGGGCGCACAGAGAGACAGCACAGAGAGAGAGACAGACAGAGAGCATACACTCACACAGAGGGCTCAGAGAGAGAGGGCACACAGAGAGAGTGCAGAGAGACAGCACAGAGAGAGACAGCACAGACAAATTAACATAACATATGACACCGTCAATTATAATGGGCAAATTACTATTTTTAAAATAAAATGTAGAAAACCTGCTCATTACAGGACCGCTGTAGTCAGATATTTCTAATATACTATTTCAAATAACTGCACTTGCATAATTCAGAGTGTTTAAGGAAAATAAAATAAAATAATACAGCCTATAATTTATTACTTTTAAATGCAATTAAGCCACTTCAACTTTTTGAGGTTTCAGGAGAATTTGAATAAGCAGGAAGTTTATGTCTGCACAACGAGAATGTGGCATCTGCCATCGCCAGTGCTACCAGCAAGACTAAAGAAAAAGGACTTAAATTTAAAAGGACACGTTGACTGGAAAAGCCACAAACAGGCACAGAAGCAAAGAATAATTCAATGTTAACATTGATAATGTAAAGGTTAAGTTTTTTATTTCAAAATAGTCAACGAGAGAGCCAGTAAACGAGAGTCTCGTTAGCAGATCTTACTGAGCTCAGAATTAGTTTAGTCTCAGCACCTGGAGATATTTTAGACCCAGTCCAAGGTCTCTGATCATAGACTACAAGAGACAAACAGGAGCATGTGCTGGGGGTAACGCGTGCTCTAAAGGTATTGTGTCATATCTGTTACATGTATTTATAGAACATTCTTCTGTGCTAGTAACTGTGATCTATTTCCTTCCTACATAAATGGCCTCTGAACCCATTAAACTGATATGCACCTTCATGTACAGCAGTTAAGAACCAAACAGCATATATATATATATATATATATATATATATATATATTCCATTAGAAGCGCTTCTCACCATTTTATGTCACTGAAATGGTTGCATTTAACTTATGCCTTCATGTTCTGAATGGACCATAAATTATAAGCGCCCTCTACATGTTCATATTTGTTTTTACTGCAAACATATAATTAACCAGTTTTGAAATGTGAATCTCTAAAGAAGAATATAAAACGTGTCATTACTGCAACCTCAGAAATGTAAGCTTGTTCCTTTATTGCCATTTGCAGAGTGCTTGTGCTTTTTAGTCCCATAAGAATCCCAAACTGTGCAAAAATAAATTCAGCTTTTTATTTTGTTGTTGTTGTTTCAAATTATAATGTCTAAAGAAGACAAAATTGTCATTGCTACAATATATATATATATATATATATATATATATATATATATATATATATATATATAGTTACATAGTAATTAAGGTCGAAAAAACACCTTTAATCCATCAAGTTCAACCTTTTAGGATCTCCTCTGATCTGCAATATGCGGATTAAATATTACTTAATTAGTTGTTAATTAATTATTAATCAAATTTTTTTTTTATTATTACTAATTAATCCAGAGAAAGGCAAACAAAATAAAACCCAAGTGAGACTTTGCCAGTCGTCTGAAAGGGGGGGGGAATCCTTCCTGACCCCAGATACTGGCGATCGGATTTCTCCCTGGATCAATACTGTCTTTCTAATTATCCATGATAACCCTGACTTCCCTTTTTAATTAGAAATGAATCCAGTCCCCTTTTAAAGTTATCTATCGTATCCGCTGTCACCACCTCCTCTGGTAGAGAATTCCACAGATTAACCGCCCTTACTGTGAAGAACCCTTTTCTTTCTTTAAGGTGGAATCTTTTTACTTCTAACCTCAAGGGATGTCCTCTTGTCAGCTGAAAACTTCTTGGCACAACAAGCTCCCCCGACAAATCTTTATACTGACCCTGGATGTATTTATAGGTAATCATATCTCCTCTTAGACGCCTTTTTTCTAGAGAAAATAAGTTTAATTTGGTTAGTCTTTCTTCATAACTTAGCCCCTCCATTCCCCTTATTATTTTTGTTGCCCTCCTCTGTACCTTTTCCAGCTCTAAAATGTCCTTTTTATGAAGTGATGCCCAAAATTGTACTCCATATTCCAAATGAGGGCGTGCTGGGGATTGTATAGTGGATTTATATAGTAAATAATCTTTATTGCCATTTGCAGTGCGCTTGTGATTTTTGGTCCTTGCAGGACTGCTGAGCACAATCTCTTGCTTATCCCTGGCATGCTTAAATCCCATATAGTTTTTTCATTGATTTGAACAGAATATATTTTAAATTCAGCAATACTTGATAGTTATGGAATCTAGGGCTCAGATATGACCTCAGTGGAGTTTTGAAATTCAATATAATTTAAATTTGTAGGTCTATCATCTTAGAGTAGCGTATAGTGCATCTAGCATTACACTCACTCTAACCCCTGACCCTCACCCTATGCCTAACCCTATATCCTAACCCCTAGCCCCTTTTTTTTTTTTTTGGTCATAATAAATACTTTTATCTGGATCTGTTATGAGTACGCAGGCAGTGGCAGCAAGGAGCTGCTAGATGGCACTGCTGCTGCTCAGATTGTGCACAATTTCCAAGCTTAAACCCTAACCCTTACCCCAACCCTAAATCTATGACATCAGCAGCAAAATCTTGGCAGCGACATCTAGTGGATGCTGACTGCAGCTGCCTGTGCTGGTGGTGTGCTGGAGAACTCATAATAGGAAAGGACGCAGTTGAACTTTATGAGAAAAATGCGTTTTCCATCAGTAATATTGAAGTTTGCTACTTTACATCAGAATTTCTGATCCACCCACTAAAGGGTTAGAATGTTCTCTTTAATGAGATGATTGCATTATTACTTATGGGTTAGGTTGGTATCACTTTATTGTTAGATTATTTCTGTTACCATCTGATACACTGCTTTACCAGCTGCAGTATCTGATCTCAGTGTGGACGTCTAACCTGACATATAACAAATCTTTTTGTCACAATATGTCAATCCATCTTCATCAGTCTCTGTCCGCTATTTCTAAGCAACATAAACACTATGGATTAGCAGTCAGGGTTATCCTTTTTTTATCAGAATTGCTGCCTGCAAATAAAGGTCAATAACCAACAAAGTTTATTAAATATGTTATTATTAAATCCCAATTTTAGATTATTATAAACTAAATGCCAGTATTGTCACCCATTCTGTAGTTGGGGAACGTTTTGATTAAAAGGGCCCTTTAATATTATAAATTACATTGAGCGTGTTTACAGCCATATGAGCTCATTTAATATTTTATTATTAATTGTCATTTATCTTACTAGCCTTTAAGTCTGGAAGCCCACAGGCCTGGATTTGAGGATTTCCCTGCTGCGTACAGGCGAGACTATCAATTCTTCAGTCATTCTGATTCACCTGTGCACAGAAAGGAAACCCTCAAAGCCAGGCCCTACAGGACCGAACTTGCCTACCTAAGAGGACTGCCATGTTGATTATATTTCTCCCCCATCCTTCGAAGTATGACCGAGAGAGAGGGCGGATAGGGGACAGGTAGAGGGCGGATAGGGGACAGGTAGAGGGCGGATAGGGGACAGGTAGAGGGCGGATAGGGGACAGGGAGAGGGCGGATAGGGGACAGGGAGAGGGCGGATAGGGGACAGGGAGAGGGCGGATAGGGGACAGGGAGAGGGCGGATAGGGGACAGGGAGAGGGCGGATAGGGGACAGGGAGAGGGCGGATAGGGGACAGGGCGAGGGCGGATAGGGGACAGGGCGGAGAGTGGGAGAGGACAGGGCGGAGAGTGGGAGAGGACAGGGCGGAGAGTGGGAGAGGACAGGGCGGAGAGTGGGAGAGGACAGGGCGGAGAGTGGGAGAGGACAGGGCGGAGAGGGGAGAGTGGGAGAGGACAGGGCGGAGAGGGGAGAGTGGGAGAGGACAGGGCGGAGAGAGTGGGAGAGGACAGGGCACAGGACAGAGAGGGGAGAGGACAGGGCACCAAGGGAGAGGACAGGGCACAGGGTCGAGAGGGTAGAGGACAGGGCACGAGAGGAGAGGACAGGGCACAGGGCACAGAGGGGAGAGGACAGGGCACAGAGGGGAGAGGACAGGGCACAGAGGGGAGAGGACAGGGCACAGAGGGGAGAGGACAGGGCACAGGGCACGAGAGGAGAGGACAGGGCACAGACGGAGAGGGTAGAGGACAGGGCACAGACGGAGAGGGTAGAGGACAGGTCACAGAGGGAGAGGGTAGAGGACAGGGCACAGAGGGAGAGGGGAGAGGACAGGTCACAGAGGGAGAGGGGAGAGGACAGGTCACAGAGGGAGAGGGGAGAGGACAGGTCACAGAGGGAGAGGGGAGAGGACAGGTCACAGAGGGAGAGGGGAGAGGACAGGTCACAGAGGGAGAGGGGAGAGGACAGGGCACAGAGGGAGAGGGGAGAGGACAGGTCACAGAGGGAGAGGGGAGAGGACAGGTCACAGAGGGAGAGGGGAGAGGACAGGTCACAGAGGGAGAGGGGAGAGGACAGGGCACAGAGGGGAGAGGACAGGGCGAGGGCACATAGAGCGTATGATATTGTAATTTATGACCGGCAAGTTACTAGTTTTTAATGACACAATATAGTTGGGTGAACAGGGTTTTTATTTTGCTAAATCAGTGGTAGTCAAGTTCGGTCCTGAATAGCCACACACAGGGCAGGATTTGCAAATTTCCCTGCGGAGTACAGGCAAGACTATCGCTTATTCAGTCATCCTGACTGACTCATCTGTGCAAAGAAAGGACATCCAAGGCCTCAAATCCAGGCTTGGCTACTCCTCTGCTAGATGTAATTTATGATGTTAAAGGGCCACACTGTTTCTTTTGATATAACATTTTTAGAAACATAGGGCCTCATTCAATTGCGATTTGGCCAATTGAATAGGGCTCAATATAAGCACAGAGCATATTTATTTGACAGGAGTTTTTAGTTAGTGAAGGTCTATCCAAAAGCAAGGTCTTCACTAACTAAAAACTTAATGATCTATGCTTTAAATAGAGCACAATTCAATTGGCCAAATCGTAATTGAATGAGGCCCATATTGTTTAATGCTCACTTTAGATATCTCTCTAGTTCACATCCTCGGGCATTTATAAATTCGCATTTATTGTAAAAAATAAATAAATAATAAAAATCTCTCATATAAAAGTTTGTTGCGTCGCTGCTTTTTCCCCAACATATAATTTCTCATTCTCCTTTCTCCCTGTAACAGCTGTAACAGCCCGAGTTATTTTTACTGTTCAAAGTTCATCTCGTCTGTCAGCGAAGTTAAATATTAGTCACATGTTATAGCAAGAAGAGCTGCGACTTGTAGTATTCTGGAGCCTACTGCTCTCCTTACTATCTTCTATAACCCACAGTAGCAGTGCTTGCCATTTACTACTAGTCTGTTTATTTTCATTTGGATTATTGCTAAAATCCTAATAGATTATTTGCAATTGTAAGCAGGAGCAGAACTGATCGCAAAGACCATGGCGCGCATGCTGAGCAGGGACCCATTGGATATTGAGGTATGTTTATTAAAATATATATGTATCTGTGTGTTTGTGTATATATGAGTATTTCTCATTCATTGTAACGTGTCTCTTCAATTGGACCTGGTTATGGATACTGGTGCTGAAAATCACATGATCTAGAACCTAGCGGGCCACTACTATTAACATATATAATGAATCGTGCGTATTAGAATACAGACTGGTTTTTAAGGACAGCCTAAGACCCTGGCATTTTGCCCTCAGTGCAGAAAAAAATTAAAAACAGGATTTGATATGAATTTAGCCATTCATTTACATGGAAATCACTATATCTGCATAGTTAATAGACTTGTGCTAGCCCCTTGGGAATTTTATATCTAATTATTGTGAGCTGTGTGCTGCATTTATAATCCTATATTGGAAGGCAGATTTTACTGCTTAATTTTTCATTGAAATTTCTAAGAAATGCTGTTTAGGAATCAACGGGGTATAGAAATGCTGCATTACCATTCTTATTTGTCCAAAAGCTATGTGCTGCGAGTACTAATACAAATGTCATATATATGTGTGCATTAAAGCTGTGTAATACAGCATGCATAAGCTTAAAGGAAGCCATGTTTGATAATGGCTATGGATTGAAGAGTGAGGCATTTGTGGGCACATTTGCATGTCTCAGCTCAACTTCCCAGAATGCAGTGTAATAACTGTTTTTCTCGGAACTCTGAGCTGGATGCAGTTTTTTTTTTACTTGCTTAAAATAAAATAAAATAATAATAAAAAAAAAATAATAATAAAAAAAAAAATATATATATATATATATATAATTAGCAATGACATGGCATAGGTATAATGTAAAATGCTAGGTAATGTTTTTAATAATATTCAACTGTTAAAATATTACATTTTCATACAATAAACTAACATCAAAGCGTTTTCTTCTCCACCCACAAACCTAGATGCTTATATTTTGTTAATGAACAAATAGTACCAGTAATTGCTAACTAGAGATGTTGTGTCCATTGTCTTGAGTGTAGTCAGCTAGGCCAGAAAATGCCAATTGTGGTGGCTCAGACCCAATATGGCACACTTTAATGTTTGTTTACTATAGGAAAATGGCATTTTTTTAATAGCATTCAGCTGATAAAGCTTTTATTAACTATGGTTTTATAATATATGTTTTAAACTCCACTATGACAAACACACTATACACACACACATATATAAATTAGTATTGGATTGGCGTTCAGAGGGTAGACAAAGTATTTAAACATTCAAATGCTGCATATGCAAAGGGCATTTCTTTATTGTGGGTACTGTATGTAGTGCTTGGCCCAGTGGTAGGCCACTTGCTTCTGGATCTCTGCTTGTGTGCAGGTTCTCTTTGCTTTAGTTTTTCAGTTGCATGCATTGCACTCCGGTAAAATTGCTGATAACCCCAAGTTCGTTGAACATTGGATAGACCCATAATTGATGAACTCCAAGCTTTCCAAGATGTTACAGCTATATTTGTAACATTGTTACACCAGGACACGCTCCACTCATGGTAATCTATAGTTCTGTATAATACAGGTAATCTAGAGTTATTCAGGTTATCATTGTAAGCAAGTTCTGATGTAAGTACCTATCTGCTAATTCTTGAAGGGATATCCAAGTTTCATGGATTAATACATTTCTGCACTCCTTAGGCAAAAAGCAGCCTTTATGTATGCAGCACATCCCATAGTTTAAATCAAATGTTTCAACTAACCAGATTTGCAAAAACAAATCATTTTAAATGTGATGCTTATTTAGCCTGGGTTTGGAGGGTGTTAACCCAAATTTGTAACTGCCAGAAATTACAAAATGTTTTTCGGAATTCAATGCAAGTGTTTAAACATTTATTTTGGGATTTTTCTATGCAAAAATATTTGCATACACTACTAATTCTCCTCTATCAGATGTATTCATAATCCATCAAACGCACATATCCCTTTAAGATTTGAGATATGTCCATGAAACTCTGGGTCTCAGGGCCAAACATCTAAAGTTCTTGGTCTATCCATGTAGTAAAGGCAAGATTGGACCTACAGTACAAACTACACTTTAGATGATATAATACCCCAATTGAACCTGCTTCTTTATGTTTTGTAGTATCCAATCACACTTATCCAGTCATAAGACAACTTCCCTGAATAAATGATACTTTGGCTGAATCTTTCTTGTCTTTCATTATGTCAATTTGCTATATATGACCATGAGTTGTATTTGGTCATTTATCTTTTAGATAGAGGACATTTCTGTTCTGATAGCACATGTTTTCCATGTTTTCAGTGCTCTGATATGTATCACATGGTGACCACATAGCTTTTAATTATAACTGATATAAAGAATTGCCTATATTTAATAGTTTCCATGTAAATTGATTGGTAGAACTTCCAAGTCAGTTGACTTGTGCAGATTACATGCTTGATACAATCTCTATATGTCGAGATATATATATATATATATATATATATATATATATATATATATATATATATATATATATATATATATATATATATATATATATATATATATATATATATTATTTTTTTTTTTTTTTTTTTTTTTAGAGCAAATGTCTATATTTCTTTCATACAAAATAGGTACAAATGTGGTGTTGAGAAATGTGTACATGATTGGATTACATTGGTATGGGATGGTTTTTATATTTTTCTGAAATTGGACCCCGTGCTTTCACATGTTTAGCTTTGTTCTATTCATTTATTTAATGTGCATTTTAAAAAAGTATAACGGATGAATGCTACATGCTTTCCAAGACTGGGAAATAGATTTTGCATAGTCCCATCGCCAATTTAGATGAAACCAATCACTTTAGGCAGTAAATGGTTAAATCATAGAAATTAAACTGATGGTTTGTTCAGACACTCTTGGCATTGTTATTATTTTATGATAAATAAATAGTACATCTGTGTTCACATTTGAAGGTCTAAAACAAGATAAAAAAAACTTGTTTCCTGCTCAGAATTCAGAAATACAGTTATTACCCTGCATTCTGGAAACCTGTACACTGTTATACAGGCTGTACACATACTACTTTACATTGTAGCAGAATGTAATTTCTTCAGTGTTGTCATATGAACATATATAATAAAATATTTACAAGAATGTGAGGGGTGTGCTCACTTTTGTGAGATACTGCAGGTTTTATGCTGCCCTAAGCCATTCAGAATTACCTGCCCACCCCCCACCCCAATGGCAGTCCTTAATTTTCCCTTTTCCATGTATGTAATCATAAGTTAGTGTGTTGCTATGTGGTAAGTGGGGTTCCTCAGGCTTCAGTATTAAGGCCCTCAACTTTGTAACATATTTATTGACAACTTAGAAGTAGGATTTGAAAATATTGTGTCCATTTTTGCTGTGGACATTAAGTTGTGCAAGATAATTAAATTAGATAATGATGTAAAGTAATGTCGCGAACATCAAATTTTGGGTACGCGAACTTCATAAAATTTTCGCGAACGGGCGCACATCAGCGAACCGCCATAGACTTCAATGGGCAGGCGATTTCAAAACCCACAGGGATTCTTTCTGGCCACAATAGTGATGGGAAAGTTGTTTCAAGGGGACTAACACCTGGACTGTGGCATGCCGGAGGGGGATCCATGGCAAAACTCCCACGGAAAATTACATAGTTGATGCAGAGTCTGGTTTTAAGCCGTAAAGGGCATAAATCACCTAACATTCCTAAATTGTTTGGAATAACATGCTTTAAAACATCAGGTATGATGTTGTATCAATCAGGTAGTGTAAGGGTTACACCCGCTTCACAGTAACAGACCAATCTCCCCATTTAATGCACCGCAAACAACCGCAAACGGTCCCTTTGCACAACCGCAAACTCCCCATTTGCACAAGGTTGGATACCAAGCTAGCCATGTCCCGTTCCTTGTCCTCTCTGATGTCATTGAAGGTCTCTTCCTCCACCCAGCCACCAAGGGTCCCTGAAAGGTGTCAACAAGCCCCCTGGGACGCCTGCTGTGTTTGGTCTTCCACCTCCTCAAAGCCACCTTCCTCCTCTGACTCCTCTTCTTCAGACTCCCAGAGTCTGGGGGCTTCCACTGCCCAGCATGGAATATTATACACAGGTCAGAGTCTGGGGGCTTCCACTGCCCAGCATGGAAGATTATACACAGGTCAGAGTCTGGGGGCTTCCACTGCACAGCATGGAAGATTATACACAGGTCAGAGTCTGGGGGCTTCCAATGCCCAGCATGGAATATTATACACAGGTCAGAGTCTGGGGGCTTCCACTGCCCAGCATGGAATATTATACACAGGTCAGAGTCTGGGGGCTTCCACTGCACAGCATGGAAGATTATACACAGGTCAGAGTCTGGGGGCTTCCACTGCCCAGCATGGAATATTATACATAGGTCAGAGTCTGGGGGCTTCCACTGCCCAGCATGGAATATTATACACAGGTCAGAGTCTGGGGGCTTCCACTGCACAGCACGGAAGATTATACGCGTTGCCTCTGTCTGCGTTATTATAAGGTGTGTACTGTTAAGTAGTACTATTCCTATCGGTTTGATACCTGTTACGTCCACTATTAGGGGATGTGTATATGGCATGGAGATGGAAAAAGATGCTTGGTCGATCCTCCAACTTCAAATTTGGGGCACTGCGCGTGCTATCTAAGGTGCCACCAGATATGAGTGTCACTGTGTACTGGCAAAAGTTGGCAGAGTAGATGCAATAGGCTTCACACACACGCCTGTAGGCAGGCAATTGCTATTCAATCTATTACAGTCAAAAAAGTGTTGTTTTATTTCACTGAGCACAATATAAGCTGTTAGGTGTTAGCCTGTCACACACACACGCTGGCAGGTAGGCATATGCAATTAGATTACACAGAAAAAAATGATAAGATAAAATAAATGATGTTCTAGCCCTAAAAAGGGCTTTTTGGGTTGCTGTCCTTCAGATGGAAGGCTCTGGAAGGGAGTGTATGCTGCTGATTGGCTGGAATGTGTCTGCTGACTGTGAGGTGTAGGGTCAAAGTTTCCTCAATGATAAAGAATTGGGGGGCGAACCCAAAAGCGCATGTGTTCGCCGTTCGCTGCGAACATGCAAAAATCGCCGCAAATAGTTCGCCGGCGAACTGTTCGGGACATCACTAATGATGTACTTTCCCTCCAGAGGATTTGCATACATTAGCTAATTGGCAACTAAATGGCAGATGAGATTTAATACAAATACATGTAAAGTTGTACACTTGGGAAGGAAAAATATCCATGCAATTTATAACCTTGGGGCAAATCTAAGGGTATCTGATATTGAAAGGGATTTGGGAGTGCTTGTGGACAACCACCTAGGTAACAGTGCTCAAAGCCAAGCAGCAGCTGCAAAGGCAAATAAAATATTAGCATGTATTAAGAAGGGTATAGAAGCAAGGGAAGCAAATATAATTCTGCCGCTATACAAAGCCCTAGTACGCCCTCATTTGGAATATGGAGGACAATTTTGGACACCACTTCATAAAAAGGACAATTTAGAGCTGGAAAAAGCACAGAGAAGGGCAACAAGACTAATAAGGGAAATGGAGGGGCTAAGGTATGAAAAAAGACTATCCAAATGAAACTTAATTTCTCTAGAAAAGAGACGCCTAAGAGGGGATATGATTACCTTTTTTATATAAGGTTTTGTCAAACTTTTTTGTGCCAAAAGGTTTTCAACTAACAAGAGGACATCCTTTGAGGTTAGAAGTAAAAAGATTCCACCTTAAAGAAAGAAAAGGGCTCTTCACAGTAAGGGTGGTTAATCTGTGGAATTCTCTACCAAAGGAGATGGTGACTGCGGATTTAATGTATAACTTTAAAAAGGGATTGGATATATTTTTGAATAATAATGGCATTCAGGGTTATCCTGGATAATTAGAGAGGGAGTATTCATCCAGGGAGGAGTCTGATTGCAAGTATCTGGAGTCAGGAAGGATTATTTCCCCCTTGTTTGATACGATTGTCAAAGTTTTTTTTTTTTAGTTATGCATAAATATTATTTGTAAGATTTAAATATATTCTTTTAGAATTACAAATCCTTTCTATATCGGTCTTGGTCCTCCCTTTTTCCAAATTGTAATCCAAGCTGTTTATTATTGATTTTAAGCGGCAAAAATCACCAAAGAAATTATTAAAGATGGCAAAATATGACTTCTCTAAGAATTAGAAGCCACGTTTCCAAATATTCTATCACGTAATGAAATAAACAGATTGAAATCCTTTTTAATAAAAACCTTTTTATATGTACAAATAAGTAAATCCTATTTGTGTACTTAGAAGCTGACAGATATACTTGTCTGTGCTGAGCTCATGTCACTCAGTGCTGTTATTGGTTGACAGGCATGACCTCTACAATTACATTATTTCTCAATAGGTGAGACACTCCATATCTTTAAGGAATATTGAAGTTTCCTGGATTATGAATGCATCTGATAGAGGAGAAATTTGTAGTTTGCGAAAACATTTTTTGCATGGAAAAAAAATCTCAAAATAAACATTATAAACTTACCCTAGCGGTATATTTTGAGAAGAAACACCCCAGAAAATCCAAGCTAAATTAGCATAAAATTCATTGTGGCCAATCGGAGGCAGATACAACATTGTTACAATGTCTGAGGATCAGTCTCTGTAGGGCTGGATGTGCAGTGTATTGTCCTAGCCTATCAGTAACTAGGTCTCAGGAGAATATTGCTGAGAGATGGTAACTGATTTGTTAGTATGAGACACAGCACATCCAGCACTATAGCATACACTGAAGTGGGCAGACTCATACAGGGACTATTTGCGTGGTTTTAGGCAGTATAAAACCACACTTCTTAAATAAAGTACATGAAAGTAAATAGATACACCAGGATATTATATACCTAGTGAGAGGTACCAGGTGGTCCAGTGGTTAGGATTCTGTGCTTTAACCTTTGGGGTCCCTGTCTTGGAATCAAACCCCAGAGGTTACAACACCCTGAAGCCATGCAGGGTTGGGCCTGGTCAGTACTTGGATGGGAGACCACCAGGAGCTGTATGCTGTGGCCCATTGTAAAAGGAACTGGCAACCCCCTCCAGTATCTCTGCCCTAAATACTAAGTGGATCATCATGACCATGGACATAAAAATGTCCTAGGCCCTCATTCAATTGCAACTTGGCCAATTGAATAGATCTCTAAAAAAGCACATAACATATTTTTTTTAAATAAGTTTTTAGTTAGTAAGCATCTATCCAAAAGCAAGGTTTTCACTAACTGAAAACTTCTTTAGAAATAATTTGCTATGTGCTTATTTAGAGCCCTATTCAATTGGCCACATCGCAATTGAATGAGGCCCCTAGTGTGTTATGGTCCACAAGGACAGAGAGACGGTCGGAAATGACTGAACGATGCAAAAGAAAAAAAAAAAGCTATAGAAACCTTCCAGATCTATTTAATTTACTAAAATGAGATTCATGTTTCTGGAACAAACACTCACCTTAGAATTAATGTGTATGTAATTTGATAATTATACATGGACACATATCACATATTGAACATTTAAAAAAATATATCCTGTCTGTCTATCTATCTTTTATATTGTTTTCCCTGGTCTATATTATATATTTTAAGAAATTTTACCTAATTTCTTGTTTCTTACAACAGCTAAAAAAAACCAAATTCTGAGATTTATTTCCCATAAAAGTAAAAACTTTATTATTTCTTTAACGGGAAAACAAAAAATTGTGAAAAAAGCAGATGTTCCCCAGAGCAGCAATAACTGGTATCAGTGACTTGCCCTTATCTCGAGCCGCGGTGCCCATGGACAAGTTCTAGTACTTCTTGTTTCCATAAACATGACCTTGAAACAATTCCTCTCACTGGTAAAGATCAGATAATAGACATTCCCGGAAACAATCCCATAATAGTCTGGTAAATTTTCCACTCTTTAAACAAAAAAAACAAAGACATTTTAATGGGCAGAGGGCGATTCTGCAAATTACTTTGGCACAAAACAAGTTGGAAATTATAAGGTTGCCTACTTATTTTTAGTTATTTTTTAAACTAGTGACCATGTAGCTTTGCTCTGCATAGAACTTCAAGTCATAACAAATCTGAGTGAAAACTACAAATGCATGTTATTTTATGTGCAATTACTCAGGTTTCCATTTTCTTTTCTCAACTGATTCTGTCTGCTGCTTTATCCCTCCCCCCCCCCCCCCCGCCCCCTTAATGGCAGGATATTCAGGATTTCTTATAGTTGGGTCCATCTGATTTACTTACCTGTGCTCATACATGAATATCCTGAAAGTATGGGCTGGATCTGATCGAAGCCAGACACGCCTGGTCTAAATGATCCAATTATCTAAAAAAAAAAGCCCTCTAATCTCTCCCTCTTTCCTTCTGCCCCACTCCTGCCTCCACTATTAACTAAACACCCTGTCAAGATCCAATGTAACAAACACAAAATGGATTCCTCTACTCATAAACATTGTTCCCCCTAAACTACAGCAGTCCTTTTAAATATATCTTACTCCCTTGAAGGCCAAATAAGCAAATTTGTTATCTATAATAAGTGCAAATAGCAATTTATTGCATGACGGTAAGCTAAAGGATTCCCTGGTGGTCCAATGGTTAGGATTTGGTGCTTTTACCGCTGCAACCTGGGTTCCATTTCAGTCAGGGAACCAAGAGGTCACACCACCCTGAAGCTATGCAGGGTTGGGCTCCTATAAATACCAGGAGCTGTATGCTATGCCTCACTGGAGAATAAATTTTTCTCTACAGTGCATCATTTCTGAAATAATTAGAATTGATTTTACAGCGAGGACCTCTGGAGGCCCCTGGAGACACGCAGGAGGTCTATAGGGCACAGGGGCCCCTTTAGAGGCCAGGGCCTCAGTGCCTTTCACCTGCTGTAGCTCCGCCTGTCTGTGCTAATATACTTTTCAGAGTACCTAATAAGGGTGGGAGAGGGGTCCAACTGCTATATAACATTCCAGGTCTTTATTTTGGCCACTACAAAGACTGTAATCTGAATTGGCACATCAGTGCCACTAGTTAATATGTGTGAACCAATCATTTGCATATAAATGCAGCAACAAAAACATGGATTTCCCAGGATTGGTTCACTTTACCAAAAAATGGATAACACTACATATAGTCAATTTTGCTTGCTCTTTAAATATAACGTAAAACAACTTGATTTTAGGGTGGCAGAGTCCCTTTTAAAGTTCATCACTAGGGAGTTATAAATACTAATCTTGCAGCAAGAATCTCTAGTTACCAGTGGAGTCCTCAGTGGATTATTGTAAACATCCTGGGATGTCCTTAGTGATTTAGACATCATGAAATTCTCACTGTAAAGGAGAACTAGCACAGAAGAGCAATGATGTGAAACTGGTTTCCTCGTGTGGCAGCTTTAGGGACAGTTTACATCAGTGGTAGTCAACCTGGTCCCTACCGTCCACTAGTGGGCAATTCAAGTTTTCATGGTGGGCGGCAGGGTAATTACTAGGTGGTGTCGTTGCGAAGTAATGTCACATGCCGGAGACCCGCAGTATCATGCTTGGCTGGTTAGAGAGCTGGGGAGAGAGAAGACAGCAGTCGGGACCGGATCACTATCTAGTAAGTACAGGGAGATACATAGATAGGGACAGCAGTCAGGACCGGATCACTATCTAGTAAGTACAGGACGATGCATAGCTAGGGACAGCAGTCAGGACCGGATCACTATCTAGTAAGTACAGGGGGATACATAGATAGGGACAGCAGTCAGGACCGGATCATTATCTAGTAAGTACAGGACGATACATAGCTAGGGACAGCAGTCGGGACCGGATCACTATCTAGTAAGTACAGGGCAATACATAGATAGGGACAGCAGTCAGGACCGGATCACTATCTAGTAAGTACAGGGCGATACATAGCTAGGGACAGCAGTCAGGACCGGATCATTATCTAGTAAGTACAGGGAGATACATAGCTAGGGACAGCAGTCAGGACCGGATCACTATCTAGTAAGTACAGGGAGATACATAGCTAGGGACAGCAGTCAGGACCGGATCATTATCTAGTAAGTACAGGACGATACATAGCTAGGGACAGCAGTCAGGACCTGATCACTATCTAGTAAGTACAGGGGGATACATAGCTAGGGACAGCAGTCAGGACCGGATCACTATCTAGTAAGTACAGGACGATACATAGCTAGGGACAGCAGTCAGGACCGGATCACTATCTAGTAAGTACAGGGGGATACATAGCTAGGGACAGCAGTCAGGTCCGGATCACTATCTAGTAAGTACAGGGAGATACATAGCTAGGGACAGCAGACAGGACCGGATCACTATCTAGTAAGTACAGGGGATACATAGCTAAGGGACAGCAGTGAGGACCGGATCACTATCTAGTAAGTACAGGGGGATACATAGCTAGGGATAGCAGTCAGGACCGGATCACTATCTAGTAAGTACAGGGTGATACATAGCTAGGGACAGCAGTCAGGATCGGATCACTATCTAGTAAGTACAGGGAGATACATAGCTAGGGACAGCAGACAGGACCGGATCACTATCTAGTAAGTACAGGGGATACATAGCTAAGGGACAGCAGTGAGGACCGGATCACTATCTAGTAAGTACAGGGGGATACATAGCTAGGGATAGCAGTCAGGACCGGATCACTATCTAGTAAGTACAGGGAGATACATAGCTAGGGACAGCAGTCAGGACCGGATCACTATCTAGTAAGTACAGGGAGATACATAGCTAGGGACAGCAGTCAGGACCGGATCACTATCTAGTAAGTACAGGGAGATACATAGCTAGGGACAGCAGTCAGGACCGGATCACTATCTAGTAAGTACAGGGAGATACATAGCTAGGGACAGCAGTAAGGACCGGATCACTATCTAGTAAGTACAGGGAGATACATAGCTAGGGACAGCAGTCAGGACCGGATCATTATCTAGTAAGTACAGGGAGATACATAGCTAGGGACAGCAGTCAGGACCGGATCATTATCTAGTAAGTACAGGACGATACATAGCTAGGGACAGCAGTCAGGACCGGATCACTATCTAGTAAGTACAGGGGGATACATGGCTAGGGACAGCAGTCAGGACCGGATCACTATCTAGTAAGTACAGGGAGATACATGGCTAGGGACAGCAGTCAGCACCGGATCACTATCTAGTAAGTACAGGGCAATACATAGCCAGGGACAGCAGTCAGGACCGGATCACTATCTAGTAAGTACAGGGAGATACATAGCTAGGGACAGCAGTCAGGACCGGATCACTATCTAGTAAGTACAGGGAGATACATAGCTAGGGACAGCAGTCAGGACCGGATCACTATCTAGTAAGTACAGGGCGTTACATAGCTAGGGACAGCAGTCAGGACCGGATCACTATCTAGTAAGTACAGGGCGTTACATAGCTAGGGACAGCAGTCAGGACCGGATCACTATCTAGTAAGTACAGGGAGATACATAGCTAGGGACAGCAGTCAGGACCGGATCACTATCTAGTAAGTACAGGGCAATACATAGCTAGGGACAGCAGTCAGGACCGGATCATTATCTAGTAAGTACAGGGCGATACATAGCTAGGGACAGCAGTCAGGACCGGATCACTATCTAGTAAGTACAGGGGGATACATAGCTAGGGTCATATCATTTATGTAACCAGAACTGAGTTAAATTACTGCAGCACCGGTGGGCGGTAAGGAAATGTTACCATCAAAAGTGGGCGGTAGGTTTTAAAAGGTTGATGACCCCTTGTTTACTTTTTTGTATATGTTTTTGCTTCAGTTTACTGATTCCTATATTTTTAAATGAGAGAAAAGATAAATATCTGTTTAAATGTGAAATTCGCTTCCATGATTGCGGCAGTAAGTCTGGTGATTGTGTTTCCTTATTGAAGTGTCAGTGGGATTACAATGGTCTCTAACCCATTTAGGATCCAGTTTCCCAGAATAACGAGTGTCTCGCGTTACCTCGCCAGATCTGCGCTGTTTATTTCACTGTTTAAGCAATAATGGCTGCCAAATAGCGCGCTCTATTCCTGCAACTTGGATCAATGTGATTTGCTGCACTCGGTGAGGTCACTTCTACATCAGCCATAGTGAATCTCACCACTTGTACAGTACTCAGCACTTTGCAAATATTGTTTATTTGCATTTACAGTTCAACAAATTTCATTAAAGAGATGTGGAATGTTCCATTTTTAATATTAAAAATAAACTACCTAAGTGTGTATTTGCATATCTAAACATCATTTGATTAACAATTGCTTAAACTCTGTTTTTACATGTGGAAACCTTCCAAACAGTCCCTGCAAAGATCTGCCCACAGCAGCTCCTGCATACAGTGTTTCCATTAGTACTAGATGTACTAGCCAATCACAGGCTGTTTCATAGAAGCATGTTTTGAAATTGACTAGACGCCATTAAATAGAATTGAAAGAATATAAGTTATTTACTTAACCCATTAAAGGGACTCTGTCACCACAAAATCAATTTGTTGTTCTTAAAAAGCATGAAAATACTGCCTAAATGTTGTGTTATCCATTTTTTATGAAGTAAATCAATCCCAGGATTCCCTGGTGGTCGAGTGGTTAGGATTCAGTGCTTTCACCCCTGCGACTTGGGTTCAATTCCAGTCAGGGAACAAAGAGGTCACACCACCTTGAAGCAGAGCTGGGCCTGGTCAGTACTTGGATGGGAGACCTTGAAATAAGCGGAGCTGTATGATGTGGCCCACTCTCATATCTCTACCATGAATACCAAGTGGATCAGCATGGTGTGTTGCAATCCATGAGGTCACAGAGAGTCAGTCCTGGAAAAGTCCATGTTTTCTGTATTTATATGTAAACTAGCGACTTGGCCATACATTTTGACAATAAAATTCGAAGGCTGGCAATGCCCTTCTCCAAGTAACAGGCCTCGCGATGAGCGCCTTCGACGCTCATTGCGAACCTCTCGCCCCTCTACTTTACGGGCCTCACAATGAGTGCCTTTAGCGCTCATTGCAGGCCCCGCAATGATCGGCTTTGCCTCCCATTGCTGGCCATGGTATGTGCTACAAGCGTGCGCAAGCCTGTAACTGCCATGTTATTACATTTCCCTTATCTTGCCCCCTGTGTCTCTCTCCCCCCTCACCTGTGTCTCTTTCTCTCTTTCCCTCTCCTGTTTCTTTCTCCCTCCACTGTATCTTTGTCCTGCCCCTCCCCTGTGTCTCTTTCCACCCTCTCTCCCTTCTTCTTCCCCTATGTTTTTCTCCCCCCTCTCCCTCCCCACATGCTCCTTTTGCCATTTCACGGGTGTGAAATTATTTGTGGGCTTTGTGAAATTGATCCATTTCCCCAAGCCCGAAATGCTCTTCCGAGTTATGGGCTTGAAACAAAATTACGTCTTTTTGGCCGCCATTTTTTTTCTTGCTTAGCCATTCTGAGACCTTCCAAAAATGCCAATTAAATAGCAAATTAGCTTGCAACCTCACGTACAGGCTCCCTGCCTCTTACCCTGTGCTGTGTTTGAGGTTGTAAGTTAATGTTCTAATGCATTTTTGTCTTTTGGTGGCCTCCCAACGTTGTCCGAGTTACAGGCTTGGAAAAAAAATGGTTGCTTTTTTGTTTTTTGTTTTCAAGGCCGTAACTTGGAAGCGGTCGGCAGCCCCTGTCAAACCCGTAACTTTCGCAAGTCCGTAACTTTTAACATAGCGTGACCACTCATAATTACGACAACTATATATGTGATGAGCATCTCATGCATTTATCTTCTTTGATGTGCTAATTAATATTATAGTCTGCTTGTGTGTCTCTATAATGGACAAAATAAAGACCTGTAATTTAATGTTATCTGGCAGTTAGACCCCTCTCCCACCATTATAACCAATTTGAGATGTACATTAACATACTGAGTTGCACATTAGTGTACATATCTATCATCCAGTCCCTCTCAACACAATATATTTTCATGTTGTATGTAATATTTGCCTAATCTGATCAGGATATATGCAATCTATTTTGCAGCTACCTTCATTTTCTTCAGTTTCACTTATTTCCCTATATTATTATTTATAAGAGTATTATTTGTAATATTTTTGAGTTTAGAAACCACACTATTCATCAAATGTCCAATAAACAGGTAGCTGCCCCCATCTTTTCTGTACAGTTAATACATATAAACATATTCTTCTTTGACATATGAGTCTTCTTGTTGTATTAATATCTAACTGAATTATACAAATGTTATCTGGTTGGATTGTAGCACTGCATACATTGTGGCCATTATATAGATATTGATGATATGCGTTTGTGGTTTTAATATTAAAATGAGGATATTGTGATCACGTGCATAGCTGATGGCATTTTATTTATGCATGTATTCAGGTGGTACAATGGGGTTGCTTCAGTGCGGTGTGTCATATGGAATATATATATATATATATATATATATATATATATATATATATATATATATATATATATATATATATATATATATATATATATATATATATATATATAATTTTTTTTTTTTTTTTTATATCTTACAGATTTAATATGGAGTAAAAAGTTGTAGTAAAATGTAATCCAAAGCATAGTGGTTATATGTATATTAGATGAATAAATAAATTATTTTACTTAGAGTCTGGATGTTGACAATTGAGTAACATTATCTACTCTACTCTACTCTATCTGCTCTACAACAATCATTTAGCCTATGGTGGCCAAAACCAAAAACATGATAGAAATCCAATGCACTAGCTAGGAACCAACCCCACACTGATTGGTCCAGATGGGTCCAGATGGGTCCAGATTGAGACAGTACTGTTTGAAGGTAGGTATTCTGGTTTGTGCATAATCCATCCTGTGCTATGCTTAAAGCGGTGCAATACCGCAGGCATATTCCTAAAAGTCATGAATAAAATGTTTTTTGGATTTAAGAGTAAAAATGCATTGTGGGCTCACTTGTATGTCCCTACCCAGTTTCCCAGCTTACATTGATGAAACATTGTTTTTGTTATACTCCTTTACCAAAGAGCAAAGTGTTGGAGTATTCTTGCAAATATCCAGTATTGGTACATGTGCGTTATACGATAAAGGAAATGTAAGCCATTTAAGGCCATATTGTATTAGCTGCTTGCAAATGACTCAAACTGACAAATTTGTCTGCAAGTCTGTCTTTTTTTTTTTTATTATTATAAATGTTTAGATGTATTCAATTGGCTCACAAATTCTGTTTGCAAGGCTGACTTCGGATTTCAGGGGGTGTGATCATATGATCTGACAATTTTTAAGCAAGCATGTCAATTTCTTCAAAGATAAAGCCAATAGTAAATGAGATTGTCACCATGACATCCGTAAAACATGGAGTTTATACTTTAAACTTCACTCAGAGACTACAAATTAATTTGTGTCGAGAAGTAAATTTAGCAATCAGACTCGCAATCCAACAATCCATAAAAATCAGTAAAGCAAATGTTCTAGTCCATGCGGCTTCCATAATATGTATGTGATTGCGGGTCATCTACTCATATTCGGTTTGCAAGTAGCTAATAGAATATGTGGCAATTTTCATTATGGTGGCAATATGGGGTTTAGTTCTTATGTCCCCTAGTATAACACCGGTACTCCATCACCTCACCTCTAGTTCACCCAGCTCCATAAGTAATACTACACTCAACCATTATTCACATAGACATTACTTCAATTTTCTTTTAAAGAAAATAAAACTAAATTGTAGTGTCTAACTTATAAAATGTTCCTGGTACTGTGGAGCCAACCTTTGCCACAGCGACTGCCCAATTATGGACTGTGCGCACCTAAGAAGCTCGCTGTCTTGCCCTGGCACTTGATTTACATTTTCCGACAGACCATTGACCTGAAATTTTGAACTTTTGCTCCAGGTTTTTAGCGGAAATATCTAAATACACTATTTTAATTCCCGTTTTCAGAATCAAAATGATGAAGCTTCAAGTAAAATAGATAAGGGGATATTTCTTAAGCGTCTGGAGACCTATTAGGAGGTAAACGATGGGCTGGTTCATGGAAAGAGACTTTTGAAAGGTATAAAACATACGGAGCATGCATTTTTTCCTGGTCATATTGAATGTTTTGCTCATTTAGCACACTGCTTCTGGCACTTATCTTGCTTTAGGGAAATCATGTACTGTAAGTAAGATTCCGTATTGAGTCAAATTCTTCATTTCATATTAACAGATGTAACTTGTCCGTACTCCGGGGACTGGAGATACATTATTGTTTAAGTTCCCTTGTGGACTTAAAGGGTTAAATATTTTAAATCTTCCTAATGTGTAATAGAGTATTTGATTCACTACAGAGCTTTACTTACAGGATGTGATTTCCCTGAAGCCTGATAGGTGCCAGATGGGAGATGCTAAATCAGAAAACATGTAGTCTGGCCGTAATATTTGGAAATTCACGAGCAAATCATCTACTGCTTTTTATGTGGAATTTTTATCCATCCACCCGTTGAGTTCATATTGTGGGTATTATATTGACTGAAAACATGTAATTAAGTTCCAATGATGAACAATGGAATTTGAAGAAGGTGATCATTCAATTTATTGATGATTTCTATAAAGCACTAACAACGTGAGGCTTTAATCATTACTAAAACTTTATATTGAATGATTAAATAAAAAAAAGACATTCAATTTACTGTTAAAGTTCAGACTTGGCTACAGCTGGTAACCAGCCACTATAATGTGAAAAGGGTGTTTGTGGCTTTGTTTAGCAGGTTGCTGCTAAATTTTAAGACACAAGGTGTACTAACACAATACTCTGCATTGGGTGGAGACTTGTTGTGTTGACAAGATTTTGTTACAAAAAAAAGAGAAAGCATACATGTATCAAGTACTGTATATTTAGAAATATATGGTATAGAGCTAGGGTGGGCAAGTTCGGTCCCGGAAAGCCTCACACAGGCCAGGATTTGATGATATCCCTGCTGTGCACAGGTCAATCACTTCTTCAGGCATTCTGATTGACTTACCTGTGCACAGAAAGGATATCCGCAAATACAGGCATGTGTGGGGCTCTCCAGGACCAGACTTGCCCATACCTGGTATAGAGCACCGACTGAATAAAACTTAACTTTTAATGAATCCTGAATAAATACTGTATATATGTATGTATAAAATAGTATATTACCCAGGGAAGATAATACTGATAAATTAGTGATCTCTCATTGAAGTAATGATACAGTTAAGTGTAACACGTATTGGAATATAGCAACAATTACTGATGTTGCAAGTAAATATCATTATGTATCGATACACTACTTACAAACATTTTGAGAGCATATGTATTATCCTTGACATATAAACAAATGTCATAGTAAATTATGCCATGGATCATTATTTACAGGGTTAAAAGTTATTTTTCAAGTTTGAATCTCTGCTCTATTTTAACGGCACACCTCATACCAATACTCTAAATATAAAAACTACTGTACGGTGGAGGGCTTCTATCGCTCTTTTGCTCACCTTTTTATATTAAATCGTTGTTGTGGGGAACTACCTTCACATAAGGTCAACAACACAAGCTGGGATCCCTCTCCATGCCAATGATAGGCCTTTTTGGTGTTCATTGCGAAGCCCGCAAGACTTAGAAAAAGGTTCGCAATGAGCACCGAAGGCGCTCAACGCAATGCCCGCACAACTTTGAAAAAGGAAAGACTGAAAAAATTATGGCTTAAACTCCGCCATTTTTTTTCAAGCCCATAACTCGGAAGCAGTTCAGAGGCCCCCAAAATACGCCAATTGATTACAAAATTAACTGACAACTTCACACACAGCACAGGGGAGAGGCAGGGAGCATGTAAGTGAGGTTGAAAGCAAATTTGTTCTTCAAAAGTCACTCATTGCAGGGCTCGCGATGAGAGCCGAAGGTGCTCATTGTGAAGCATGAAAGTGGCGGGTTGGCGGAGGCCTGCGAGGCCCATAAAAAAGACTGAGGGGAGAGGCTCGCAATGAGCACCAAAGTCGCATATCTTGAGGCACGCAAGTTAAAGGGAAGAGAGCCATGCATTGTGTGGCAAACAGCATTGCCAGGCTTAATATTTTATTGCCGTCATTTTTGACGCGCAAGTCGCTAGTGCTGTATAATGCTCAAAAATTTACTATTTTCAAGGGGCTCTATCAAATGTTATGTGGTATATTAAGAGGTACAGCAAAGGGTTCTAAGACAGATAGAAAGATGGGATAGGAAAAGTTTAATGTTTTTCAGATTCATCTCCAAAATATTGAATTAAGCTTGAATATTGCCTGACCCAATTTCATTTGTTTTCAGTGGCTCTTAAACCGAATGAAATGTTTCTTACCGATGCCTTGTGTAAGTCACTATCATTTTAGATGTGGAAATTGGTAAATACTCCAGATTACAGCTGAGTTAAAGTGTACTCTCCCTACATAATGACTACAAGTCAGAGCGTAGACATTAACCTACTATAGTAAAAAAAAGCCATATTAATTTTATGACTGGCAAATTTTGTTGAATTTTGGTATTATTTATATAATGTTGACATTATTATTCGTTCGATACTAGGATAGCATCAACATTATCCAGATTCTAACTTTTTATTGTTATCTGATCTATGCATTATATGGCATATAAGAAATATATAAACTCTACCTTGGGGAGTTCAGCTACACCCAACTGCTGAGGTCCAGGAGAGGCTCAAACATATGTCTGGGGTTTGCTGTTTATCTTGTTCAGGGTAGAATTGCCTGGTATTTTGGGGCTGGGTCACTCTAGTGAGTGAGACCAGACTGATATACTACAGGATATTTCTTCTCCCTGTGAAGGGCACAAATTACAGTAGGTAAGGGGTTGCTCTCAGAGTGGGTTATCATGTCCATAAAACGAACATATTAAGATTAAATTGTTCTCGGAGTGCCTGTAATTTACTTGTTTATTTCAATGATCTTTGGTGCTTAGTCTTAAGTCCTAAGGGCTTCAGACGTGGACCCCTTGCTCACTCTGCCTTAGGGAGTTCAACTATACCTCACTGGCGAGACCCAACTATGGCCGAAACGTATTTCTGGGGTTTACTGTTACTCATGTTCAGAGTAGTATTGTCTGATGTTTCAGGGCTGGATCACAATAGACTGAGACCAGACTCCTATTACAGGAAATTTTTCCCTGTGAAGGCACAAGTGGCTAAAGGACTTTCATCTCAGAGTGAGTTATCACGTCCATAGAACTAACCTATTAAGGTTACTTCGTTCTCTCTATACTTTAGTTTGTGTGAACACTTAAAATGTGGTTCAAATTCTTAAAAATGTAGGCCTAGACATATTTTTGTCTGTTTTGCTGCAATATTTATATGTTACTAATATTAAAACCCTGGTCAGGTTTCTTCCCAGTAGAACATCCAGATTACAGTACTTTGATTTTAACAGCATGCAGTTCTCAGCGCACCTTTGTCTTAAGTTTCTTCAAAATACAGGTTACTTGCTGCCTGCCAAGAAAAAGAGATTTATTATGACACAGAGTAGCTGCAATTTTGGTGAAAGATCAGTGTCAAATTGAGTAGCTCGGGCTTCTTGCCTTATGTCCCAGGCAGAGAGAAGAGAGCATGATTCTGACCTCAGGTTGAACAGCAGTTGACCCTTCCCATTCTCTATGATGTGTATCCTACTGGGATACAAGAATGGTGCTTTTTTTTTTTTCTTCTCCTTGTATAGCAATATATAAAAAATTGGTGTTAAGTGTTACCTGGAGCGTTAGACGTGGAGATGCAAGTTGTGGGGTGGACTGTGAGCAGAATAAAGAAGGATTTGCTGTAGAAGGTTGGGAGCATTTTAAAATCATTTCATAAGATATTGGAGATAAAACAAAATCTTTAAAGGGATATTGAAGTTTCCTGGAATGGAATTTAAAGGCATATCGAAGTGAGCTGGATTATGAATGCATCGGACACAGGGGAATTAGTAGTGTATGCAAAAAAAAATGTGCATGAAAAACTCCCAAATTAAACACTTACATTGAAGTCAGCAAAATCTCTTGTAATTTCTGATGGTTGCAAATTAGGGTTAACACCCTCCAAACCCAGGCTAAATTGGAATCAAATTTAAAATGTATTTATTTTGGCCAACCAGGTTAGCTGAAACATTTGATTTCAACTCTGGGGTTCCTGTTTGTGCTGTAAAGCAGCCTGGGCTATGTAGTGTATCACTGATATGTGCTATGTATTGCTGCTGACATACAAACAGGAAGCTGCAAGGAGACTGGCTGAGCAAGCAACGGCAGGTAAATAGTAGGTTAATATTGCTCCCCTGATGCTGAATGCTGACTGGGAACGATCAGATGCCGGTGTAAACACCACCTGGAGGTGTCAACATAATCATTGGAGGGATTTGTAGATATTAATAAAAATAAAATGTTTTATGAGATGTGCAGCATACACATAAGCTTCCTTTTGCCTAAAGATTGCAGAAATGAATTAATCCATGAAACTTGGATATGCCTTTAATAGGTATATGACACACTGAATCATATAAATTGTCCATGTATGGGTCTGATATATGCAGACACAGACTCTGTATGTGCAGTGTAGTGTTCTAGCCTATCAGGGACCACGTCTCTGTAGCACATTGCAAAATGTGCTGAGATATGGTCACTGATGGATTGGTATCAGACACAGCACACTCCATCTGATTTGCATCCAATAGTCATAGTAATGTGTGTTTCATTATCATTTTATGTATGTTTGATGTATTAAATTGTTTTTCACCTTTTGGATCCCATGTCTTTTTTTTTTTTATTCTAGTTTGTGTCTAAATATCTAGCAGTCAATGCATCTTATTATGTATATAGCAGATTCAGTGCTGCTACAAATGCTTTTAATGCTATACATATAGCAATAATTTACATGTTTTTCAACCCTATATCTGCAGAGCACATAAGGTGACCCTTTAAACAGATGTTGTATTGGAGGTGGCAGAACTCCTTTTAATATAAATACATTTTGCTGGCAGTTTCATCCCATATTGCTCTTGTACAAAGACAGCAATTACTTTATACCATATATGGTAATTATTAACAGATAATGGCACCTTAAGGGTCACAGAATCACCGGCTTATCTTGTTGGTTTTTCACAGATGTAAAAATCCATCTTTTGCAACGTCGGATCACCTCTTTTTCTGCATAACATGCATATTTTCTGCTTTACATTAACGCTGATATAGCAGCCTGTGAATTTCCCGCACTCTACTGAATCTCTATTGTTGGCCTTTATCTCCCATCACCTTGAATGTTAGCCTTTGACATGGCCCTGAGATGTTTGCTAATTCCATTTCTAGCTCCGAGAGGATACAAAGTGAGTTTAATAACTGCAAAACATGTGAAGAATGTGAAGGCAGAGAGAATCTCTTTGTGACTGATTTGACAAGTGTTTAATACAATTTGAGAGTTTTATAACTTGCAGAGATGGTTTGTCGCACATTTTTTTTATTTTAATGGTTTTCAGAATATTAAATAAAAATGCTGTATAAACATTTTAAACATTACAATATATATTTTTATATCGCAAAAAGATTAAACCTTGCTTGAAACCAGCAAGAATGATGTCTGTGCACAGATCGTACAGCTGTATGCAAATCTATACGCCCGGATAAATATTATCCATTGCCAACTCAATGCAGTTATTTAGCATATTACGCCTAACGTCGCTTTTTTAGACTGTAAGTTTTTTTAAATCTTGCTATTTTGTTTTCGGGAAATCGCTATATACATTTGTTTTTGAGCTCAAAGCCCAAACCGTCTATTGTTTTTCACTTGGACTCCTGTATAGAGCTATGGAATAAGTTGGCACGTTCCACATAAAGTAAATACTACCACCAACACCACTACCACCACCTACACGCTTCTAAAGCAACTCCTGTCTACAACAGTTGACTTTTCAATTCCTAACACTTGCCTACAAATCCCTGAAAGGCTTTGCCCTCCATACCCTGATTAATTAATTTCCCCTGATGTTCCATTATATCCTCTATAATCCAAATCGTTCCCACCCCATGCCAAATCCAACCACTGTTTTTTCAAACTCCTTGAACACCTTCACTGAATAATTTCCCACCTCACATTAGTCAATCGCCAGACCCAATGGTGGAGCTACTGCCAGTGTAACAGGAGCAAAGGGGCCCTCTTCTATCTGTATTCTCCTTAATGTAATCAGAGAGCTATTAGTTAATATTATAGTAAGGTCATGTGATGAGCATATTGGGGATATGACCAACTACATATATTTGGGGCTTTTTTATTGACCCCCTGTGAGGTAGGTAGAGAAGTGCAAGGGGGCCCGCCAAATTAGTTTGCACCAGGTCCGTCCACCAGGTCTGCCACTGTCTAAACCTGCATACATTTAAAATCTCCCTGGAGATCCATCTCCTCTCACTGTCCAACTCTGATAGAGCTTCTCCTGATCTCTCAGCTTGACCTATTGTGGCCTGATGAGCAATTTAAGCAACAACCCCCGAACACAATTTATGCTTCGTGGATTATCTTTGTTTTGGAAGTTTATGCCTCTATACTTCAAATCAATGTTAAATACCTTGGATAAAGGTGCTATATTCCCATGTCCTAGTTAATTTAATATAAAAGTCCAACAACTGAACATGACAAAATAAAGCTTTTTAGATGTGGCTGAAATGCCTTCCTGTCTGTAAGTTGGGTATGTAATAGTACACATGCCATCGCTTTTTCAGCAGACCTCGTAAATGCTTTGCTCTCCACCACTTTGACCTTTTATTGCTTTTGATCCACAATCTTCATATTGGAATAGGCATAAGAGGCCTTCTTCCTATTTTGGTAATTGTTGGTTGGAATGAAGAAACAAAACATCTGGTTTTAGGCCAACTTGCTAGTGTCAGAAGAATCTGTGATGATCTGAACAACTTCTGCAAATATATTGCTTTGGTAGATCCACTGCCACAGTAAATGAGTCTATGATATGAAACCTTCATGATTTGACCTCGACTCTTAACTTGGACCTAAGGACATTTTTCCAAAACAAAAATAAATAAGCTTTAACTATTAGTATATTTAAACCCAACTAAATGGATTTGTGGTTCATAGCCTTTTCACATATGACAGGATGAGTTCAGAACCAGCCACATACTGATAAGATCCAAAATATCGAAACCATTCTGTCTGTGGGTAGGGTACCCAATTCATGCAAAGCCATCATGCGCTGTGCTCAAAAGCTGTGTTATAATAGCAGGTGTATGCTGTAAAGAAGCCATGTTTTAACTTATTGGATTAAAGAGAGAAACTGCATTGTGGGCTCATTTGCATGTCCCCACCCAGTTTCTCAGAGTGCAATGCATATATTGTATTTCTTGAGATTCTGAAGGGGAAATAATGTTAGGCATGGAATAGACACACACAGACAGGAAAATATTAACAGTATATCATTAGTTAATGATTTGAGATCTATTGTAATTGCATACTAGGAACTTGCATGTCAAAAATGACAGGAGTAAAATTGTAAGGCTGGCACTGCTGTTTGCCACGCAATGTGAGGCTTTTGCTCCTCTGAGCACCTATGGTGCGCATTGAGAGCCTTTCCCCCCGTGTACTACAACATTCCTGCTTTGCTTTGCAATAATCACCTTCGGCGCTCATTGCTGGGTTCGTTAACCTGCAAGTTTTGTGCTTGTGAATGGCATGTGTCTCTTTCCTGTGTTTCTCCTCTGTATCTGCTCGATGTTTGCGTGTTACTCGCTGAATGCTGTTTGTTTTATTTTCATTGTCCTAAGTGCCTGGCGATGTTCGAGTATGTTACTGTCTTTGCCGTTGTGTATTGTCAAAGTCCTGCGTGCCGGGCTTTGCTCAGCCTCGTTTTCATCCTGTTTCAGATTTTTTACGTTTTTCGTCTGCCATTTTTTTTGGAAAAAATGGCTCAAACTTGCTTGCAACCTCACTACCAGGCTTCATTGTTCTCCCCCTGTGCTGTGTGTTTTTAATTTTAATTTTTTTTCGCTTGTTTTTCATTGTTTAGTAGTTGTGCACTTCGTACTTCAACTGCTAGCCTCGCTAGGCACGGCTCACAGTGCAATGAGCACCTTTGGCGCTCATTGCAGCCTAAGTCCCGTGTGCTTCAACTGCTCGCTTCGTGAGGGGACCAGTTACGGCCTTACGGGCCACTACGAAGTCCCGCCTACACGGCTCACTTGGCATCTCCAAGCTCACAAGAGTGTTACTAACATCGTTCTGGACAATTATATTGTATCAATATGCTTTTATATAGGAACAGAATTATTTTATAATTCAGATGCTGAATTTTGTCAGAGCAGTGTACATAAGCCTAAAAGGATCCTAGGTTAAGTAGGCTTGTGGTGATACACTTTTGAGCATTGTTTGCATCTCACTACCCAAGATCCTTGGTGGCAGTGGGAACATTTCACTGGAAAATTCTAGGTGGAAACAGATCTTTTGTCCTTTTTTGGGACATATACTCAGAATATTTCTTTCTTTGCCAAACATGTTTTTGGATCCACTATACCATTAAAAGAGCATCATGCTTAAAAATGTGAAGTCGCCTCTTCTGACGAACCACACTTAAATATTGGCAACATGCTTTTAAGCAGTAAAAAAAATACAGTGTCTAATGTAATACTTTTATATACAGTTTTGCTGCTTTTGGAATCTACTATTTTAGCTTCCAGAGCTCTACTTCCTGAGGTGGGGGGAGACTCTGAATACACAGGAAGTGCTATCACTAGGCCTAATAAAGCTCATTAGTTTATAAGGACACATCCCATTGAGACAGAAGCGTCAAGAAACAGGCAAAGTAATAATTGCATATAAAAATAATAAAAAAAAATAAGGGCTGTGTTTAGTATGCGCAAATGTCTTTTTTTATCAGAAAAAATAATAAAGTTTTTTATTCTTCAAAAGAGAATATAAAAAACAATTGACCGCGTGGGTCTTTAAAAATCGTGAAGGATCTTTTTTTTTTTTTTTTATTGAAAATTGTTGCAGCTATCACTAATCTTTTGTACGTATTCTTAGCCGTCTTCTGTCCCCAACTGAATGAGAACTTCTAACTCTAAATTCTTTGTCCTTTTATTCCTGCATTGTAGCACAATGAAAGCTTTATGATAAATACTTTTAATCTTGAGAAATCTCATTTTCTAAATCTGAAATAATTACATTACACTTTAGATGGCTACAATCTGGAAGCCCTTACACAGTTCTGTTTCTTCAGATTTTATTTTACACAGGAATTTATTCAGTAAGCCCTTTATATGGATTCTGCGTAAATATACAATTACTATTGGAAATAAATCATGTTGTGAGTTGCTGTTGTTGTGTCCCAAATCCCAGCGCACTCAGTAAATATTTTTTGGTATATTTAAAAGACCAATATTTTTCTACAGGCCATTTTAAATCACTTTAATTGATAATGAACTAGATGATTGTAAAAATCAAAAAGAAATACAAAAAGATTAAAAAGGGAGAGCAAAGGGACCACAATGGTATAGTATAAACAAATATTTATTGGCCCAAAAATAACAAAATTTACTTACAATAAAATCACCCAACGCATTTTGTATATAAAACCAGACTTCTTCATGGATCTAGACTCCAAAAAATAAATCATCTGTCTGTCCTTTCAAGAATAAGCATCTACAGAATGGCATTGGTACCTAATTTTTGCCTGCTACGAATTCCTTTAAGAATACAACCAAGCATCCTATTTATGTGGCAGCCATCTTGGTTAGTCACATGCTGTCTTGGTTAGAAAGCATTCATGTCTAGTGATCATCTGTCTTTTCAAGACTAGACCTCTACAGAGCAACTTTTACACCTCTTTTTTGTCTATTATTTCCTCTAAGAATACAACCAAGCAGTCTTCTTCTTACATGGCAGCCATCTTGGTTAATGTATCATCCTGTCCTGCATCTTTCAAGGTTAGAGAAATTAGTAGCAAACAAAAAGGAGTTAATAACGCTGTTAAATAGATGCCTAGTCTTGAAAATACATGATTACTAGACAGGAAGGCGCTCTAACTGAAAGATGCGGGGCAGTATGTTACATTAACCAATATTGCTGCCATGTCAGATGGCTGGCATATAAGTAGGATGCTTGGTTATATTCTTGAAGGAATTCGGAGCAGACAAAGAGAAGTGTTAATGATGTTCGATAGATGCCTACTCTTGTAAAGATGTTGTTAGACGTGCTCTAACAAAGACAACTGCCACACAATAGGTTATTTTAAGAAATATGGCTGCCATGTAAGTAGGATGCTTGGTTCTATTCTTAAAGGAAATTAGTAGCAGCCAAAAGGAGGTATTAATGCTGCTCTATAGATGACCACTAGACAGGAAGGCAATCTAAGAATACAACCAAGCAACCTTCTTACATGGCAGCCATATTGGTTAAAGCAACATCCTGTCCGGCGTTAACCAATATGGCGGCCACGTAAGAAGGATTATCATCTGTCTTTTGAAGACTAGGCATCTATAGAGCACCATTCGTTCTTCTAATTCCTCTAAGAATACAACCGAGCATCCTACTTACATGGCAGCCATGTTAGGCAGTTGTCTTCACGTCTAGTGATCATCTGTCTCTTCAAGAATAGGCAACTCTAGAGTTGCATTTGTACCTCTTTTTGAATGCTACTAATTAATGGAACCAAGCATCATACTTACATGGTAGTCATCTTGGTTAATGTAGTATCCTGCCTGGCAGCTACACTTGGTTAGAACGCCTTCCTGTCTTTTTTCAAGAATATAGTGCAGCATTTGTACCTCCATTTTCAGTTGTTAATTCCTTTTCAAATACAACCAATCATCCTATTGGTGTGCTCTGTTGTGTTATTTTCCTACTATCACATCATCTATTATAATAATACCCAAGTCCACTTCCATTTCTGTTACCCACAATACATTATATCTGAGTTCCTTGTGCATTCAAGGTTTCTCATGAATTCTGCTACTATATCACAAGTACTGATGCTATATCTGTACAAATACTATCAGAAGTTCACCCCATATCTATCTATCTATCTATTATTATTATTATTATTATTATTATTATTATTATTATTATTATTATTATTATTATTGCAATCCTTCAGTGTTCTTTTTTAAATCAAAGAAATATTTGACACATGATAGAAACCAAAATTATCCATAATAGTGTAAATATTCCTTGGAATGTAATTATTTAGCAATCGGTGATACTATTAATTAATAATTATTATACTAAGAATTATTATTAATTAATACTAAGAATTATTATTCTATTTTTTGTAGAAGTTAAACTCTGAAATAAAAATAATTAATCTAAATAGATTTGAATTTTTATCACATTGGTTTTTTTTTTAAATTCTTTCTCCATTTCTCCTCCTTGGAAGACATTTGCTTATCAAATTACCATGATCCCCGTACATAATTCAAATATACACATAATTCACACAATAAATTGCATACATACAATACCCTTCAAAAACACAATTACATCTCTTTTGGAGGGAGCAGAGATTAGTCTAAGAACGGCATGTGCTGCCATTTTAATAATTGGTTGTAAAATGTAGCTGCTGACCTTGACAGCTTTTGTTTTACAAGTAAGGTTGAATTTAAGACATACAATTTTTTTTTTTTGTACGTTGCTTTATTCAGAATTAGGTGACATATGTTCTTACATTTCTGTCAATGCTAAGGAACATTGTAACATAAAATCATTCAGTGGCTTTTTCCATTATGACTCAAAAATACCTTGGTAAAAAAACAATGTTATATTATTAAAACTGTCACATAACAAGTTGTTTCTCAACAGGACTCAATGTACATGGCCACACATGTTCATATATTTCTTATAAACTCTTTTGAAGAACTACACATTATTAGTTTTATATGTAATTATGCCATTTACCATCTACCATTTTGTGTTCTAGTTATTGGCTTCCGAATATAGAAAATATCACATGGCTAATTTAATTTACATTAGAAAATGACAGTGCATAACCGTGCTAAAGTAATATTGTCTATTTTGTAACATCACAAAATACAGATTTTAAACTTAAGTTCTGCATGGACATTGGTTTCCAAGAAATAAAGTACTATAATGGTAGTCCATAGGCAGATCTAGATCCAAATCAGGACCTCACACCTATATCTTCCAGACCTCCATAACATATTAAATCCTCTATATAGTCATCTATATATCCTAAAAACTCAATATCCTTAATTATCTCTATTTTTGTATAGGTAGTGTTCAGGTAATCTTACTCCCTGTGCCCTTTTTAATGCCATTATATTAAAATATTTATGTGTACACTAGTAAAAAAAAATTGATTCTTCATCATATTTTTATACAAATACAGTTGGCCCCCAGTGACTTCCCTTGCAGTACAACATGGCTAACTCTACAAAACATATTTATTATTATACATGTGCATATATGTCCAGTTTTGTTAGATAATGGATAAACAAATTGTTTACACTTTTCAGTAGGTCATATGTTGTCCTCTGTCCTAACACCTTGCTATAAATGTCTATGACAGTGTGGTATGATCAATGGCACTAAAACATTCCCACACACTCAGACACATACTGTACACAGGCCAAGTTACAATGAGGAAATGGGTGTAGAAATGGTGGTTGTTGAAACATTATACCCCATCTCCTAGCTCACATACTTGGATTTTGCTCCTACTCTTTCCACTAACATCCTCAAAGAATACAGGAACAGAATGCGGACCCTCCAATGGTGTGCAATCACACTTCTTTTGGTCCTCATATGGATTTGCAACAGTTGGATCCTGATGTGCTTGAATAGAGTTTGATTGTTTAATCTGGCACACACATTATTTGATATAACTGGTATATTTAATAGCATCTACTTGAGGTTATTTACTGGTATAAGGCAGCTTAAATAGGTGTTTAGGGAATTGTTGTCGTTGTTTAGTCGTTCAGTTTGTGCGACTCTCCGTGACCCTATGGACTGCCGCATTCCAGGTAATATAATATGTTAAATTAGGTCAGGGGCATCTTTTGCTTTTATGCTGCCTTAGTCCCGTTCAGATTTGTGTGCCCCAAGCGACCCATAGCCCTATGTAAATAAGGATGTCTAAGTTAGGGTACTGCCGTAAATCATCTGTGGGAGCTTTTTTTCCCTCTAACTTCTACACTAATGTAAATCTTTCACTCCCCCAGATTAGAGCACACCTGCCTTAGACGGAACAGGTTTCTTTTAATGAGTGGGAAGTGCTGTAAAAAATTCCGTAAGTAGGCTGTGGCAATGAAACATTAATAGGTAATATATAGAGATATAAAGATATAGATATATAGATAGACCGACATTGTTTGTTAATTAAAAATGTGACCATTATATTTATAGCTTCAAGCAGTAAAAATGTGTTTTATTTTGTGTTAAACTATGATATATTTATAGACCATGCATTATAGACTTTATTCCTAGGTGACGTGCATTAACCCCTTGAGTACTGGGTTGTGTGTTACCCTTGATTTTATAAAATAACACTGGCTTAATACTAATTTATCAATCCAATAAATAAAAAAATATGATAAGTGTCAAAATGTTGAAATGTCAACCTTTTGTAGTTCTATTTGTGCTATACTATCACTTTAAATGCTTCTGGAGTCTACACAGAAGTTTTAAAATCACTTGCAAGTGGTCTTTAGTACACGTAAATCTTCTGCTTTTTGCAGTTATGGCAGTGCCCGGATTTGCGAGTGATCCGTAAAGTCTTATTAGCATAGGGTTCGAGTGTCAGTGAGTAACCCTGAATTTATTGCCATGGCAAAACTTAATGGAGATTTATGCCTTGCTTTTTGGCTTTGCCGTGAAGTTCACATGTAGCAGTGACCTGTAGGAGTTATCTCACAATGTTTTAGGGATGGAGGATTAACATAGCTAGGAAGGATTTACTGTGACACTAAGGCACTCGTAATTGATTTATTTAATTTTTTTAGGGATTTGCATATAGGCCCAGTTACTATTACACTCCTTTTGCTCGATCTTAATAAGAAGCATATTGCACACCAATATAGAAAACTAGCGACTTGCCCGTCAAAAAATGACGGCAATGTGATGTATATGTTTGTCAAGTTGTTTAGTTATTAACATATATTTTTGACCCTTGTAAGTATTTTAATATGAACGTGTATTTTTGTAAAATGTTGATGTAATGGTTTTTTAAAATGTAATTAGTATCTGAAGAATTGTTAACTTTAATATACATTGAATGAATAGGAAAGCAAAAAGTAAAAACCCTTCTTTAAACGTTGCGAATTTCAACATGAAGTTTAAACTATATGTAAGCAATAACCATCAAAGTATATATTTTTAAACTTGAACTTTATTTTTTATGTAAGTTTAGAAGTTAACAAAACATTGGTATAATTTTGAACATTATAAACAGGAAGATAGTGAATACATTTTGTAACCTAATTTTTTATTAAAAGTATTAACATTTGAATGTAAAAACAATTGACATTTAAATTAATCAGTATTAAAATTCAATTTCTATCACAATAATTGTTAACTTGAATATACATTAAATGTAGAGGAAGGCATACAGTAAAACTCTTCTTAAAACGTACGTAATTAAAGTAATTTATTACTGAGCACATAAACTGGCGATAAACATTAATGTAGGTAGTAATCTTAAGATAACAGACAATATTTACATTGTGACTTAAAAGGTGCTTGACCTCTTAACATCCACTTTGTAATCTGTTGAATGAAATAACTTGAAAATATATTTTTTAAACTTGTAACATTAGAAACATTAACATAGTGACTTAAAATTTTAACATAATTTTTACTAACAATGCAAGGCAAGTATTTTGTGAGGCAAATCATTCATAAACATGACTTCCATTAATTATGACTGAATTAAACAACCAATTGTTATGTATTTTGCAATGGTTTAAAAAAATCTTGGCATCTTTAATTTGTATCCTTCAAAGTTATAGTACTTCATAGTAGACAATGTTTTTAGTAAAAATACGTCCATCTTCTAATAAATCACCTTGACTTTCATTGTTTTCAATGTAAACTTTAATAGCCTGTGGATTTTTGCACCGTGACAACGCAACGTACAATTGACCATGTGCAAAAACTGGTTCTTCCAAGAAAATACCCACAGATTTGAAAGTTTGACCTTGTGATTTATTAATGGTCATGGCAAATGCCATAATAATGGGAAATTGTCTTCTTTGAAGTATAAAAGGGAGACTACTTTCACTTGGTACTAAATCTATTCTTGGTATGAAAACTCTCTCTCCTTTATGGGTCCCAGTTAAAATTTCAGCATCTATAAAATGGTCCTTTAATTGTTGAACAATTAATCTTGTGCCATTGCATAGGCCTTTTTTGGGGTTCATATTTCGCAGTAACATGATAATTGCACCTTTCTTTAGCTGCAAAATATGTGGTGGCATTCCAGAAGGAGTTAAAGAGTTTATGAATTCAGTCGAAAAGTTAGCCTGACTTTCATTGTCATCAGCAAGTACAGAATCAGCACTGTGATAATTTCTTTGTGGTGCATAAATTTTTTTTAAGATTTCATTATTGAGGATTAATGCATCTTTATTTTTACACGTCAGTATGACTTGGTTGGCAAGCTCGGAATATTCTTCGTTATTTATGCTCCCTTCAAATATAGCCGATATAATATCTTGTTGACAAATCATATGAGGTGGGATCTCTACAGTGTCATCAGGTAAATGTAGTATTTTTTCTGTTCTGCCTTCTCCAATTTTAATAAGCCAATCATTGAAATCAGTTTGGCCTTCTGATCTCATATTTTGTTGCAGTTGAAGATGGGTAAAATGTTTCCATACTATACTTGACTTTATACATGTTTCGATAATGTCAGTTCGATTTCCATGTACAACGACAGGTAATGTTTGTCTGAAATCGCCACCCAACAACATTACCTTTCCACCAAATGGAAAAGTATTCTCCATGACTTCACGAAGCAAACAGTCAATACATTGGAGGGCATAGCATGACATCATTGTGGCCTCATCTATTATAATTAATTTACATTTCTTCAATTTCTTTGCTTGTAAGGATGTCATGCGAATATCTGACACAGAATTTTCTAAAATAGGCACTGGCAGTTTAAATCCACTATGAACAGTTCTTCCACCTTCTAATAAAAGTGCAGCAATTCCAGTAGTGGCAAACGCCATTGCTATTTTTCCTTGTGCTCGTACTGAACTCATTAATAAATTGTACAAATATGTTTTTCCTGATCCGCCAGGTCCATCAAGATAGAAATAACGCTCTGTCACCATGTCATCATCTATAGCATTTTTAATGGCATGAAATGCTTGCAATTGTAGTGTATTTAAAGTTGCAAGTCTTTCTTCTGTTCTTTCTGCTTGTAGTTGAATGTCATAGTCTTCAAAGTTAATGTCATCTATAAGACCTGGATCAGGCAAATTAAAACTTGCACAACTTAATCCATGAGTTAAAAAGACTTCTTGAATTTCCATTAACGCTTTTAAGTGTGCAATGGGTTGATTGTATCGTCGCATAAAGTCTTCAGCCACATTACTTTTAAAAGTCTCCCACAAAGCTAATGCATTTGGAGCATTTGAGAAGATACAAATAAAAGCAAATTGTTCTCTCATCTGTCGTGGCATTTGACATTGTGCTGCTTCTTCTAAACATCTTTCCCACTCTGTATCATCAGCGAGTACGTTTCTATGTCTTGCAGCTAAATGGAAGGATTCATATACAATGTCATTAACAGTTCTTAAGTGTTCAAAACTTTGTGCTCCAGGAACATTTAAAAGTAATATCCGTAAGCAAAAACGTTCCACATCTCTTGGACTGACTGTGTAAATTCTTGGAATAATTTTATTGCCTCTGGTTTTTCTTGGTCTCCATAATCCATTCACAAAAACATAGTGATATGGAATTTCAATATATAAGTATTGTGTTGCTTCAGCATCAGTGGAATTTAATGCAAACCATGCAGTTAGTGTAGTGTGACGATCTTCACTTTGGGCCAATGCATTCATTTCATTTCCAGCATGGAAATAGACTAAATGTCGTTGTGGCAAATGTACTGCTAACCTATATACTGCATGTGATCTATCATGCATTTCAAATTTTAAAAGCCGCCACATAGCTTCTGGCGCACTGACATAGCGAGCATCTACATGAGATGCAAGTTCATCATGTACTAACTCACTACTTTCAGGGTTGTCTGCACTTTTGACGACTACAGTAGCTGCATCGTAACCTTTGTAAATATATTTGTAGACATATTTAATGGATTTGATGGAAGTGCAGGCTTCTACGTTGATGTGGGCATTGTACTTCATGAGTAAATGTGGATTGTAGGGTACTACATATCTATTGTCCACTTTTTTTCCACGAATAATGGCACTATCTCCTTCTCTTCTTTTATAAAGTGGATATCCATCACAATTGGCATAGGTTTTGTCTCTATAATCTTTTGGAAATTCTTTGGAACATTTATTATTTTCCATACATGGTGATTGTGGATTAAGGTCACCACAGGGTCCATGAATCATGCGATGAGTAACAATCTCATATAGTCTACCATATAGTTCTGGATCTGGTAGTTCAGCAACAATGACTGCATCCACTTTGTCTGAAGTATCTAATTTTATCTTTTTCTTGAAGTATTATTAGAACATGTGCATGTGGAAGGCCTCTTTTTTGAAATTCAATGGTATATACATAAGCAAGACATTTGCCAAATAACTGATTTATAGTGAAGTCACGTATTAATTCATTTAATTTAATCTTAAAAACTCTGGCTACTAAATCTGGTCGATCTGAAGCAGTTTGTCCAAGAAGTAGATTTAGTGTAATTTCTGGCCATTGTGGATTACATGTAAATGTCACAAATAGATCGGGTTTGCCAAATTTTGTCACAATAGCCATAGCATCATTGTATCTTTCTCTCATATTCCGAGGAGATCCTTGAAAGGAAGATGGTAAAATGATGGCTTTGCCAGCTGTCATGTCTCTGCTTGTAGCCACGTCAGCAACATAGTCCATGAGTCCAGAATATTGTTCTACACGGAGTTTATCTTGTTGATATTTGAAAAAATTTAAATTATTTGCCTCAACTTGCAAATATGAATCAATAATCCATTGTTGTGTTAGTTTCCCACCACATAAAATTGGATTAAATACATTTCGAATGGCAATTTGAGCTACTTTAAATTCAAGCATAGAAACATTATTTCGGATTCTGGCTTTAGCATTTGGGTAACTGGGAAGAGTTAATTTTGGTTGCCAACCTGCTTCTCCGTGTGGGAAAAAGATGGGATATGTCATTGGATCTAAATTTGGACTTATGATACTCATATTAATAAACGGTTGGTCCTCATTTCTAGGATATATTCGAATGTCTCTTTGAAATGGTGGTTCTCCTTCATCATTCTGAAACACCATTGCAACCTCATTTGTTGTTGGCAAGTTATAACGACGTTTATCAGTATGTCTGTCTCTTTTAAGCACCATATTAACCTTCGGCATTGGTAATTGATGTGTTTGTGAATGAAGTAGTTGTTCATTTTCTACTTCTGCCAATTTTTTATAAGCTTTACTGTAGGGATTGTTGTCCATAATGTTATTTAGCTCTATGAAAACAGTGGGTAAGCATTTTTTATTTTCTTCCATCTGCATACGTTGGTCAACAGCTTCCATTGTATCTAGGACATATAGTTGAGCGAATTTTCTTTTATTTCCTTCCTCTGGATGTAAATGGGAAGTGCGATGATAAATTTGTCCTTGGACTTTAAAACAGTAAGGACCATGTCCTGGTACATTAGCAGCTAATGTTGCCCCCATGGATGCAAAGGATATGGCACTATTGTAGGATCTTATGTTTGTCTTAAAATTTTTGTAGTTTGGAAAAGTAGGTTCAGTCATAATATTTTGTAAATAAATTGGAAATACTTTCCTTTCTGGAAGTTTGAACTTGCCTTTTTGACAACAACTAATAAATTGTCCATCTCTGGGTCTCTCCTGTTTAAAATAATAAGCCTCACAAAACTGACATTGAGTAGTCATGTCCCCACAACTATGAACCTCTACTGCTAAAGACTTGAGTAGAGGACAATTTGCAAAGCATATAGGATTTTGACTTTCATATTCATCAGGTGAAATGTCATATAATGTTTCAACAACAGGTTCTAAATGTTTTGTTTTTTTCGTTGCTTTTCTTGGTATATGTTGTATTGTTTGAGGTAAAATGTCATGTAATGTTTCATGAAACGGTTCTAAATGCTTTGTTTTCTTTGTTGCTTTTTTTGGTATCTCTTGTATTTTTTCTGGTAAAATGTCATCTGATGTTTGAGCAACAGGTTGTAAATGCTTTATTTTCTTTGTTGTTTTTTTTGACATATCTTTAATTTCTGCAAGTGACAGTCTTTTGCTTGCAATTCTTTTGCGTTCTTTTTCTCGTCTAATTTCCTTCTTCTCCGGTGTCTGCTGGCTGTCTGCTCTCTGTCGTCGTTCTCTAGCTTGGCGTCTTTTCTTTTCTTGTTTACTCTCGTTATCAGCCATGTTAATCTGTAAAAATAAAATAATGTACCATTAGTTTATTTTGAGATGTTAAGTTGTTTTTCAAGACAAATAGTTATCAATAGTGTGTTAACATTTTATACTTAATCAATTTCAATGTGGTCTATTGAATAAAAGTCTAAATAATGCCATCAGATAATTATTTAAAGAAATTTTTATTTATTAAACATGTATCCAAAAGCAAGTGTTTCAGTAACTAAAAAGGTATTTTCAAAAAGATGTTATGTCCTTATTTACAGCACTATTCAATTTGTCAAATGGCAATTAAATTAGGGTTTAGGACTGGAATGTTACAATGACAAATTGTATAGATTCTGTGTTTTTAGACTTTTTTGGACTATGCCAATTTATTCTTTAAGTTTACATTGAAGTTTGTATTTAGTGTTAAAGATTATTGGCCCTAAAAGACAAATAAGAGATAGATGATAAATATTACTTTTTATACTGTACCTTGGTTGAAGTTTGATTTCAAGCAAAATTCTTTGTTGGTCCTGTGTTGAAAGCCTTCGTCCGATGGTCTGGTCCTGTGTTGAAAGTCCTCGTCCGATGGTGTAGTCCTCAGTTCCAACTCCTGTTCCGATGTTCTTGACGCAGTATCTGTTATAAAATAAAAATGAAAATGTTATGTTATTTGAATGTCTTTGTATTAATGAAAAAATGGCATTATTTCTGTGTTTTTCTACAATCCTTTTTGGTGCGCCACAATTTTGGTATGCTTCTGTAGGCTATTTTCTAAGGCTTATAGGTGGTTAAACATTAAAGAAGAATATTAATTAATTTTTCTCTTCTTTTACTTGTTATACTGTACCTTGGTTGAAGTTTGATTTGAAGCAGAATCTTTGTTGGTCCTGTGTTGAAAGCCTTCGTCTGATGGTCTGGTCCTGTGTTGAAAGTCCTCGTCCAATCGTCTGGTCCTCTGTTGAAAGTCCTCGTCCGATGGTGTAGTCCTCTGTTGAAAGTCCTCGTCCAATGGTCTGGTCCTCTGTTGAAAGTCCTCGTCCGCTGGTGTGGTCCTCAGTTGAAACTCCTGTTCCGATGTTCTTGACGCAGTATCTGATATAAAATAAAAATGAAAATGTAATTTTATTTGAATGTATTTGTATGAACTAAAAAATGACATTATTTCTTTGTTTTTCTACAATCCCGTTTGGTGTCCACCACTTTTGGTATGCTTATTTAGGCCTTTTTCTAAGGCTTATAGATTGTTAAACATAAAATAAGTATCTAAATGTACTTTGGTATGTGTTTGTGTGAGTTTTCATACAATCCTGTTTGGTGCGCAACACTGTTGGTATGCTTATTTAGGCTTCTTTCTAAGGCTTATAGGTTGTTAAACATAAAATAAGAATGTAAATGTAGTTTGCTATGTGTTTGTGTGAGTTTTCATACAATCCTGTTTGGTGCGCACCACTGTTGGTATGCTTATTAATGTTGTTTTGTAATGCTTATAGGTTGTTAAACATAAAATAAGAATGTAAATGTAGTTTGCTATGTGTTTGTGTGAGTTTTCATACAATCCTGTTTGATGCGCACCGCTGATGGTATGCTTATTAATGTTGTTTTGTAATGCTAATAGGTTGTTAAACATAAAATAAGAATCTAAATGTAGTTTGCTATGTGTTTGTGTGAGTTTTCATACAATCCTGTTTGATGCGCACCACTGTTGGTATGCTTATTAATGTAGTTTTGTAATGCTAATAGGTTGTTAAACATAAAATAAGAATCTAAATGTAGTTTGCTATGTGTTTGTGTGAGTTTTCATACAATCCTGTTTGGTGGGCACCAATGTTGGTATGCTTATTTAGGCTTCTTGCTAAGGCTTATAGGTTGTTAAACATTAAAATAAGAATTTAAATGTAGTTTGCTATGTGTTTGTGTGAGTTTTCGTACAATCCTGTTTGATGGGCACCACTTTTGTTATACTTATGTAGTGTTTTTTCTAATGGTTATAGGTTGTTAAACAAAAAGAATATAAATTTAGTTTGCTATGTGTTTGTTACAATCCTATTTTGTGTGTACCAGTTTGTGTGTACCATATGTTGCATACTTTGGCCCTCATTCAATTGCAGTTTGGCCAATTCAATAGGGTTCTAAATGTGCTTATTTGGAGCCCTATTGAATTGTCCAAAATATCAATTGAATGAGGGCCTTTGTTTGCTGGATTTGTTATATTGTGAGGGCCTCATTGAATTTGGTTTTTCAATAGGGCTCTATATAAGCACAGAGCATATTTTTGAACAGAAGTTTTTAGTTAAATTGAGCCAAATGTGCTTATATAGAGCCCTATTGAAATGGGCAAATCACATTTGAATGAGGCCCTCGGCCATTAAACATATTTAGGTCCTGAATCAATTGCGTTTTGACCAATTGAATAGGGCTCTATATAAGCACATAAAATATTTTTTGACAGAAGTTTTTAGTTAGTGAAGACCTTGATTGTGGTTAGAAGTTCAGTAACTAAAAATGTCTGTCTAAAAAATCTATTATGTGCTTATATAAAGCCCTATTCAATTAGCCAACTCACAATTGAATAAGGCTCATGGTTCGGTTCTTTTTTATACTTAATACTGTACCTTGATTGAAGTGTGGAATGACAGAGGGTCCCCTCCTGCCAATCTTAATCCGCCGGTCTTCTTGTAGTGTCTGTTTGAAAAATAAAGTGAAATAGTGAATTATAGAATTTTTTATTTGTATTTAACAAAGCATGGCCTTTTCAGCATTTAAAGTATTTTTGTATCTTACCTCTTCTTCTTTGTTGGTGTTCTTTAAAAGGGATTGTGCTTCACAGTGCACGGTGCAAATTGTTGAGAGACGCTGTTGATGCAGAGTCTGTTTGAATATTAAAAAAAGTAGAAAGATTGAGTTTTAGGTGATCTATTAAATTGCAGTAAATTAATTTCATTGAAATATACTTCTGTAATTAATTTGAATTAACATTATTTTTTGGTGGGGTCTACACACATGTGTCACATACATGAAGCACATTTCCATAGTTGAAAGTAATTTTTTTGTGTGCGTGTGACATATCACTATACATGAATCATATTTTAATTGTTAAATTAACCTTATTTTTATTTTTGGCCAACATACATAAATGTGTGTGTGACATGTGACTATAGATGATACACATATATGTGCGTGTCACATATCAGTATACATGACTCATATTTTAATAGTATTTTAATAGTCCCAACTTATTTTTTTCTAATGTAATTTAAATGTAGTTGTTTAATTAGTTTGTTGCAGGGGCAATACACATAAATGTGCGTGTCACATGTCACTATACATTATACGCATAAATGTGCGTGTCACTTGTCAGTATACATTATACGCATAAATGTGCGTGTCACTTGTCAGTATACATTATACGCATATATGTGCGTGTCACATGTCAGTATACATTATACGCATATATGTGCGTGTCAGTATACATAAACCTCTTTGTCTTCTTTAATTTTTTTTTTTGATGTCCTGTCTTGATAATAAAATAAGTAATATATTATAGCTTACCTCTCAGTTGTAATTTGCACAATGTAAAGTAGTAAATTAGGAAAGAATTATCTTCTCAAGTTTTAGCAGCAGTTATCTCAGAAGTCACTCTGTTCATCACCTGAGGAGAAATGTATTTTTCTCTGTGAAATAGACAGTATTTATAAACTTGTAGAACATTCTGGAAAGTTAGACCGTTAGAACGCAATACGCATGCGCTATTTGCGTTCCAGCTTACAATTTGCGTTCCATCCGCCATTTTGTGCGTAGTAGTGGTTAAAATGGTGTTTAATATGAGTGTGATCCGTTCCGCATAGTATGTGTTTCATTATTGCGAGTAAGTGTAGTGTAGTTACGTCTGGAGCCTCGTTTTCGTTTTGTTCGGCGGCCATTTTTTCTCTCGCTTAGCCGATTTTCGGTCGTTTAAACTCTTTGTTTTGACTTAAATGGACGTGTAAATGAACTTTTGGAGGTGCCGGATGCCCCCCCGTGCTGTAAGTAAGCTTTTTATGTGTTTGTTGTGTTTATTTCTTGTGTTTGTGATGTTTTGATGCGCGGCGGTTGGAATGGGTCTTTCGCGGCCGTATTTTTTTCCGATGCGGCCGTATTTTGTTGCGATGTTGCCGTATTTTTTTGCGATATACGCAGTTAGCTTTTACGTGTACGACGCAGTGTATTTGTTTCTAAGTCGTGCGTATGTGTGTTAAGAGCGTGTGAAGGGCCTTTTTTACTGTTTTTTTGTTAAGTCTTGCGTCTGTGTGTCTGGGTGTAAGCGGGTGTGAGGCGACTTTGAGTTTTTTTTTGTTATGAAGTTGTGTGTGTGTGTATGTGTGTTAACACAGCCGATGTTGGGATGCTCCCACCACCGCAAATGCGGACCCTCGCTTCGCGAGGATCCGCATTTGCGGGGACGTTGTTGGGTTTTTGTTGGCTGGGCGGTTGGGTTTATTCTGTTAAAAAGTCGTGTGTGTGTATGTGTGTGTTAACACAGCCGACGTTGAGCCTCCACCACCGCAAATGCGGGCCCTCGCTTCGCGAGGACCCGCATTTGCGGGGAACTGCGTCCCTCGCTTCGCGAGGGACGCAGTTCTTGCGGGCTCGCTACGCGAGCCCGCAAGCGTGAGCAACGACTCGTACGCTCACAACTATATATGTGATTATAAGTGTATGTCTCTATGTAAGTATACAGAAAGTGCCAGGTTACAGACAGAATAGTCTGTGCATATTCCGGTTTGCCCCCTAAAAATGTGCTGGCCTGGGCCTAGGCTGAAACACACCCATGAATCAGGTCTGCGTTGTGGTAGGATTGCTACAGTACAATTACTTTACAAACACAGAAGATATAACCGTATAAATAGTTATCCTGAGCTGATGAATAAGGATTAGTGGTCATTTAAGTTGCTTTACAAATTATGAAGTTAAAAGTGCCTTAGTAGATTTTAATAGTTTAAAACTATAGGTACTCTATAAATGTGATATTAAAAATATATATATTTGCTTTCAAATTATATTTAACTCTGTATTGTTTATCTGGACATTGTTCTCAGCATCCATTAACTTGCTACAATCTCAGGATGCAGAAACTCTCAGGTAGTAATTAGTCTCCTAACACAAATATAATAAAAGCACTTAGGTGGGTCAGAAAGACTGACAAAAAACAAACTTCAATATAATTGTATAACTTTTTTTTAATTATAACTTCCAGTTAATTCACAAATAATTATATTTATTAAATGTAATAAATATACGATTGTTTACAGCTGCAATAAGTCATCCATTCGTTTCAGCCAATAAAATAACATGCAGCAGTACGATCAGTTTATGCAGGTTTAGTAATGGACATATGCCACTACATAATTAGAACATCTTTAGACATTTTGGGAACCATGTGCTGTTCTGTATGTATGCACCATTTTTTATATCTGACATTTAGCCACCTGACTTCAGTTCATTCTCTACATCTGTGAAAGGCAAATAAATACAAGGACTGAAATACAAAGAGTAAATACCCATCCAATGCCTCTTCTGCTGCACACATTGCAAGCTTGTTAACTTTGCATCTGTTCCCAAATACGACCTGGTGAATTGAAGTTAGTTACGTTGAGAAAGAAACTCGAACCCATTATTGTCTACTGATTTTAGTATATATATTTTTTTTCCAGGTTAATAATTTTTGTTTCTGAATGATGGTAGAATAAAGGAAAGTTTTTGTTGTTTTGTTAAAAAAAATTAGCAATTTAAAAACACAGTATTTTAAGAATATATATCCACAAAATACAGTAAATTATGTGTTTTTTTTTGATTATAGACTGATTATAGGGATATGGACGTTTGGTGGATGTTACTAGGTATATAATATCCCTGAGTATCTATTTGCTTTTATGTACTTTATTTTATGAAGAACTGCTTAAACACTTTGCTTTTAGTGCCTAAAATCAAGTAAACTGCTCCTGTATGGGTCTGCCCACTGCAGCATGTGCAGTAGCTTATCAGGGACAACGTCTCATCAGCATGTTGTTGAGAAGGTCACTGATTGGTTAGTGTGATACACAGCGCAGCAAGTACAGCAGAGTATGCCTTTGTGAGCAGCGGGCAGACCCATACAGGGACTATTTGATTATTTAGACAGTAAAAACAGTGCTTATAAGCTCTTCTTAATAAAATAAAGTACACACAAGTAAATAGATAAACAGGGATATTATAAACTAGAAACACTCAGGAACCTTCCATATCCCTTCCACCTTCTTTATCTTAAAAATTGCTTGATACTCGGCCATACAGCATCTCACTGCTTGCTACCAGCATGATACATTAGTAGTTTGAAGCCTCTCTCTTGTGGGATTGACCTTAGTTTCCCTTGGCAAAACATGGCCTCCTACATGAGACAAAACAGAAAAAAGGAGAGGTTGAGTCACTGTTACTCTGTGAGCTTCTTACAGCAAGGAGTAGATTTTTTTTTATATGACAAGAGAATAACATGTAAGTGTCTCCAAATTAACATTTATATATTACAAAAATGTACCTTTTTTAAAGATTTTTTTTGTTTTTTTTTCTGTGGGTTTTTTTTGCCTTAAGGAATTGATTTTCTCTTCTTTGCAATTTAGGTCTTTTTTTGTGTGGTTTAACTGCAACGCTTTAAGTCGGAAATGGGGCATTAACATAGTTTTTTTTGTCAATAAAGTTTATATGTCCTATAGATTGTGTTAAATATGAATCTGACCAGAATTGGGGGGGGGGGGGGGGGGGACATAATTTTTGAAAAACTTCTTTAGAGTGAAGTTGATATAAATCTAAATCTAATCCTGTAAAATTAAAGCATCTGATACGACTAAATGTGAAAATGTAATACCTTTTTAAAGCAACCTCTTTTATTCATCTGTAAATACATGATACAAAGTTACGCGTTTAGATTTGTACGAGTCCCCCATCACAATGCAGTTTATTAATAAATATTCCATGTACAGTAGACTCTGTTATCCGGGGCCCACGGGGATTGGTAGATGCCAGATAAATGTAGTCTCTGGCTGCATGAGAGTCACTATTAAAAGAGGCAAAGATTAGCTGCACATAGGATGCTCTGCTGAGTATATTTGTCAGTGAGGACTGTTCTAGCAGCAGCAGCAGCAGCAGCTTTCACTCCTCACTTACACAAAGGTACATTCGGCTGGAGGGTGTGGTGCTGAACCCGGGACTGTAACGCCAACACTGCCCTGGCTTCGTCGCTCATGCCTGTCTGCTTCAAAACTTAATTGCAGAGACATACAGTGGATGACATCTAGGTGCCTGTAAGCATTTTGTGGCATGACAACCTGGCTCCTGGGTTTTGTTGAGCCCTGTAAAAAAAAAATATTTAAAGTACAGTATTACATTTTTTTTTCTGGTTACCTGAGTCTACTGTAGTTTATTATAGTAACAGATTGACAATAGTCAGTATTTCTACAAAATAATGTAGAACATAGTATGAACCATTTTATTTCATAAGTCAACCAGGCTTGAGAAATGTACTATAAATTATGCAGCATTTTTTATGCAAATGAGCTGTTTGAGTACTTATTAGCTGCTAATGAATACCTCAGTCTGATTTTGTTCTGGGTAGCACAGGGGCAGACAATGACCTCCTAAAGTTGTCATTGTTAGATCACTTCCACCAGCCACAAGCACCCATTAGCAGCATAAACAATTCTGAATTTCTCTGGAATAATTGTTTCTGTAGAATAAAAGGTTAGTTTAATGAATAGCAAGTTTTTTTCACTACCCTCCCCCACCCAGCCCCTCATGCCCCAACCAGAAGATGTGCAGAGAGGGGAGCAATATAAATATTGGCCAAAAGAGTGGGGTAGAGGGCAGGATCAACCAGGGTGGTAGGCGTCAGGTGGTGGAAGGAGTGGTGGACCCAAAGACATATATTAAAAAACAAAACAAAAAAACTATAGATAGGTAGACAGCACAGGGCACCTTAGAGCTGGGCCACGGTGCATAGCACCGGGGGTAGTTCCGCCTTTGCTTCTTCCATCTCTTGGTCACTAGTAGATCTGATCCTTTCCAACCCCTACTAAAAGTCTTAAACATAGAAAATAAAATGTAAATTAAATTTCAAAAGCTATATTGATGGTAATGAGGTGGTACCTCACTCCAACTAGGCTGCATCGTGCAAATCCCGCATACCCCGCCAGGTGCCCTAGAGGGTGCCCCAATGATGGCACCATGCTACACATGCTCTGGGAATGCCCCAAAATTCGCCAAACATGGGATTTTACCTATGACACCTTAGAAAAACTATGGGGGACACGTCTAGCGCAGAACCCAAGCGAAGCCCTACTGGGTCTTCCGATCAGGGGTCTTTCAAAAAATGAGCAGTTCTTGACCAGTCAGGTGTTTCTAGCAGCCAGATGTGTTATCGCAAAACACTGGAAAGCCACTTCTCCATCGAACACTGAGGTGAGGCAAAAAATAGGATACATACAAAACATGAGCTCACTATCGGCCGAAGTAGACGGGAAATACAGACGCTGGGCCTCCTGCTGGGACACCTGGACGCTGCGGGATCCTCTCTGAGGTTAGTTCTATTTCTAAAACTCTCACTCATCTATTAGTAAAGGCACAAATTCTGCACAAAACGACACAAAGGGCCGCTAGGGTAGGACCCGTCTAGGTCCTCAGGTACTGTTTCTAGGCTGGTCCAAGTTTACGAATGCTAATGTTACGAATGCCATGTTTTGAAATCTAGTTGTAAGGGAACTCTGAAACAAACTTCTCGACTGTTTGCAATTTGTATTACTTCAAACGTTATATGTTTATTCATGTTATGTTTTTTTCAATTTATAAACAAAATAAAGGAAAAAATTTAATAAAAAAAAAAAAAAAAGCTATATTGATGGGTGTTTTTTTCCAAATACTATATAAACAAACTCTATTGCACCCCCTATTGAATGAAGTGTATATATGACATCTATGGAGCCCTCAAATTATTGGCACCATTGGTAAAGAGGAGTAAAAAAGGTTATGAAAAAAGTATTTATCAGCTTGATCTTACACTGAAAATAAGAGAATAATTTCTCAACACTAAAAGGTTAGATTTCTAAGAAAAAAATCCTTTTTCAAATATGAACTTTTCCAACTTACAAATTCTTTTGACCACTATCGAATGGTCATTTATTCCCATTATTTTATCTATTGAGTCTTTAGGAAATCTTAAGTGGCCATCCATGACTTCTTGTTTCAGCCAGGCTAAATACCCATAGCAGTGTCCGGAAAAAGTGAATGGGTCCCAGTGCAAAAAAAAAAAAAGGGACCTTCCTTGCAACTTCTTTTATACAAAGTAGGTGCTTGTAGGGGGTCAATAAAAGACAAAATCATGTGTAGATTGTTAGCTCAATCTTCTATAAATAATTATCTGCCACTCTAAGCTAACAAATTATTAAGTCTCCCTTTGCCCCAGACTGCTGGCTGCAGGGGGTCCTATCCTGCTGTGGGCTTGATGCTCTTCACAGCTGCACCAGCAGTAGCTCCTCCACTGACCTTTAGTCATCCAACAACATGGGGAAGATCAGAGAATACACAAATGAAATGAGAGATGTTGTTAATAATAATTTCCTGATTTATGAAGATCAACGGCACCTCTATCAGAAATCTTTGGATTCAAAGATTTGGCTTGATTTCCACCCCCACCCCCCTTCATCTCCCATAGGCAGCCATTACTTTTAACTGCACATATTGTGATGAATTATCTTATTTTGTTTCCTTTTATCAAACATGTATGTTTATCGGTCCCCTTCTGAACTGCTACCTTGTCATAGTGATAAGGTAGCTTGTATATCTCAATGAAGCTGTGAGCTACACCATGTAGGGCAGGTCATAGCAGAGAGGTCAGACAAATTGCAATCCACTACAGAAGGAGCTGGCAACCCACTCCAGTATCTTTTGCCAAAAAAAAAAACTCATGGATGAGCACAACCAGAAACACAGACTGATATCCCTGGCATACTGTGCCCATATGACCTGTGCCCTGAACCCCACAAGTAACCCTCCAATTTTGACACTGGCGCACTGAGTTACTAATATCCAAGACAATTAAAATGGACATGATACTTGCTGTAAGGACTGTGACGTTTTGTTTTTTTGTGCAGTGTGGGCCACAACAATTAATGTTGGGATTACTATATGATATATGCACTGTAATAATGTTTTTTTTTGCCTGTAAACTAACTCAGATATACTTTCTGCCATATTGTGGGAGGGCAAAGGGTTGAACTCAAGGAGTCTGCAAGTATTTATTTCGCCCCTCAGAGAAGTCAAGCATTCATTATCTGGCCTCAGAACATCATAAAGTGTTACAATTCACCTGATAGCAAAACATAGGCTAAGGATATTAGTGACCTAACTAGATAACCCCAATCTCTGGTGTATCCAGTAGGAAAAGCAGCCCCCCTCATACAGGGAGGAGAATTATGAGGGGGTTTAGGTGAATTATTTTTTGTGTTTTTATTCTTCTTACACAGGTATTTAATAAAGTGGCCATAAGGAAAGGTGCATGTGTATTTCTTGTATCCATAACTAAAGGAATCTGATTTTTTTTCCTGCCTCTCCATGAATGATGTTCTGATCTGAATTGAATTGTTGGGTACTGAGAGATTGAACTCAAAAGTCCCAACCTAGAGGAAGAGGTGCATGTGGCCCCTCATATCCGGGGCATGACGGTCACAGAGAGTCAGACATGACTGAAGGACTAAGCAACAACAATGTTCATTGGCAGACAAAAATATCTAACACTTAGGAGCCAGAATGGCTGCTTCTAGGAACTTTGTTCCATTCCCTTAATGACAGGCGTTTCAGCACATAATATAAATGCTTGCCAGCATGGTGCCCCCCTTCCAGCATGGTGCCCTCACAAAAGTACCCTCTCTCTTCCCTGATTATAAAAAATACCTGAAAATACCTGTCTCCAATAGTGGGCAATAGAGGAGCTGTGATAAACCTATGTCTCTTACATGGTCATGATGGCTATATGTGTGCATTCACAACTATATTCATCCTTTTAGTATGTGGCTTTTCCATTTTCATTATTCTATGCTTTACATAGTAGCAGGGATTGGAGAATATAATGGATTATTATAATTTGGTAGGAATATGGCTATTAGAGTTGTCAGAAGTGTTCCGTGCACAGTAAAGCAAGAAAAGGGGGGACGCCTCATCAACTGTGAATATAATGAGTACATGTAGGTTACAATAATGTATTAGCAACATGATGTCTTGATTGAATCCATTATTTTTAAAACCTGCTTGATGAATATATTTGACTTTCTGTACATTGTAAAATTCTTCGACATGCGTACGTTTTATAAAAAGCACACAAATTATTACTTTCATGTATTATTTTTAAAACTATGTGGATTTTATTTGTTGGGTAATAAAAAATCACTGTTTTTTTAAGGTGCAGCTAATTGTCTCCAGAACATATTTCATGTTTTTTTAATTAATGAGCCATGTCATTTTTGTTTTTTAATATTTTATATTATCATGTTCTGTATATATGATCACAAGCTCAAAGTCACCTTGAAGGACCTGTATTTATTGGCACCTTTCTAAAGCTCCACTGGTTCCCCTTTGCTGCCAAATCTATGTTCCTATTAGGGTCACTATCAAAGAATAACATTTTAGGCTCATCTCATCTTGCCCATCCTTTCTGATAAGCTTAGCTCAATATATCTTTATGCATATTCTAGGCAAGTTAAAGGATCATTGTCGTTTTACATTTTTTTCATTTTATTCCAAATTATTCTTCAGATTAGTATTGAAAACTTGGCCAAATTTAGGAAAGGTACAATAAACAACCATATGATTTTACAAACTGAATTGTTTAGTTGTTCCGTCGTGTCTGACTCTCTCTGACACCATGCCAGGCACATCTGGTCTGTCTGCTTGTGTTCATCAATAAGGTTTTCATGGCAAATGGTTGCCAGTTCTTCCTCCAATGGACTTTGATTTGGCTCACCTCTCTGCTATAACCTGCCCATCTTGGGTCACCTTATGTGGTATAGCTCACAGCTTTATTGAAGTACACAAGCCCCTTCACCATGACAAGGAAGTGATCCAGAAGGGGACAAGCTGAATAGATTCAGTCAAAAAAAAAATCTGGTCCCATCCTCTTATAGTACGTGAGCATCCGCTAGATGGCGCTGCCGATATTCCATCACCATATCATAGTCAAAGCTTAGGTAAACGGTTGTGGTGAGGGTTAGGGTAAGTTCAAGGGTTATGCTAACATTATAAGCTTAGAACTTCTCTCACATATCGGCAGCGCCATCTGGCGGTTGGAGGCCACACTGCAGTGGCACACCTGTGCAGACACCATAATAGGATAGATCCAAAAATATTTTATTGTAAACCATAGGGAAAAATTATCCAAAATGTAATCTTTACGGTGTATAAATTAAAATAATAATAGTTACAATTCGAATGAATCAAAAATATTAACAAGACGTAATATATGCACTAATATTTTATCCATTATTACTCAGACAAAACGTCTTAAGCCTTAATGGATTTGCAAGGTAATGTAACACAATGCAACAAGAATACAACATGAACAATATAGCAAGGTGGTCCATACATGTACTGATCTTATTAAACATTTAACTTCTAAGAGGATCACAAGAGTCATATAAATTCTTACAAATGTTTCAATAAAACAATGTGTTTGTTTGCTGTTATTTAAAGTAGTCCCAGTGTTTAAGGGTTCAAACTGAGATTTTTGACCTCAATTGGTACCTTAGACAGTAGTTGTCTACTTCTTATGAAGCAAGTATATTCTCTTAATTCGCTCAACCTTTTTTTGCAAGGAATACAATTTAGAAACTCCTTTGATGGGTTTCTGCTCTAAATACTCAGTTTAATTTGGTAGAACACTTATTTATTTTTGACATAATATGTCTAGCGTCGACGTCTCATAATTCTTATTGATTCAATAGTAACTTTAGGTTGCACATAGTATGCCTAGAATGAGCGCTTCGTAGGTCTAACCCAGCTACCTGTATTTAAGAAAAAGAATGTTATGAAACTCCTTCTGGATTGCTGCTTTGATGTAGTGAAGGGGATTGTGTACTTCAATGAAGCTGTGAGCTATACCATGTAGGGTCACCCAAGATAGGCAGAGAAATTGAGAGCCACTGGAGAAGGAACTGGCAACCCACTCCAGTATCTTTGCCTTAAAGAGAGTCAGACACGACTGAACAACTACACAACAAAAAACAACAAATCTTATGAAAATACCACAAATTAATAGTCCCTTTTGCATAATGACCAAAGTACGACAATGTAAGACGGTAATTTGCTTGTGATTAAAAATATAAGCCTTTGATCAAATAAAGCAAAGTAATTAAGCTCTAGTGTGTACACCTGGCTGGATTTCCCATTAGGTCAATTAGGCAGCCACCTAGGGGCGCTTCTCTGTGTTGGGCGCCATTTTTTTAATCTTAAAACCCCCTTAAAATACTTTTTGGGCTTAAAAACTAAATACTGCTGTTCAGACATAGAAAAATATAAATGTTATGGACCACTATCAAATGCAACTAATAAGTAATAGTTTGGTGTGTATATGAGTAGTTATGTTGTTAAAATGGCTGTTATGGGGAAATATCTGTGGTTTGCATAATATATAGAGCTGAGGATACATGTTTTCCCTTGTGGTTAGGAATTGCTGATTTCACCGTTGGGTTAGATTCCAGTCAGGGAACCATAAGGTCACACCACCAAACAGATTTGGGCCTGGTCAGTAATTGGGTGGGAGCCACCTTAAAATAACAGCAGCTTTATGCTGTGGCCCACTGGAGAAGGAACTGGCAAAAATATCTTAATTTCTCCCGATGACAGGCATTTCAGCACATAATATAAATGCCTGCCAGCATAGTGTTCCCTTTCCAGGGTGGGCCCCACGCAAAGTTACAATTTGTATCAAATCTATATAATAGTTTAATAGAGTTGGGTATTAGTTATGTGCAAAGAAGGTCATGTATCATGTACAGTAGATCTGTGGGAAAGACTTATTTTTTACTATATGCATATTCCTGATCCCCTCTCCCATCCCTGATTTTATCTTATTTTATTGATTCATAAAAATCACCTTCATCTGATCAGTCAGCAAACACTTCTTACAAAAATACCTAGTACATTCTTCCCAACCCACCCATTATGGCCACCCTGATCAATCTTCTACCATTCCCACTCTCTGTATTCAGTTGTGTTATTGCAACCAGACCATTATACAGTTCTGACCCATTGCACCCACCAGCCATATATTTCGTCTAACCTTCCCACCTTAACCAAAACTGACTTTACTCTCTGTTTCTGTTGTTTGCCTAGTTGTGTTATTTTTTTTGCCATATCTGCTCTTTTATCCTCTATCAATCTCAACTTTCACTTTCTTCCTGATCCCTCTAAATTTTCTGTTACACTTGCCCAGATTTCAGCCTCTCACAAACCCTTTAGATTGAAAATGTGTCTTACAATCTTGTAAGGTGCTTTGGGGAAAAGCACTATGTACATAAGATTTTACACTCAAAGGCAGGGGCCTACATTCGTTTTCCATGCAATATTGTATTTTGCTTTGTACTTAGCCCCTGTATAGCGCAATGGAATATGTTGGTGCACAATAAATGAAGGATAATAATAAATAATAATAATAATTTTCCTTTGCCAGCTCTGCAAGAGAGAACAAAGGTTAAGTGGTGAAAAGAGTGATTTTCTGAAGGCTTCCCTCCACCTTCCTCCTCATTGTAGTGCAGCCATTAGAAAGTGTCCCTTTATGAGGGTATAAGCCTCAAGTTTTAATGCTCAGGATTGCAGTTTTTAGTCTGCAGAGCAAGCAGGTCCTCATTAATCCAAGTGCCAGTGTGGGGGCAGGCACTTCTGCACAAGAAACTACAATACGTGTTTCATGGCTTGTAGACTTCCTCCTTTATTTAGCAGCACCTTCTAAAGGGATGTGCTACAGGGATAAGCGGCATGAGGCCTACATGGCAACCTCCTAGAGGAGAGCAGAGGAAATTAATAACAAAAATAAAAACAATATATTTATAAACTTGCAAACATATTTTGAGATGGCAGGCTTTTGAGAGTTACACCTCTAAGTCAGAAGTAATGAGAGATGCGACTCTTGAAAGCTTGTCCTTTCAACTAATCGGTTGGACCAATAAAAAAGGTATCCCTATATACTGCAATACTCTCAGTTATTCATCAAGATTACTGGACACACATGGTTACATCACTATTTTATTTATATATATATATATATATATATATATATATATATATTTACAGCAACAACCCGTTTAGAGCTCCATACGAGTTCCTGGAGCGCTATGTGGACTAAACTCCCAGCACTTAGCCGAACAAACACGACGACCGTGGGACTACGATTCAAAATACAAGTCGTAACACTTAGAAAAAACAAAATACGAGTTGGAAAAATACGAACTTAGCGGCAGAGACGCGCAAACCAAAAAACTGTAATTTTTTTCAGGGGTATTTAGTGTGTTTTTACGAACACATCACAGAGCGCATGGGGCAACAGCCAGGACGTCTATGAGTGAGCTGGAATGCGAATTTAACTCTATCTATCTAGACTATTTTCGCCACTCGAAAATCGCCTAAGGAAAAAAATGGCTGGCGAAAAAAAATGAAAATAAGGCTACACGACTCAAAACACTGCCAAACGCGTTGCACTTTACAAATCGCACTACCACCTACAAAATATACTATTACAAAAGCTGGAAAATGCTCACGGGATGCGTAACACATTAATAACATTACGACTATACAATGCGCTTTACACAATAAACCAACGGCTTTACCTCGCGCACGCAGCCTATTTAGAATGCAGACTTCAAACACTCATTACACATTATAAGCAGGGCACCAACACTCAATATGTATATTCTATGCAGACACAAAATACAAACAGATTGTTAGCTCTTCAGCCTATTGCTCGCTGCATATATCAATTATAAGTAAAGTATATTTATTTATTGCATAAATAATTAATTAGTACTTAATTGAATAAACCATTAATTATTACTTAGTACACGACAGGAGAGGCTCGCAATGAGCGCCGAAGGCCCTCACAGTACAAAAGGGTTTCAATTCGGTCTCAAACAGCATTCCCATGGCTTCAAATTTTATTGCCCCGTCATTTTTGACGGGCAAGTTGCTAGTGTGTGTGTATATGTGTTATATATATATAATATATATATAAATATATATATAATATATATATATATATATATATATATATATATATATATATATCTCAGTATTGTGTATATATATCGATATCCCAACCACTGGAAATTTTCCTAGGTGTCTGGCCAGAAATTCATCACTGGCTAGGTGTTACTTGTAGATTTCTTGTATTTTTTCTATATTTGGTGTATATTTATGTTATAGCGTGAACACAATGTTCTAGTAGATGTACTTTTCTGATGCAACTAAAGCAAAAAGATTTCCAACAAAAACCTGTAATAGATCAAATTTCTCCAAATGTACATAGCATGTGAAAAAACATAAACATGCACATTTATGTATTGTAAACTGTTTTGTAAATGTTACTTGTATTCATCATTATATTTCCTGTATCACAAGTGCCTTAAAATCTTATGCCTTCCAAAGTGGCATATAAGTAAAGGAAATCTTATGAGAATTACATTTCTTCTTTTGTTGGTTTAAAATTACAGCCCATTGCCTACCTGCTGCGCCTCACATCATATTTCAGTATATTTCCATTTTATGGAGACACATTTTTCAAGTGATTGTTGAAGCCCATTAAACTACTAGAAATGTTCAACGCTTTTAGGGAAGAAAACTCATGGGGTTTCACTTCCCATCTATTTTTTGCCTTCAGCTACTGAAGAGAAAACAAAGACTCATGTTTTATGCTTTTTGGTGAATGCTTGCAGTTTGATAGTTCTTGCTGATTTTCGGTTGACTTTAACCCTTTCAGAGCCACAGGGGGGGGGCACAGATCCGTTGCATAGTAATGCGGCACAGCTCCCTCCGGTATCCAGCAGGGTTAAGGCTCTGTTCTTGAACCATACATCAGCTGAATGAAACATTATCTTGCAGTTTAATAATAGAATAATGAGCCGCTAATACAATTCCATTCTGGATTTAAAAGAATGAACGCTACCGCTTGGAACATTACGAGTTTTGCTAAGCAAATATCAAATATTTGTTTTATTTCTTTTTTTTTCTTTTCCAACCACTTCAAAGCCAATTTTCATTAAGATAAAGGCAGTGAGGCAGATTAGGGAAGGCAACCTCACATCACATCAATTTATTAAACACTGGAGTGTAATGGAATATTTATTAGAATGTTTTCAGTGCATTTATGTCTCTTGAATGCTGTAATAATAAAAAATAATGTAACTTAAGTGACCGGTAATCTTGTCCCCAATGCGGCTATAAAAAAACACTAATGTGAAAGTATCTGATTCACTCTAAACGTGCAACTTTTACTTTTTATTTATTATACAGGATATGATGACAGAGTACTGTGGCAGTTTCCTCATATTTTTATACAGTGACAAATCTTACAAGGGCTTGCATATAAAATTGTACATTTTACCTGTAATGTAGCATTATTTTTGACATTGCAGAGGTATGTTTAACAGCAAATATATCCCTGTGTTATTCTGATATTTGTAATAATCCCTGGTGAAACTAGGACAAGGTGGCTACTGCCCAGGGCACTCCCTTCTAGAGGAAGCTATTCTGGAGTCTTACATTTATTATTTGGAAAAAAAGTGTGTAAGTAAGTATGTGTCTATTATTTATTTATATATATATATATATATATATATATATATAAAATGAGTATTGCAGTATAATTTTGTATGGGACAAAAGTGTCACACATATAGTTGTGGATCTTGGAAATGTTTGGAACGTTTGCTTTGTTGGAAACGCACTATGCCTGCGAGCATCGCGGAGCGAGCCATTGACGCACGGACGACTTAGGCTGCAATGAGCGCCATAGGCGCTCATTGCACTGCGAGAGTCGCAAAGCGAGGCAAGCAGTTGAAGCATGTAGCACTTTGCCACTCACTGCGAGGAATGCAGTTTGATCATTTCACGGCCAAATTTAGTTCAAGCGCGTAACTCGAAAAATAAGCAAAGTAATAAAAAAACACACTTAAACACAGCACGGCGGAGAGCAAGGAAGCCAGGGAGTGAGGTTGCAACAAATTTGAGCCATATTTGCCTTTTTTCGTCAATCAAAGCCGGACGCGCGCATTGCAAGCCACACGATGAGAACTAAAGGCTGCTCAGCACTGGTCTAGCGATGAGCGCCGAAGGTGCTCAAAGGAGCAAAAGCCTCACATTGTGTAGCAAAAAGCAATGCCAGCATTACAATTTTATTGGTCGTTTTTGACGGGCAAGTTCCTAGTTATTTATATTGACAAGCTTTTGAGAGCATTTGAAATAAAGATGATCATTCTTCAACACTAAAAATACTGGACTTAATATGGACTTGGGTTTTCACAATATCAGAATTTCATGTGATTTTTTTTTTCTTATTATACAATAACAGACTGGCACGCTTAGTAAGGTGTTTGTCCAACAGGAAAGATATCACTGTGGATTACAATGCTCTATTTTTCCTGTATATAGTATGTGTATATATGTTTCATTTACTATGTGGTGTTTATTTCCCATATATGTATTTACCTGATGATGTCAGATGCTGTTTCCACTCTATCTGCATCTGCTGTTATTATTCAAACTGAGGGTTCCCATGTTAGTATTGCTTCATACATGATAGATTGAACCTCTCGAAAGCTCGTCATTATAAATAAGACATTTTTCCATCTCCCATTCACACTCTCTCTTCTCAGTCTTTCCCCCCTCTCACCCACTTTCTTCCAACTTCTTTACATGTCTCCTCCAATTCTCCTTCCCCTCTTTATTTCTCCATATCCCGTTTGTTTTCCCTCTCCCATTTTCGCCAACCCGCTCTCTCCTCTCTCCCCATCTAACTCCCTTGACCCCTAATCTCTTTCTTCAGGATGTAGATGGTGCCTTGGATGACACTACAATGACAGTCCAACAAAAATCTTAGTCGCCCTCCTGGCATCATACTCATTGACACCCTTGTGTTTGACACACTCGGTTATCCTTAAATCCTGGCCTATATTTGGGTGCCCTGAAGACCCAAAAACTGATTTATTCAGTTCCTAAGTCTTAGCAGCGGATTTAATCATTAATTCTATTCCAGAGTCTTTAAAATGATAAATATCATCCTCCATAATTTTTGTAATATCTCTACTTGTTTAAACAAGCTAATTACTTTAGTAAAACAGAGATGACCTTTACTGCAAGATTGATATAATCAAAATGGAAGCTATTTCTGGAGCCCGGCTAACATGCTCAGCGAGATTGTGTTTGATGAGACTCTATTTTATTCACATTATTTGTTATATTCAAACTGAAGAGAGCTGGGCCTAAGCGGTCGGCCTGAATGGGCACTGCCAGGACAACTGCGTCCTGACCCGTTTCAGTAGGGCCACTCAAATGTGCTATATCTTTACATTCATACTTGTATGAGGGATACTGTAACCATGTTTCTTTACAATATTGCAAACAGCAAGTGTGCTAAAGGAGAAAAAATATCACTGTTGTCAATATTTTTCTATATAGTCTTTTGAATACCAAAACTTTATAAAGTATTTACATTTTTTCAATTATTAATTTACTGCAGGCTTCCATTTCCCTTACTAAGCCTGTTTATTGCAGCTTCCGCTTAGCAGGGCATGTCCTTGTAAACTAATGAGCTGTCCATTTGATAAGAGGACTGGCAGATATAGCTGCCGATACATCCTATGCATTCAAAGTCTTGTCAGGAAGTTGATCGCTGGAAGCTAAAATGGCAGATTCCACAGCAGCAAAATTGCATAAAAAATAATACATTTGAGGTTGTGTATATATATATTTTTGTTTAGATTATAAAAACACAAAGCCTGTTTTCAAGTGTAGTTCTTCATTATTTAAAAATTTTGACCAGAGTGGACCTTTACGGTGACATGCGCCCTAAATCTGTCCCATAAGAATCTTACTCCCTCTCAATCATAGAAACATTGATTTTTGATGACAGATAAAAAGAAAAAGGCCCATCTAGTCTGCCCATTCTGTCTACGTAAAACTTGGATAGACCTCAGAACATCCTTAAGCTTATCACATGCATGCTTGAATTTCTTCACCTTTTTTTCCGTCTCTGCTAAGGCTGTGCCACTTATGTTAAGTTCACAAGATTTTTTTTTAAAGGACGACTATAGTCTTCTTTTTAAAATTTACTTTTTTTGTAGAACTACAATTAAAAATATAAAACAATTACAAATTTGCAAATCATTTTTAAAATATAAAAAAAAAAAATTAAAACCTCTAATTTTATTATTTTTTATAAGTAATTATGCTGCTGTGGAATTTGCCATACTGGTTTCAGTAGATCAAAGTCTCCTCCAACAATAGGAAATTGAATACAGAGAGTTCAGTCTGCACAATAAAAATGTGGCAGTGGCATATGTCAGTGCGATCTCCAAATGGAAGCCCATTAGTTTAAAAGGACACACCCACCAAAGCAGGTAACGAACAACTGCAGGGTAGAAAGCAGCTGCCATTAAAGCAAACTTGAATTTTTTTGTTTAGTCGTTCAGTCGCGTCCGACTCTCCGTGACTCTATGGACCACAGCACGCCAGGTGCATCTGAGTCACTGCCCCTCGGAGCTCCATCAAGTTCATGTTCATTGCTTCAGTGACCTCATCTATCCATCTCCGCCTCTATCGTCCCCTTCTTCTTGTGCCTTCAATCTTTCCTAGCATCAGAGTCTTTTCTTGAATACCATAGTTTAAAATAAATCCCAAACCGTTTAATTTGTAACTTTTTCTAAACATTTTCCCCGTTTAAATTTATATATTTTTTACTTTTTTAACAATATATTTTGTGATTAGTTACAAATGTGTGTGTGTATGTATGTATGTATATGTATATGTATATGTATATATATATATATATATATATATATATATATATATTTGAGTTAATAAAAAATGTACGGACCAATGTAGTTCAAGACAAAAGTCACGTGTGTATGACGTATGTACGACATTAACAATATTAGAATCCAGGTAATCCATAGACATAAAAATGTTTTAGAAGCAATTAGAATTTTTGAAGATTGAATAAAGGGAACCATTGTTTTCTTTGTTACATCCCTTCCTGAGAGCTGGGTCATGATGGTCTGTTTTACTTTTTTATTTTTATCCATCAGTAGAAAAGGAAAGGAACCAAGAGAAAGTATTTGTTAGATACTGAAATTGACATCACACCACTTTCCCCATCAAACCCACAAAAAGACCGCTTGCATTGCTGTTCATAATTATAAACTGCCCCCTAAAACAACCAATTTCCACCAATGTGTCATGGATGCCTCTATGTATGAGCAGATGCAACACCATTTATTTATTTTGTTGTAATTAAACACAAGCTTAATGGCTTTTTCCATGGTTGATTTATGCTCTTAGTTGTATTCAAAGTTTTAAATCATATTTTTTAATTTATTGTACAGCCAATCTTTAAATAAATGCCTGTCCAGCTAGCAGCCCAGTAGGCGGCCATGGCCCATCAGCCGCTTTCTCTTTCCCATGGTCTGCTAGGGAAATTCTCTGTATAAGTATATTTAACTTCATAATCCTAATGCACCCGATTTCTTGAGTCAAATCATGCAGCTGTCTCTATATATGTGCCTTACATCACACACCAAATCCAAGATACCTATCAAATTATTGATCAACAGTGCTAATCTGATCCAACATACAAACCAACAAACACACACACCTATTACATAAAAAAATAATAAAAAAAAAGTAAAAAGATCTTATGTTTCATTGGGTTTTTTCTCTTTGGCCTTCTGTTGTGGATCAACCACTTCCTTCAGTTGAGGGACGATGAAATAGAAGTATTTTTGAATTATTCTCTAGAAGTACAATATCAACAACAAAAAAATGTCTTCTTTATTTATTTACCAAAATGCAATTTACATCAAACTCACATTTTATTTTTTTTTGCATCCGTATGCACATTATTGGAGCACACAATATGGTCCAGATGTCTTCTACTTCGCAAAGAAGTTCCATCTTACTTCGACCCCTAATTGATAACTTTGATCTTGGTAGAAAGATAGAAATCAATTAATATTATCTTTTATTTGTAAGGCGGATACATATTCTGTAGCGCTATACAGGGGTTAAGTGCATTGCAATGTGTTAATATTGTATTTTGCTAAGAGTGGATGGCCCTGTCTTTGAATTTGTTTGTTTTTTTTTTGGTAAAAAAAAACAAAATTTGGCGGTTTATAAAGGTACAACAATTAGGGATGGGTGCAAGTGGGTGAAAGAATGGTTGCTGGAACAAGAAGGGATCAGGAGAGGAACTGGTAGCTTGAGGTTTCTCTTTAGGAATGGTTGCTGGAGCCAGAAGGGATCAGGAGAGGAACTAGTACCTTGAGGTTTCTCTTAAGGAATGGTTACTGGAGCCAGAAGGGATCAGGAGAGGGACTGGTAGCTTGAGGTTTCTCTTGAGGAATGGTTGCTGGAGCCAGAAGGGATCAAGAGAGGAGCTAGCAGCTTGAGGTTTCTCTTAAGGAATGGTTGCTGGAGCCAGAAGGGATCAGTAGAGGAATTAGTAGCTTGAGGTTTCTCTTAAGGAATGGTTGCTGGAGCCAGAAGGGATCAGGAGTGGAACTAGTAGCTTGAGGTTTCTCTTAAGGAATGGTTGCATTTTTGTCTAGAGAGACTTCTTCAGGACTTGTGATCTGAAATTCTCCTTATAAATCTAACGTCTATTATAATGAAACATTTGGGACCATTTTAAACACTTTTTGGACTTCATATATCAATTCCCATTTATTTAATTATTTTATACTGAATATATATTTATACACATTTAATTGCTATTTTAAATTTGGTGCACAAGCTGACCCCATTAAACAACTTAATAACGAATTTTCAGTAAGGTCTTATATAGGAGAAAACCATTTGTTTCCAGATATAATGCAAACATGGTTACAAAAAGACTGTGATGGGTGATCAATGCAAATAATATTCCTTACACAAAGTAAACAGAATGATGAATTTAATAAATAAAATAATTTACTAGAAAATGGGAAAAAAATTGATTATGTTCAAAATAACTTTTTTTTCCTTTTGTTATCTATAACTCTGTATTGCCTGAAATGTAGTCTTGGTCATACCTCATTAGTGCTGTAGACAAATGGTGTATTGTACATTTATTTCTCATGTATATTTTCCACTTGAGCACAAACGGTCAATAAATGTAATAGGCTGAAGCGCGCATATTCATGATAAAGCTGTCGGGGCGCTTATTTTATTCAGATCAATGATGAAAAATGTAATACAGTCCTGTAGTTCTGAGTTAAAACTTTCCATAATATTTGATTAAAATATAACTGTTCAAGCAATATAATATTTGAATAACTTTGTTGCATCTGACTGGTACTCAAGTGAGTATTTCATGCTCCTTACTCATGTTAAAGGACCACTGCAACTTGGAATATACTTAGCCTTGGTTACAATCCTATGAGTCCCCTTCTGGATCGCTACCATGTCGTGGTGAAGGGGCTTATGTACCTCAATGAAGCTGTGAGCTATACTGTGTAGGGTCACCCAAGATGAGAAGGTCATAGCAGAGAGGTCAGACAAATTGTGGTCCAATGGAGAAGGAACTGTCAACCCACTCCAGTATCTTTGCTCAGAAAACCATATGGATAAGCACAACCAGAAACACAGACAGATATGCCTGGCATGATGCATCTATATGGTCACAGAGAGTCTGATACAATTGAAGGACAGCGCAACGACCAGCACATAAAAGCATGAATATGATTTTAAAGAAAGTCTTCAACTTAACGAGTTATAATAATAAAAATACACAATCTCTCTCAGAATCCTAATGTCAGTTATCAAGTTTAGTTCTTCAAAGTATGATACTTTGATTGCAGTGGTTCTTTTAATTTTAGCAATACATTTCTAAAAATATTATGTACAATTGATTATAATTGTATATAGTATTTTTTATAAATATAAAGGTTACTACGAAATAGCCTGTCAAAAAATGATGGGCATAAAAGTGTAAGCCAGGAAATGCTGTTTGCCACACAATGTGTGGCTTTTGCTTCCCTGAGCACCTTCGGCGCTCATCATGAGCCCCGAGATGAGCGCCTTTGGCTAAACTTTCCTCCCGCCTATTGTACGGGCCGCTCATTGCAGGGTTCATTAACCTGCAAGTTTTGTGCTTGGGAATGCCATGTGTCTCTTTCCAGCATCTCCCCCTTCTTTGTGTGTTTCTCTTCTGTGTGCCTGCTGATTGATTGCGTTGTGCGTGCAGACTTCCATTGGTTTTAATTTCCAAGTCCCGCGTGCCTGGCATTGTTGGTGTGTTACGGTCTTTGCCGTCGTGCATTTTCTAAGTCCCACATTCTTGGCTTTGCTCAGCCTCGTTTTCAACCAGTTTTAGAATTGTTTGCGTTTTTCATCCGCCATTTTTTTTCTCGCTTAGCTGATTTTTGAGTGACAAAACACAGCATATTCGGCTCAAATTCGCTTGCAACCTCACTCCCAGGCTTCCTGGCTCTCCCCCTGTGCTGTGTGTGTGTGTTTTTAATTTATTTTTTATTATTTTACTTGTTTTTCGTGTTTTCCGAGTTTTCGTGGTTTGGCAGTTACAAACTTCTTCTTTTTCCGAGGTCGGATTTTTTTTGCCCCCGAGATTCTGAGCCTTCGGCACTCATTGCCTAAGTCCTCCAAGCTCGGAAGGCTTCAATGCCTCAACGGCTCACCTTGCTTTGCGGTTTGACAATTCATAAAATCTGATAGTGAAGAACTAAATATTTACATTTTCAAATCTGATTATCAAAAAAACAAAAGGATTTTTTATGCATGGCTTCTACTGTCAATATTGTTAGTTTGTTATATTCAGAAAAAAATAAGTATAATAAGTTTCTTTTTGTCTTGAACTATAGTGATCACTTAAAGGGATGTGGAAGGTTTCTGGATTTTCTAGGTATATAATATCCCTGCCTATCTGTTTTAGTTCCTAAAATCAAAATAGTCACAGTATTGGTCTGCCCACTGCAGAGTATGTACACACAGACTCTATAGTACTTGCTGTGTGTCATACTAACCAATCAGTGACCATCTCTTAGCAACATGCTGAGGAGACGTAGTCCCTGATAGGCTCGACAAAACACTGCAAATCCAACCCTACATTGTCTGCATATGCTGCAGAGGGCAGATCCATACAGGAACTATTTGTTTGCTTTTAGGCTGTAAAACAGAGCTTATAAGCACTTCATAATAAAATAAAGTACATACAAGTAAATAAATACACAGGGATATTATATAGCTAGTAACATCCAGGAGCCTTCCATATCCCTTTTAATATTGAGGTCATCCAAAGACCATCTTTGCTCAAGAACAAAATCTTGACAGTTGCATTTAGTTTTGAGGTATATCATGTTATTATAAAGTTGCTTTTGGTGCCTGTGGCTTCGATCAAAAGATGAAACATAAGCCTTGTGAGTTTTTCTTTGTTTATTTTTTTTTTCCAAATTGGCCTAAAACACTGTGGAATTTGGAATTTTCAGATATAAAATATAGTTTAATGGTAATTGATAGTTTTGAAGAATACAAACTTGTTGTTATTAAAATCATTGTTATTTGTTTAGAAGGAATCAATGGTTTCTCAGATTAAATCACAGTTAATAGATTTAGGGAATGCTAAAACTTTCAGTTTTTGTTGTATTTGAAACAAAACTACACAAAAAACAACCAATACCGGTGTCTAGGGGATGGCTGCAAACTTCACTACTTTGTTGTTCTTTGGTTTGATTTCTTGCTTAGGGGTAGATTAAAGCTTCCAAGTAATCCATACTGTACTTTGGCAGATGAATATATCTATCTTTAGAAACACTGCATGTCCTTCCTTGTGCAGTGATGGAGCCATTGTAAAGAACCAGTTTATATTTTATGGTACTGCTCAAATTCAACATTTTTGTTGCACTATTTTATATATGTACCTTTAGTCTTATATTAACATTTTATGTGTTTTTTCCCTAGTTTTGTTTTATGTGTTTTATTTAGTGTTGTATGTAAGCAGAACCCTTTAGACTTGAGCTGGGGGTTAAAGGGCCAGTTAATTCAGTACAACTTGGAGCACACCACTGTAAAGTTCTCATAAAACCATGTTGAAATACTTTTAGAATGATTGAAATATGTTCTTTTTTCACAGAGAAATGTATAAATGATAAGTATGTTTACATGATTCACTGACAGTGACCCAGACAGACCCATAACAGCAGCTCCGTGCATACAGTAGAAGCAGAAAGAGGGTTAAATCTTCACACATTCATCTGGGCAGGGAAATCTGCAAAAAATTACAATTAGGGGTTAACATGTCGGCAGATGTTGTTAATCATGGAACGGTCAGTACTGTGTTTGTAAACAGATATAAGGCTGTTAGTGTAATTCAAATAAAAAATAGATCATTTTAACATAGAATTATGTGGTCTTTCACATCATGAAGAGCAATACTTGTGCTAATAAGCATCTCCCTTGTGAGAAGGACTTGGATCAAAGCATTATCAATTTTCAACTGTCACTTCTCAATTGCATTTACCACCTGAGACTGAGCAGCCATTTCTACAGACTCAATGCAGAATGGATGGTATCCGGCCCATTTTCCTATTTCTATTAACCTTTTTATTTTGCCTCTAAACCTAGATCTTCACCCACCACTGCCTCTCTTTAGCACCTGAACTTCTATAACTTGCCTCCTACCTATGAATATGTTGGTGCTTTACAAACAATTGTAGTAGTAATAATTATAATGGCACCCTACATAAGAGAATACAGGAAGAAAGAGCTCCTGATGGGGATATTGTGTTACACTAGTACCATTTCATAATTCATATGACCATTACATTAAGGAGGGTAAACTTAATTAATCACAGAGTTGTATATTTATATTAAAAATAAAGAAAATAGTCCCTAAAAGTGTTATTACTATGTTTACACTGCTTAAAAAGAGAACACAAATAGAAATAAACGTCTCAATGTGTTCCAAGGGATCCAATCACACTGTCAGGCTTTGGATGCATTTGCTTCCAAAGTTAATATTTCACCCCAAACCCATAAGTGGCAGTGTGCTTTAGCTTGATTATAAAGGATGTTAAGTGAATGTGCTAGACGCATAATACATAAACATCCATATTTTACAAGATTTAAGGAGCTGCATTAAATGGGCAAAAATGTGTTTTGGGACATAAGTTACATTATTATGTCTGAAAGAAAAAAGCACACCATTTATCATATAGCAAAATCTTAGTGTTGGGAGAAAAAATGAAAACCAGACAATATTTACATAACTCACTCAGCCTAGAAATGTGCAGCAGATATCATAAGGTTCATAGCATTGTATGGTATTGTCATTTTATTCAGATTAGCAACATAAATCCATATAACCTTCACAATGTGGCTTTTGACTGCGAAATAAGGATATACAAAAGCATTTCATATAGTCATTTTGTATTATGGATACTTGAAGGAGGCGAGTCGCAGGAATATTAAACTTACTTTTGAAAGGTTTGTATTTGATTATGATAACGAAAACCCATCTGAAGTTACATTTGGGACTTAAAAAAAAAACGCCATTGGGTAAATTATATAGGAAAGTTAAAAAATAAAGCTATAGCATTAAATAAAGCTGGATATTTTTAAATGAGACTTGATGTTAGATATTGTCTAATTTAAATATAGTCTTTAATTCAAACTAGCAGTTTTGGGGAACTACAGTGATAATGATTATTTTTTCTCAAAATGATAGATGTGATTTATTTTTTTCCCCCATGCATGGATGAAGAATCGAACAAACTGATAAAAGAAACAGCAAAAAGACAGACTTCCAAGCTATCCTAGTTTCGGGATATATACATTGACAAGCTATCAATTTCTTTCAGGTACACACAGGGTTAAACTTTCCAGGAACTCATGCAGAGTAAGGCTAGATAGCAAATATATACATTGGCTGATCGATTTACTAGTTTACCTGCTTCCATTACTGATATATAATGGGGTTATCATATTATAATCTAAAATGTAACTAGGGAGCGCAGTCCTCTAAAGAGCCCACAATATAGTGGGAATATGTGGGAGAACAAACCTAAAAGTAAGATTTTGCAGGTGGTGCCATTGCGATGTTGGAAACTGGCTTCATTATGGGCCTATGGCAGCTGGTTAACAAAGCAAGGTAGTATCTGTTGTGACTGAAGAGGTGTTTGTTGTTGTTTAGTCATCTAGTTGTGTCAGACGCTCCGTGACCCTATAGACCACAGCACGTCAGGCATGTGTTTCAGCCATGGCTACCTCAAGCTCATGTCCATTGCTTCAATTACCTCATCTAATCATATCCAACCCAATGAAGTGGTTGGGCCAAAGTTGAGGGGCAGCAGAGTTAGAGCATAGCAAATAGCATAGTGACAAAGCTGTAATAGGAGTCAAAGTTGGTATGTAATCTTCAATAGATGGATCCTTAGAGTAGTGGTTCTCAATTGTTATGAAGCATGGGAACCGAATACCACCATCACAAAGTTTCTTGGACAATTTCTTCAGTAATCTATTTACTACGGTGTCACTGACTTGTTAAAGGCATCCGTCTCTCCTCATTATCCGTCTTTCATGTTTGTTCCTCAGCCCACTTCTTATTTCCTTTTATATCTTTCTGATAACTGGGAAATACAACAACAATGGTCCACAGACAGACCTTTGGGAAACCATAGTTTTAAAGAGAATCTGATAGTTTAGAAGTGTGATGTAGTAGTATGGTGGAGCACAAGGGGAGTCTTGCAATGGTGAGTGGTAGAACATGGTCTGAAAATTGGCCCGATGCAGCCAGGTGTTGAGATGAAGAACTTAGAAATGGGTTCAGATGTGAGATGATCCATATTGTAGAAGGCCTTGTAAGGAAGGGTGAAGCTTGAATTAAATGTTTTATGAGACGAGAAGCTTTGAATAATTTATGATATACTGTATATAATGAATAAACTAAACGGACGCAGCGTATATTTCAAATATCAAATAGTTTAAAACTATATTCGTTGCATGTAAACAAAATTACATTTTCCTAAAGTAAATTATGAGCTCTCAGTCAGCCTATATGCTCCACCCACAAACCGAGATATATATTTTTTTGTTAATTAGATCATTGTTGTTAATTTCTAACGCATTGGGACAATTGTCTTCAGTGCAGTTGCCCGCAGAAAATGGACTAAGCATTCTCAGATACATGTGAATACACTCAAGACAATGGTCCTAGTTCCTCAAAGGCTAATCTGTAATTAATATAATTGAACTCTGAACAAAAGATAACAATCTCTGTGTGGGTGGATCAAAATGGCTTGTGGTCCAGTGGTTAGTATTCTGTGCTTTCATTGCTGTTACCTGGGGTTGATTCCAGTCAGGGAACCAAAAGGTCACACCACCCTGAAGCCATGCAGGGTTGGGCCTAGTCAGTACTTGGATGGGAGACCGCCTAAGAATACCAGGAGCTGTCTGCTGTGGGCCTCTGGATAATGAACTGGCAACCCACTCCAGTATCTCTACCATGAATAACAAGCACATCAGCATGGTGTGTTACGGTCCATGAGGTCACGGAGAGTCGGACATGACTGAACGACACAAACGCACACACAATGGCTGGCCACTCAAAACGTCAATGTTTGTGTACCGTCGTATAATGCTAATTTTTTATAACATTCAACAAAGAAATTAATGTATTACCTGTAGTTTTAAATAATCCAATATTTGTAATCCCCACTGTCCCCCAACTATCATACTCATCCAGTATATTTCTTTTTATGAGGGGGTTTTGTTGGAAATATATATAAAAAATTGATGAACAGAGAAAACGCTGTAAAGTTTGCAAGCATATTACACGCTGTTGGGGAATACTTATCTGACTGACAAATGAAAACAGAATGCAACCCAATAGCAAATATGATTGATTAGCGTTATTGAATTTACTAGTAGTAAAACATGATGGAAGAGCAGTAACGGATAGAAAAAGTTTCTCCAAAACAAGCAAAATGTTCCCAAAATTGTGCTCTGTCAAAGCACCTATGAAATAAAATGGAGAAACAATCTGTCAGTGTCATCGTGCCGGTGTATCCAGTGGATCTACCTGGCATATTACTGTGCAGGCGACTTCTGCTCTCTGCGTGAATTTCTCATCATTAACACTCAGAACACTGCGTCAGCTTGCCTCGTTGTCTATCAAAATATTGTAGATCGTTTACATGTGATGCCTTGGAGTAAATGGAAGTTATTTTTACACATTTTTTCTATAATTTCATTTTGATTATTTGTTTTTTTTAGCCTTCGTTGTGTTTTTCTGCTACTAGAGCTTTGAAATGACAAAGTAATTATAAAACAGGACTATTATTAAAGCATCACTTGGGCTTAAACTCTTAATATATGCTACACTGAAGAATTTTTTTTTTGTTTTAAATGTGCAATATGTTTTTAGAATGTAAACATGTAATTATGCTAGTGGTAGAATCTACCGTACCTACTTGTCCTACTTCCCGAAAAACAGAATATTGACATGAAGTGTCTATCGTGCATAGCTAGAATGTGTCAGTTAGAGATGCCAGTTCTCTCAGAACAGGTTAAAGGTGGAAGTTGACTATTGTACAAGGGACACATCATACCTGAGAAAGGAGACAAGCAGTAAGCAAGGAAGAAAACAACGTTTAGTCTGCAAAGTAAATAATTGTAATATAAAAACTACAAAATATATAGTTTGTGCTTTCTAAAAACATATTGCCCATTATCCTAAAATAATTGATAAAACTGACTACAGTGATCCTTTTTAATGGCTACATTAGGGAGATGGGCTATTGCTACTTGTCACATGGTGGGCTCCAGATTGGATCAGTTAATGATGGATCCCACTGGGTTAGGTTCCTCTCATCTGCAGGTTTCTGTGTATTGTAGAGATTCTCTTGGAAGGAAGCTTGTGTCGGGGGTCAAGTGAAAAACAGGGATGCAGTTTCTGAAAAGTAGATGCCATATTCCTGTGTAGCTGGACTGGATCAAAAAGGAAAAAAAACAAACAACTTTCTTGCTCCCCTCAGAAATTACAGCTGACACGCTAGTATACTTTCAACAGGATAATGCCTTTTATTGAAACACACAGGGACTTATATACACGAGAACAAAAAGTCTCAGTAATTCAATTAGTCTGGGTACAGAGTAACAAATGGTAATGTAATTAAGATAGGAAGGCCAGCTAACCTAAGCAGTCAACAGGTGGTCTTCAATGCTGAATGCCCTCATTGTGTTAGTTTCACAATGGGCCTCCCAGACCTGAATTGAACCACAGTTTTTGAATTGCAAAACTTCATATAAAGACACACCAACAGCAGGCAGGTTTAACAGGGATACAGTCAGTATAACAAGCCATTATCCCCACAATGCCATAAACACACAGACATGAGGAGTATTTATGGAGATTGAGGGTCTCCAGACTCTAGACAGTCCAAATATGGGAAACCAAGGTGATCACAGAGGTAGCCCCAGCCTGGAAACTGAAAAGCCCAGATTTTTACTGTCCATCCTTTGCTTGTATGGGGAATGGATGCTCTTGGGTAAGAAAAGGAATCGCGGTACAACAATACCTTTATTACAGGCTCCCCCCCCCCCCCCCCCCCCCATCATGACTGTTGTCACACTACTTATATTCTAACTATCACTCATTAGCTGGCAAATAGCTATTTATTATATCCTGAACATGGGCAATGTATAGCCTTAAAGGAATACTGAAGTCTGAAAACAAAATATAAGTTAACCAATATATTGTATTTTTACTGAATCAAAATATTTTTAAAATGAAGCTATAATGATTTATTATTATTATTATTATTATTATTATTATTATGAACTTTTATTTGTATCACGCTAACATATTCCATAGCGCTGTACAGGGGATAAGAACAAGGAAAATATTATATTAACACAATAAAAACATGAGGGGCCCTGTTTTGAGTTTAGAATCTTTGCGGAAAGTGTTTTTTTCCAAAGCACCCTACAAGACTGGAAACTCGCTACTTGCAAACTAAAGGGAATGAACGGGGCAGATACATAGGGAAGAGTAACAGACAAGGAATAACAGGGGTCGGGAAGGAAGTGTAGTTAAGATTATAAATTAGTGGGAGGGATCTGAGATTAGATAATGTTACTTTTTCATCATGTAGACTTTCTGTATTTCATTAAGGGTGCAGCCATTTTGTTATTGGCAGCCTGGATAGCAATGCCTTCCTCTTGCTAATGCTAAAGTTGCAAATTCATTTGGAAACAATCCTGAATATGATTTGTCCTGTGTATGTCATATGCACGTTTGATGTCACAGGGGGCTCTGTTCTCAACAGTAGCATTGCATGACCAATTGAAATGCATGCAATTGCTGCAGCTTCGGCTAGTGTTAAATATTAATTAACAACTGCTGCAATAGAAAGATGGATATCTTGCTATCAGAATTTTGCAAATAGCAAAAGGGTTTCTCCAATAGTGAAAAATAGATACGCTTAAATAATGAGTAAGTAGCATTATGCTTATATTTTAAAAATGTATTCAGATATTATATATATTAAATAATATTATAAAGTGCAACATGAATTAAATTGACCAAAATGTTCAGACTTTAGTGGTAGTAAAAACTATCCAAACAAGGCAGGGTATCCATTGGCTTGATGTGGCCCTGAAAAACAATCATTCTAGGTTCCTCAAAAAACAACAAATATGTTTACAAAATCATTAATATTTACATGTTAATTTATTATAATAAAATACAAGTATGATTAAATATTTGATTTGGCAAGAGAACATAGCACAAATCTCATTAGCTTATAACATAACACAAATATAATGAACTATAAAAAATAATAATTTATCCACAGCAATACTCTTGAGCATTCTGTGAGCTGTAAAAAAACATTATAATTCCTGAGTACTAAATATATTTTAAAAAAGCCTAGTCTTGATCACTTACAGCCAATCTTTTCTAATTAACTTGTATTTACATTCTGTTCCTTTCACTTTACATCACAACTGCTATTTAAGAAAAACTGAAATGTGTATATATGTGTATATATATATCACATATATAGTTGTGAGCATGCGAGTTGTTGCTAACGCTTGCGGGCTTGCACAGCCGCGGCTCGCGCAAAGCGAGGGCAGTGGGCGAGGGCCTCAGTTGCTGGCATGGAGCGCCGAAGGCGCTCCATGCCAGCAACTGCGACCCTCGCAAACTTAACGTCGCAACGCAAACAACACGACACACCAATTACGACACTCACTAAATTTTACGAGCAACACAAACAACATACGACACACGTTAACACACATTACGGCCTCGCAACACTCGGACGCAACTCGCGAACATTACAAAATTCAAAACACAATACATACACACAGCACATACATAAAAAGCTTACCTACAGCAAGAGGGAGCATCCAGGACCTCAAAAATGCAACTTACACCTTCATTTCACTCTAATTTGCCACAAAAAAATTTACTAAGCGACAGAAAAAATGGCCGCCGAACAAAACCAAAACGAGGCTACACACGCAAACACTATACGAGACACGTTACCAGACACAACTAAAAGTCTTATTTGGATGAAGGTACAAGGGAATACTTTGTTCTCCATTGTAATCACCTAACAATATGAGATAGGTGGTTTAATTTGGTATTTTCAGTAAATAAAATGCATAACCACTGATTAAGAAAATGACCGTTCACACTCAGCCACAATAAGGTCAATGGAGGGAGGCGACTTTGTCTACCAGGGGATGCTGATTTGTCAGACATAATGCTGCCCAGTCAATGGAGATCATTGTGTTGGTGGTAAATTGTAGTGTTAGACATTTCTTTTGACTATCAATGATTGTTTACTCTCTTATCATATCTCATTGTTCTTAAAACCCGCCAGACCTGTCTTTCTCGGCTAAAACTCACATATTCCTTTGATGATGGAGGGATTTTCAAACCAGAGTGGCACTGCCCATCTAAATTAGGTTGGGAAATATTTGTATAGGTGCTAAAATGAAGACCTAAAAGTAGTCTCCCTAGCAAAGCAGAAAGGCACAATACATAGAATAAATGTTGTTGATGTTGTTTTTTTAATTAAAGGAAAGTCCTGGGGATGTGTGCTGACCATCTTCATGGAGGAGTCAGATTGATTGTTGAAATATTGACTCTACAAATTAAGTCAATGTTGAGCTTCAAAACAGAATCATCAGAATATGCTTAAATATGTAATTGTAATGTTTTGCTCCAAATGGAATAAAAATACAATGATTCAAGGACCACTATATTCAAATATTTGTTATAAGGCATTTTGAAGTATTCTTTACTGCAGACATCCATTTACTTCACTAAACCTAGTTCATTTCTGACAGACTGTTTCTTTGCAAATTAATGAGCTATTTATTAGAGCTAAGGAATGCACTGGCAGATGTATCTGACACCTTCTGAAAGACTCCTCCCATCTCAGGAAGACGGTCACTGAAAATTCAAATGGTAGATTCTACAGCAGAATAATTGCATATAAAAGTAAAAAAAATAGAGGCTAACATTTTAAAAAGCGTGTTGCTTATATTCAAATGTAGTTCCTCAAAAAAAGGTTTATTTACTCTTTTTTTTTTTTTTTTTTTTTTTTTTTTTAAGGACCAAAAGAGCCTTGTTGTGGAACAGCATAGTGCCTTATGTAAATCCCTGAAAAACAATTATGAGTGCCATAGAAGCACAGTCATTCCTACCTAGCTATGTTAATCCCCCATCCCTAAAACACTGCGAGAGAACTCCTACAGGTCCCTGCTATGAGCGTACTTCACAACAAAACCGAAAAGCAAGCGAAAAATCTCCATTGCTTTTTGATTTTTACTCCCTGACACCCAAACCCTATGCTAATAAGATTTTATGGATCACTTGCAAATCAGGGCACCGCCGTAACTGTAAAAAACACAAAGATTTACATGTACCAAAGACCACTCTCAAGTAGTTTTCAAACCTTTATACAATTTTAACTTTATTTAAGACTTAACAATTCGATATCAACACATGTGTAATTGAAAAATATGATATGTTAGTATTAATCCCTTTTTATTATACAAAATCTAGGGTAACACACAACCCTGTATTCTTGGGGTTAGTACACGTTCCCTAAGAATAAATGCTCTGACAGATTGTCTTTATATTTATCATATTTTAACAAACTCTTTTTTTTACTGATTGAAGCTATAAATACAATTGTCACATCTTTTTAATATCAAAATATATTTTTAATAAAAAAAAACAGTTACTTTCTATATAACTCTGTTTCCTTGGAGCTGCGGCACTTGTTCATATTTCCTTTTGGCTCCTAGGGCCCTGTCTCATCTTTAAAGCTTGATTTGGCTGCTCCCTATACAGAAATCTGTTGCGTCTAAGGCAGGATTTAAGGTATAATCAGGAGAAGTGAAATATTTACATTATTTACGGCACGGACCTCACTTAGAGCACCTGATTTATATAGAACTCATAGTTGGGGACTATGGATGAAAGAGGATTAGATATTGAGACTGTATGTGTACGTGTTAAAATATACATAGATGAGTCCTTTTAAAACTCTGTGCCATCTTGTAAAAAACGCATCTTCTTATAAATTATCTGTGTAGAGCCAGTTCCATTGGGAATACAAGTATAGTACTTTATGGGTCTGTGCCCTCTGATTGTTGCCCTTCTCTAGATCTATATTATTAATCTTATCCACCTCCACACATTTTTCTTCTTTAGAAAAATCAACAGTCTATTCTTCATGGCCTATAATTGCTCTTCTTCAGCTGTAATATGGTAATCTGCTCATTTCTCCATTTTCTGTAATCAAATGTATTCAGTGTCCTTTTTCACAATCACACATTAACCATTTTCATCAAATCATAACACAATGAGACCAATGATAATACACCTCTTAGTTTCTAAAATTGTTGATGCTCAGAAATGAAACAACATTTTCACTAGCATAATATAACACTTCTAGGGGAAAGTATTAGAGGAACCCCATAGGTGGGTCAATGTGAAGACAAGGATAAAGAATTAAAATCCAGAAATATTTAACAAAACTGTAAATTATCAGCCTTTGACCATATTTAAAATTATAAAACATAGCCATGGTCTCTTCTTGCTGACCTTTCCAAAATCGAAAAAAAAGAAAAACAGAGCAAGGTGGGTAAAGTTGAGTATTAAAAGGCTAATAGCAATATACTTGTAAAGCACCCACTCTTTAATCCAAATTATCCTGAAAATACACAAACCCATGATGTAAACCCATTAAAGGATCACTGAAATGTAGGAAAAAACGAAAAACTGTGAATTATATAACATAGTGCCAAAGATTAGCAACAATTTAAAAAGAGGGGTAGGAGACAGCACACCAACACCTAGTGCAGATTATTCACCGGGTCAAAAAGAAATCAAAATATTAAGATGCTAGTATCATAGTCTCTCACCTGGAGTGACCTCTTTACATTATGAGGTATTTCAATGCACTGGTACAATGGGAGGTATCGATCTGTGAGCCATAGAGGTCCAGTCTTGTCCTCAATGAGTTCAAATTATAGTAATAGTGGAATGTATAAGGTGGTTGTTGTTTATAAAATCTAAAACCAAGGCCTACTAAGTTTGTGAGATTTTGAGAACACTGCTCACCCACCCTCCCCAATTCATATTTAATTTATAGAGCCATGGAAAACACCTGACTTTTCTACTTGCAGATTATATTCTCTAAACACTATGGGTCAGCCAACATACTAGAATCTTTCACCTCAGATCACTCCCCTCTCCCACTAAATAAAAATCTTTCTAACTTTCATTCTTCCTGACCCTTGCTATTCCTGATCTGTTACTCTTCCCCAGGTCTCTGCCCTTTCATTCCCTTTAGATTGAAAGTAGCGGGTTTCCACTTTCTGCAAAGATTCTATGCTCAAAGCAGGGCCCTTCAATTTCTGAATTTGTTAATATTGTATTTCCCTTGTTCTTATCCCCTGTACAGTGCTATGGAATATGTTGGTGTGGTACAAATAAAAGTTGTTAATAATAATAATACATTGGGAATCGAAATAACCTATATAGAGCCGCATAGGTGATGTCGACCCCAAAGAAACCTTTATTATCTCTAAAATATATAGTACGTGACCACAAAAAGTAAAATTGTGGTGATTTGGAGTGATCTTATAACTAAAGAATATATAGACAATTCAGGGGAAAAAAATATATATATATATTGTGACAATAAGATGGATGCATTTCACCACTTTTAGCAGCTTCTTCAGTACCTCATCAGCTGCTTAGAATTTTATTGTTTCATATTCACTCTGACACTCAAGTGAACAGTGTCGATCAAGGAGAGCAGCAAAATATGTGGTGTATAAGAAGATAACCAGCCCTGATATCACATGATATACACTTATGTGTTAAGATAAAATAATATCAAGAGTGGAAAATAAATGGGCAAGAAAGGTGGTTAAACCTGAGCTGTAGGCTGTATACTGGGGTCTACCAATCTCAGTTCCCATTATTTCCAAACATTAGCTGCTGTGTAATATATAAACATTCCTGGAGAACATTTTCATTCTGTACTCTGTACAGGAACAATATAAAATCAAATTGGGTAAAGGCTCTGATTGAATTTCTTTTGGGCAAATAAAGTAGTGCTGGAGGGTTATACACCTTTTTTAAGTGTAAAAACAAAATTCCGCAAATAAAACTACCAGCAGCCGAAAGAATATCTTGTATAAAAATAGTGCACCTCAAACCAAAAAAAATCCTGTATGTTATTCCAAATATAAAACTTGAAAAATATAAACAGATGCTAAATATAAATAAAAGTTATTGTGAAACACTAAATTAAAGTGAATATAATCAATACATCCATACATTTCTACATAAAATAGTGCTCTCTGTATGTCCGTATTCACAACACATATTTACACATACACACAGTTCATACATATACTGATAAATAGCTCCTTGATATCCACTCATATTAATTAGTGAAGTTATCATCTGCTTGGAATATTTCAGTTTAAAGTGGTCCTCCGGGTGTTAACAGTTCCTCTTTCTTTTTATTTCCAGCTTTTTAATGCAGGTAAGGAGACAACAAACTCAATAAGCCCGAATACTGGAATATGTTTTTATTGCTAAGTTTTTTTTTAATGGGAATTAACACCATATTGAACTTGTATATGGTCTTTTGAGTTTAAATGCCCATATAACTAACCGATTCAACTTCATACTCCATTCTGGTTCAGATTCCATGTTCCCTGGTGTCTTTTATTCTTTATACCAAACTAGCGACTTGCCCCTCAAAAATAACGGCAATAAAACTTGAAGCCTGGCAATGCCGTTTGCCACACAATGCAAGGCTCTTCTCTTCTAACTTGCGGGTCTCGCTATTTTGGAGCTCATTGTGAGTTCAGCAATTGCAGGGCCATTCATTGCAGGCGTCTGCTCCCCACTCTCTCCCTCCCATGTCTCTTTGCCACCTCTCCCTCCCCTGTTTTTTCCCCCCCTTATCTCCTTCCCCTGTGTCTCTTTCCACGCTCATCCCCCTCTCCCTCCTCTGTGCTCCAGTTTGCATTTACAAGTGTGAAACCATTTGCGGGTTTGGGAAATTGTTCATTTTCCCCAAGCCCGACATGCGTTTCCGATTTATGAGCTTGAAAAAAAAGTTACGGCTTTACGGCCGCCATTTTATCCCCCCCTTGCTTAGGCCTTTTCAGACCTCCCAAAAATGCCAATTAAATATCAAATTAGCTTGCATCCTCACATACAGGCTCCCTGCCTATCCCTATGTGCTGTAAGTAATTTTTAAAATTAATTGGCGTCTTTTGGCAGTCTTTCGACGGCTTCCGAGTTACGGGCCAGTCACATACGGGCTTCGCGATGAGCGCCTTCACCGCTCATCATGAGGCCCGCAATGAGCACCTTTGGCGCTCATTGCAGTCCCTGTCAAACCCTTAACTTTCGGGACTTCCGAGGTCATTGTGCATGCGCAAGCTCGTAACTTTTAACAATTAGTGACAACAACTGACAATTACCACAACTATTATATCTGATAACCAACATTTTCCACTTTTTTTCTTTACTGGAGGTTTCTGTTTTTTTGCTTTGTTGGGTTGCTTTTTTGAAGATTCTGTTTTGACCGGGTGTGTTCATGTAAACGGACGAGCTTTTTATTAGTGCTAACAAGCACAGGCAGTTGTAGTTGCCATATTTCCATTGTGCAGAAAAAAACGTAATCTGCATTCAAAGTATCCTCCCTCCTCACGAAGTAGATCTCTCGAAACTAAAATGACAGAATCCACTGCAGCATAATTTGAATATAACAAAATAAATTAGGCTTATCATTTTTTACATTCTAAAAAGTAAAGTTGTTCAAAAGTTTATTTTTAATGTATGACAAAAAACTAAATTCCACATACAGACTTATGCTTAAAGGGGCCCTTAATTCAGCACAATTTGGAGCACATCGCTGTAAAGATCCCCTAAAAGCATGTTGAAATGCGTTTTAAATATTTTAAATGCATGCATTTTTCAAAGAGAATTCAATAGAGTAAAGTCCATTTACATTTGTCACGGACAGCCCACTCCCAGACATGCTGTGGCGGCTCTGTGTAGTGTGCAAAATAAAAAGTTAGCCCTCAACAAATCCATCAGTGCAGATCATGGAATGCTGGAATCACCTGAAAAGGTCTGATGTGGGTTAACTTTTGAGTGAATTCCTGAGTTCAGGAAAAAACTCCTATAAATCAGTGTCCTGACTTCTATTAAACGTTGAACTGCCAGTAGGCAGGATACACAGTGTTTGTAAACAGACTTAAAACGTTAGATTTTGAGTGTAATTAAAAATAAAAAGATCATATTAACATACAATCTTGTGCTCTTTCACAACATGAAGAGCTCTTACAGTGAGGTAAATGGCTCTTTAACCAAGGCATGCTTGATATCCTTTATTGCGTCTATAAAATTATACATATGACTGTATACCAATATACTTTGCAACACTGATATGCTGCTAATATTTTATCCCCTTATGACAAAAGTAAACTGTGTAATCTCAATCATTTATCTCTCTTATCCTTTCCAGAGCATTTTGGCGCTGAATCCTCGGACTTTAAATCATGCGTCTTTACATTCGACAGCAGCAAAGAAGCAGATTAAGAAACAGTGGAAGAGAAACCCTGACAAGAGCTGCTCAGTAAGTGTTTATTGTCCGCATTTATCAAATGGGAACCCTGTAACTGTATAACACCTTGTGGGTTTTTGTTCTGATTTAAATGCTTTTTTGGAACTGATTGGTGCCCTTTATTCAACTTGAATGCAAAGTAAATCATATACTCAATACTAATGTTTATTAAATAATTTCATATTCATCCTCAGATGTTTTATTTTCAGTTTAAATTCTTCATTACAAAGGGAATATTACCCAACTTTTGTTTAGAATGGGATGATAGTCCCCTTGTATTGAAGCCGATGAGTGGTCCTTTATTATTATTATTATTATTATTATTATTATTATTATGTCTTATTTGTAATGCGCCAACATATTCCGTAGCGCTGTACAGGGAAGAGAACAGGGAAAAATACAATATTAACACCTGAAGAAAATGGAGGGCCCTGTTTTTGAGCTTAGAATCTTTGTAGAAAGTGATTTTTCCCAAAGCACCCTACAAGATTGAAAACTCGCAAATTACAATCTAATGTTGGTGTCTGGATGACGGGATCCCCAAGGCATTGTAACACTCCCATATTGAAGTTGGGAGTGGACTTCTTGAGTCCATGTCAAAAAATACATCTAGATTTATAGTTAATGGATATATTTACTCTAGCTTCAATATAAAACATCTCTGCTAAATAGAGTTAAGGTAATGGTAAATATTTAAGGGTATTATATGTTATAATTTAGCAGCCAGTTGATGAGCTTTTATGATTGTATGACATTTACCTATAAACCCTCATTTCAATACAATATATACTGTAGAAAGATGTTGATGAGGGTTACCTGGTGGTTCAGTGGTTAGGATTTGGTGCTTTCACCACTGCAACCTGGATCCAATTCCAGTCAGAGAACCAATAGGTCACACCTCTCTGAAGCCATGCTGGGTTGGGCCTGGTCAGTACTTGGATGTGAGCTGTATGCTGTGGCAACCCACTTCAGTATCTCTGTCATGAGTAACAAGTGGATCAGCATGGTGTGTTGCAGTCCATGAAGTCACGGAGAGTCCGACACAACTACAAGATATTGATAGACCTTTATGAACTTGATAGCATTCTGAACATTGGGTATGTAGTAATGAAAAGCAACAGAGATCAAAACACCCACTGGATGCTACTGGTATTAATGTGAAGCCTACTTTTGCTGATATGAAGCAATACACCTTTATACAATGTTTGATGTACAATTAGTCATTTTTTTTAGAAATGCTAGATAATGGAACATAAAATTTAGCAAATTAATATTTGCGCACCTTGTCAGTACCACCACTTTGGCAGATACAATAGCTCCCAAATGTATCCTGTGTCAGCTTGTTTGTGAAGTATCTTACAAGCTAACATTATCCATGCATATAAAAACATTTTAAGAGAAAAACAGATTCTTGAAACTCTGTTTTAAGAATAAAGTAATCCATTTTTTTACTTCATTGATTGCTGGATCATGAGCGTGTGACCAATGGAGAGAAGTGTTGGAGAAGAAGCAACAGGAAGAGGTTATAAGGACTTTTTAGATAATTGGATCTTATTTGAAAATAACACCACAGGCAGCTTGCATCATTACATTTATGAATTGCTCTCAAGAAATGTAAAAAAGAAAAATCACAATCTCACCAGGATATCATAAATGCCTCCAGGGTCCAACAGAGGCATCAAAATGTATCTTTTTTTTTCAGTTAAAAACTAATATAATTCTGCTTTAAGACTGAAACAACAAGGTTTTTAGGCATAGATGTATTTTCTCAATCTACAGTAGTCATTTTAAACCAAACCCTGACATGTCTGAGGAGAGGTTTAGGAATTGGTAGTCTAGATCTTTATGCTTATTAAGAGTATTAAATACTCTTAATAAATGCTTTTCAAACAATCCTCTAGATTAACAAAGGAAATGGAAATATTTAAACATTCCCCCCCCCAAAAAAAAAAGTGTGCTACAAATGTATAATATTGTATTAACTTAGCATACAAAACTTTTAGAGAAAAGCAAATTCGCTAATAATATCCATTTGCACAATCTTAAATAAAGTTACCAAAATAGCACAGAAAGGATTTTTTTTTCTTAGCAACATTTTATTGGACTGAATTTTAATGTTCAAATGTACCTGATGGACAAAGAAAAATCATTTGCTTTGTTAATAATTTGTAGGAATATATTATGTATATTAAAAGTACATTTTTCATTTTTATACTGAAAGATTGATTTTATATGATTTTTATCAAAAATACCAGTTAAAGGTTATAGTTCTTTAATATTGCTCTACATGTAGGTGCCAGTAGGTGGCATACTATTGTTGTAATTTGTCATCTCATATTCTTGGTGTAATGTACATATTGTTGGTTTCCAATGTTAACGAAAAACTAGTAACCACTAATATAGCAATTCAAAATTAAATATTTATGAATGTTTTTCACATTGAAGAAGAATGAAAGCAGGGCAGCAATTTACACCATCCTGCCCTGAATACGATTTAATATTTTGTCAAGTCAATAGCCTGTAGCCCCCCAAATTGATTCCTGAGTTATCAGACCTCAGTACACTACCTATCGCCTCAATCCTTTTTAATTTCAAATTTGAGAGGTATGGTTCTAGCTACAAGGCAAATGCTTCTACTTTGAAAAATGACCCCATGATCATATGTATATAAGGAAGATTTGATATCTGGAAATTAAATTGATCCCTAAGCTATGCTGTACCTAACATATATTTTGAGAGATTTTACTGAAGTTTTCATTTTTGCTATATACTGGTGATTCTAAAAAAAATCATTGTGACGACAGCATTGATGGGGGAGAATCTTGAAGTGAATTGCTGTGGTGTGAGTTGTCATGACATCAGTGACACATGCAGAAAGCAAATGTTTACTTTTTTAACCAAGCGCTGCTTGGCTCCTGTGCTCAGAGGAGTGGGAGCAGAACATTATCCTAACATTACAAATACCTAATACTTCTTCTGTACATATTGATTTATGCATGAGTCATAGTAAGGAAACATGATGCATGAGTCGCTTTCTAACTGCCATGTTGTCAGGATCCTGAAGCAGGGTCCTTCCATGGTATTCCTAACATCAATATACAGAAACAAGCAGAGAGGAAGACCTAACTGGTGGGATCCATTCATTGGTCCCTCCTTTTGAAAATCATTTCAGTTTAGGTTTTAATACATTTTTATAAACTTCCATTATTTTCTACTTGTTGATTCAAGTAGAACCAGGGAAGGGACAAAGATATTATGTGTTATCAGTTACAATGCCACTGGGTGGACTTTGACTTTGCCCCAAATATTTTAATCAGTGGCCCATTATGGTAGACTACAATACAACAAAAGCTCATGTGGTTATATGATACTTCTTTTATTAAATGATTTAAACAAACTTGTTGTGATTAATTGTCAATATTCAGTATAGGTTTTACTTCCAGTGCTAATTCCCCAAAATTGTGAAAGTTGCATTTTTTTACAAATTTTATGTTAAAGTGAATCTTTTTTATTTTATATAATTTAATTAGGTGGCTTGATTAACATTATCCTCCTCTATGTAATTGCCATGTATAATTTACACTCCATTTCTAAGAAATGTCCCTTGAGCAAAATATTGTCACCTTCTAGAGCTTCACCCTTTCTTCCCGTTCTCTCTCATGTAGGGTAGCATGTTTAACAGCTGTCACCTAAGGTGACACTCGCATAGCCAGTATAATGCTGTTAACATGCAACTAGTGGCATGCTATGTGTACATACAGTACATCAGCATTGCACTGGTGAATGAGGTCCCTCCTGCTTTGAAATAGCATTAGGTCACAATTGTGAAACATGGCACCCTACATCCGAGAGAACAGAAAGGGAAGACTTCAGACCATTATAACTTGTTATTCTGCAGACTTCTTGGATAAGAAGTAAGAGAAATGTACATTTTATATTACAGTTACATTGAAGAATATTAAAATAATCTAATTTAAACTGGAGAAGGTACTGGAAAACCCACTTTAGCATCATTGCCAAGAAAGCCTTTATGGATAAGCACAAACAGACACAAGATGTTCTTGGCATGGTGTGGTCCATATGGTCACTGAGTGTTGAACATGACTGAACAACTAAAAAATAACAATCCTATTTAATCCGTTACTTGTAAGTGACATGTGAATCTTTTATGTGCATTACATTGAGGATGATAAAATTAATTGGTTACCTAGTTTAAAACATTTTAAATAAAATTAAAACATTTTGCTTTGAGTCCCTTTTTTGGATTCTTGATGTAAGATCAAACCAGAACCAAAACCAATTGCATCTATACTGTATCTTTAACATTTTATATGAATCAAGAGAGATGCTGGTTTAAGCCTTGAATAGAGAGAAAATAAGTGTAGAGGTAATTATGCCAAAAAAATCTGAAGATGGCTCATATCTGGAATAAACTTTCTTTCAAAGTTATAAATGCAGAAGAGATGGAGTATTCACTTTAAAATAACTTTGTATATTAAAAAAAGATCTCTTACTAGTAGCAGATAAATTGCTTCACTTTTAAATAAAAGCTCAAAATTGCTCTAAGGGGAAAACGTAACAAGTAATATGTGTTTTTTGAGCTCCTTGTAGATAAATGTGTTTTTAATATATGTTTTTCTCACCGTTCATCCAGGAACATCTTTACAAAATGTTTAACTCATGGTATTTTGTCAAAAAACTAATTAAAATAGAAAATTATTCGGAACTAGACATAATTTTAATTGAGTTTTAGTATATTTTGGTATTGGCAAATCCACTTTTTTTACATAGTTATAGCAAGTCAATTGCAATGAATTTGCAATGCATTTTAGTTTATTTGTTTCTTGTAAAAACTTATAATAGTTTTTTTTTTTTTATAAAAATGTTGTTGTTGGCAAATATCGCACAGAAGAATTGTAAGGGCAGGATTTTTAGAGTGCAAAATTATTACATTTTAGAGGACCCCTGAAGTTCTGAAGTTCAACGATTATACGGACAGGTATTACACACACACTACTCTTTTTCTTATAAGTGGATTTACCTTGTAAAGTAAAGGCTGATAAATTGCAGAGTGCACTAATTGTGTCCAGGTGAGAAGGCAGAGGTTAATATAAACAGGAGTAGGGGCAAACCTGTGAGCTTGCGAACATTTTCAGTTTCAAGTGTAATTCTAGTAAACGCGTAGTTTAAATAAAAGGAGGGACTTCAAAGAACAGGGAGGGCAGATTTATAGTGCAAAGGAGGAAAACTTTATACAAATATATTATTTTATATTCTTTATTTTTCCCACTGAAATTTTGTAGACAATAATATTAATAATGAGTCAGTCCAGTGGCAACCTCACTCAGTGTACATCATGTCATATGTATGCAATATTTGAACAGATGATCCAGGGTCGATACCTCTGTGAGAGGTGTGAGCATGTTGCCTCTCTGAAAGCTCAAATTGGAGATCTGGAGAGGAGAATTGCTGCACTTAGTGATATTGCTCCACTGGAAAGTGGGTTGGTGCTCACTGAGCACAGTTTAGCTGGGCCTAGCATGGAGGGTGGAGCTGGGGCTAGTGAGGATGTCCAGGGAGGTAGCTGAGTTACAGATAGGAGGGGAATCAGGGGGAACAGGAGGAGGCAGGCCAATACTGAGTTGGCAAACACCAACAGATTTGCCAGATTAAGTGAAACTGTTGGGGATGTCCATACAGGAATGGCAATGCCAGATAGAGCTGTTCCCTCTAACAGCCAGGAGAACAGTTTCACTGGAGGAGTGGGAGGGCAGTTTAGGCTGAGCAACAGACAGGTTTTGGTGCTAGGGGACTCTATTATTAGGAAGGTAGACAGGGTGATTTGTCACTTAGATCCCCGGGTGCTCAGGATAGTCATGTTGTGGATCGGGTAGACAAATTATTGGGAGGGGCTGGAAATGAACCGGCGGTCTTGGTACATATTGGTACCAATGACAAAGTTAGTGGAAGATGGAGTGTCCTAAAGAATGATTATAGAGAACTAGGTAATAAGCTGAACGCAAGGACCTCCAAGGTATTATAACGGAGATACTACCAGTGCCACGTGCTATCCCAGGGAGGCAGAAGGAGCTTAGGAAGGTTAATGCGTGGCTAAAGATGTGGTGCACTAAGGAGGGGTTTGGTTTTTTAGAGCACTGGGCTGACTTCTCACTTCGGTACAATCACTACAGTAGGGATGGATTGCACCTAAATGTTGAGGGAGCTTTTGTAATAGTGGACAGGAAAGGCTGGAGGGTTTTTTAAACTAATATGAGGTAGTATAGTCAATAGGGAGGTAGTATTAAGTAACTCAAGTACAGTGGCAGACACTTCAGAACTACAGACTACATAAGGTGTATGCTTGCTAATGCCAGAAGCTTGCCAGGAAAAATGGGAGAGTTAGAATGATTAGCAATTAAGGAAAAATGGGATTTAATAGGCATTACTGAAATGTGGTGGGATGAAGGACTATTAATCTGGATGGTTATAACCTATTTAGGAAAGATAGGGGAAATGGTAAATGAGGAGGAGGGATTTGTCTGTATGTTAAGTCTGAATTTAAGCCTATAGTCAGAAGATATTTATGGTGGACCTAGTGATAAAGTTGAATGTTTGTGGGTAGAGTTAAAAAGCAGAGCAGCAAATTGCAAAATAATATTGGTAGGAGTATGCAATAAACCCCCAAATATAGCTGAAAGTGAGGAAATACAATTATTGTTAAAGATTGGAAATGCAGCTAAGCATGGGCGAGTTCTAATAATGGGAGATTTTAATTACCCTGAAATAAACTGGATAAATGAGACCAGCAGTTCTTCTAAGGGGAGCAGGTTCTTGAGTACACTCAGGGATCATTATCTGGCCCAGGTGGACAAGTGGACATCCATTGAGGTTGGAAGTAAAAAGATTCCACCTTAAAGAAAGAAAAGGGTTCTTCACAGTAAGGGTGGTTAATCTGTGGAATTCTCTACCATAGGAGGTGGTGACAGCGGATTTGATAGATAACTTTAAAAAGGGAATGGATTTATTTCTAATTAAAAAGGAAATTCAGGGTTATCATGGATAATTAGAGACACAGTATTGATCCAGGGAGAAATCCGATTGGCAGTATAATGTTTCCCTTTAAGACGATTGGCTAAGTCTCGCTTGGGTTTTTGTTCTGTTTGCCTTCCTCTGGATTAATTAATTATTAAAAATAAAATAACATTTAAAAAATGTTTTTTTAAATAATTGATTAATAATTAATTAACAACGAATTAACTAATATTTAATCCGCATATTGCAGATCATAGGAGATCTTAAAAGGTTGAAGTTGATGGATTGAAAGTCTTTTTTCAACCTTAAATACTATGGGCCTCATTCTATTAGGACCGGCCGCAAGCTATTCTGCTATTCTATTCCCCTCCCCTCCTTTGATCTAAAACGGCCGCAAGAAATTCCTATTTGCAATTCAATTGCTCCGGGAACCCTCTCTGCAAGGGTAAAACCGAGCCGCAGCTTACTTGCAGGAAAGAGGTCCCGCTAGCACCAATTAAGCACATAAAATAGCCCAAATAAAGCCATCCTGCACTTTGCAGAGTCTATAAAGTGATATTCGGTGTTAGCAAAAATAGCACATAATTACCCTATACTCAAATCCGTAAAATATATATTTTTTAATATACGTAAAATATACATGTAAAAAGTCCAGAGTGCTTGGAGCACCTCAGACACGCCCACGCCGCAGCCGGAAAATAAACAGTTAATTTGAACTCGGGTTTGGGCTGATGTGCAAGCTTGAGAGTGGGTTTATTTTAATCCTCATGTCCCCCAATATGATCCCTAGCATTTACAGAGCAGTACAGTGCAGGCTTGAATTTATTTTTGAGTTTTTAGATTTCAGAGCTTACGGCCGGTTTCAAGATATGCGGCCGGCCGTAAGAGGAGATCCTTGCGGGGCCGTATAATTGAATTGCGAGTTAACAGAACCCCCGCAAGGAATCGAAGCCTTACGGCCGATTTACGGCCAATAATAGAATGAGGCCCTATGTAACTATATGTAACTATGTAAGTGTTGTAAGCACACGCACCCAGGAGAAAGTTCTGAATGGTGAAACATGTTGAAAGGGGCAGTATTCGTGTTCCTGTTATATCCTTGCTATGGTTTGGTTTCAACAATGGTCCGATAACCACTATAAGGGACCTTTCCCTGAGAAAAGATTTTTTTTCTGTCTCTTATTTGACCACTTTGGAAGTTCGAGATATGTATCTACTGAGGAAATAACCACACCAGGAGTTCAATGACCATTCAGGATAAGCCAACTTTCCCTTGGGGGAGAATATAACTCCAATACACTCAAGGCGTCTACAAGGGTGAAAAATTATGCATGGGGAGTATGTGCAACCAGTGTCAGAGATAGTGGATGGAGGGCTCCAGTGCTAAATAATTTTGAGCCCCCTTGCAACTCCTCTATCCATGTCTCTGGGTCAACAAAAAAAGCCAAAACATACATATTATTGGTCATATCACTCCTATGGCGATCAGATCACCATAAAGTAATTATCTCCCATCCTTGTGTAATAAATTAAGATTCCTTCTTCATTACCAGTAGAAGAGGGCTCCTTCCTTTTTGTGGTTCCAGGTGCTGCACCAACAGTAGCTCTACCATGGAGTGTAACCCATTAACAGATTTTGTATTGGCATTTTTTTTTAAAGATAATTGGGTTATGCTTTATATTTTATATATTTTTTTTGTTGTTGTTCTTATTTCTTTATTATAAGACTATAAGTGTCACTAATTGGAGGATTAACGAAGCAAAGTTACCATTTTAGACCCAAGTTTTTGTTGGTGAAAACACCTTTTTTCATACAAAATAGGTCTATATACAGTTTGATTTTGTTATGACTAATATTTTTTTATGTTTTGGGAATAATAAATTCTTTCACTCATATCTATTTGTTTTATCAATCTAGTAGTTGTGGAATAAGATTATAAAATGGTAATTTATCCCATAGTTTAAAATGGTGGGTCCACATCTATATTATATTCTTGGTGTATTCAAATTGCTCAGTAACCTACGTAATGTGTAGAACATTTTAATGGTACCTCAGAAACCTAAGGCTCTGGCTAAAGACATTAGGAGTTATTGTTTGTTTAATCTTGATTACCTACTCATTAGGCAATGGACCTAACCACCGCTACCAAACAGAGCTGAGGCAAATCTGGTTAGCTTTTGGCTAACTATATTCAAAATAGTCAATATAATTTCAATCTGTTGGACCCATTGCTTCCAGCATATACGCTGTTTTTTTATTTTTTTTTTGCTTCTTTGAAAATCTTTTAAAATGTAATAGAACAAGTTTTTTTTTAAATCATGTACTTTAGCAAAACATTATAACACGTCATGATGCTATTAATATAAAAAAAAATTGTCAATGGAAACCAAAAGTTTTGGCAAAAAGAAAACAATAATTCTAGAGAACTGCCTTTGTACCAAGAAACTTTCTCTAGTATCCTGAAAACAACTAAATATATGTTCACATCTCTCATAGTTATATATTACCTCACTTGTTTTTTGTGGTCCCTTGAGCTAGATGCCGTAATAAAATAAGAAGACCTTAACTGATCTGCACCATTAATTTCCACAATCCTTGTTTGAGAATAGATGAAAAAAATAAAACATAAAATGCCAATTTTTAAGGCACATGTTTTCAGGATAAATAAATTAAGTTGTTTACAAAATATTTTGGTGAGTTACATAGGGATGCTTCCTAAAATTTATCACCGGCTACTGTTCTATAAAATACCTTTAGGAAAAAAATCTATGTTCCAAGGAGGATAGTGCAATTAGTTTTAAATGTTTTTTTTCCAAGGCTACAAAATTCGTATTATACCTCATTGATTTAAACTTGCATAGTCCCACAAAAATGTGTTCCGATTTATTGCTGTAAACAATAAATGCTTTGTTCATTCACACATCTAGTGTCTGAAGCCATTGCAAATTATTCCAAGGAAAATCAAGGTCACTTAAGCCTCCTTACGAGTCAAAGGCAGCGTGTGGCTGCATCAATGAATTTGGTCTGTAATGTAACTAAAGCATGTCAAAAGGCTCAAGACATGAACAACTATGACCCTGAATGGCCAGGAGAGATTGTGGATGTGATTAGTTGTTTGGAGAATTACTGCCTCTTCTGCTGATCCTCTTCTGGATGTCAACAACTTCATGAAAAACAACCATTTTCACTCGTTTTCTGATTCTGCTATAGATAAATAGGTCACAAATGTACTATCATGCAGTAGATCCTTTTTTAAAACACGACCTGAAGTAAAATCATTTTCAACATACTTGTAATTTAATACATAGAGTTGAATGTAGAGCTAATTTATTATGTAAACTCATGAACAGAGTGATCAAAGGCCATTCAGTGGTTTGGATTAAACCACTGTAAATACTGAACTGTTCCCTCATGGGCAAGACGTTCTGCTTCTCCTGTATCTATTTATATAGGTGTTAATATCAACTCCTCAACCCATGCCATCATAAACCTGCAAATTATATTGTTCAGTCATGCCCGACTCTCCATGACTTTATGGAACTCAACACATGTCTTTGGTTGTTTTTATCTATAAGGTTTTCTTGGAAGAGATACTGGAGAGGGTTTGCCAGTGTCTTCTCCAGTGGACCCTGACCTGTTTGACCTCTCTGCTATGACCTGTCCATCTTGGGTGACCCTACATGGTATAGCTCACAGCTTCACATGACATGGTAGCGATCCAGGAGGGGTCAAATTATGTTCTTGTCATATACTCTATACATGGGTGTAGGAACAGGGGGAACGAGGGGGACAAATCTCCCCAGATTTTTCAATGTCTGTAGAGAAGCAGTTGTGTGGTATTTTTATAGGATATGAAGTATCCCCCCCCCCCCCCTCACAGATTTTCTTTGGCTCCTACACCCATGAATACTAATCCAAAGGGCCTTCAACTATTATAAAAATAAATAATAGACATTAGTGGATGTGGATGATCACTGGACCTTGTCTGGAGAAAGCCCTATTAAATTGCAGGAAGGAATTGAAGATGTTCTGCAGGGTATCTCCTGAGATGAGTACAGAAAGAGTCCAGGAGTTATGGAATTGGACTAAAAAAATGAAATGCTTATATGAAGATAGAGCTAGATCTGTAATGGAGTTTATGAAGGTCTCCCACCTCTCCTGAAATCAGGTGACCATAGGAGCTCTTCACCAGAATGTAATGAAGTATGATGAGAGATACCACTGTGTACCAGAGCCATCTACATATTGATGCTTCTAATTTTGGACATGTTTATCTAATATTGGTCAGCTATAAGCTTCATTGGGTAACGTGGCTATGAGTAATGGGTGACTGGCAAGCTTAAAATCTAGTGTGCATATTATTACTCCTAGTTATATAGTGCATACTAGAGTGTGGCCTGTAAGAAAACATAGTTGTTATATACCAATAATCTCTGTTTCACAAAAAGGAGCATTCTGTGCTTTGGTTCTACAATATATTAAGGACTACCTGAGGGGGCCAGTCATGGAGCCAATTTTAAATGTATAACTTAGATCTTTTTCAGTCCTCTTTTAGAATATATTATATGTATTGAATTTGTGTATAGATTGATGGTCTTTCTCTTTATTGGTAAATATTTAAATCCTTCCTTGGATTACCATAAGGCTGTTTTGGTAGATGGAATGAGTAGATTACACTTTTAGATTATTTCTTAGCATCAGTTTGATATTTTAGCTTTCTAGACTGTGTAGGCACCAGACACTCATAGCTAGCACATGATTGCCTATCTTGGTTTTTAATACTGCTACATCTAGAATGAAAGTTAAATAACTGCAAAACAATGGTGGGGCCTTGGCTCTTGTATTTGATATGACCCTTTATTCTGGGGGAGAAAGAGTTACTGGTATTTCGGTGCTTGGTTCCTTTTGTGTCTAGTTCAATACTGTCATTGGTAGATTGCTCTAATTTTCCCATTATTATTATGCTGGAGCTCCTTACTTATTTGCTAAATGGTGGCATTGAGTGGAACAGAATTCCCCACAGATACTGCTTTACAGCTTCGGTTACGGTGTAACATGCAGCAACCATATAGTAAACTAGTGTTTTTCATCACTATGTTAAAATCCTGGAAAGGCAATTTAAATTGGAAAGCCCAATGTTATTATTTTAGACTTACCAATTGTAATCATTTAGATACTTATCGGGACATAGTTAGCTTTGGGGTAACAGTTTACTGCACATTCCAGATAGCCGGTATCATTTGGTGATTATAGGAGTGCTATTTACTATTTTTCATTACTTATGTTAATCATATATGTTACTAATTGATTTTCCTACGGGTAACTTTATATGATTCTCTTTTTAGGAGTATTTGCACTCTATTTCTATTTGCACTCTGCATGATGTATTTTATGACGGCTTTGTAATAATAAATATTTTTCCTTTCTTTTGCTGCTTTATTATATATTATTTTTGGACTTATACACTTTGGAAAATATTCATATTCCTCTGCTATTTAAGTCTAAAGATAAAGACTGTAAACAAACAATAGCCCTGACACCTATCCATGACGCGTTTCGCAGCACCACGCTTCTTCAGATATCTAGTAAACTATTTTCTGCAGTTCTCAATAGTTTATTCTATGTGAGATTTGTTTGTTTTTATGCATATTAGCACTATAGATTAATACATTATATGAGATAACACAATTCATTTTATTGAAGTGTATTTTTGCACTCCTTACTTCATTTGCAAAGAAATAAACCCAAGCATTACATTTATGGAAATTTGCAGTTTGGAATCAGAATTAAATTCTATAAATCAACTGTCAAAAATAACCTACTGTAGTATTACTTTAAGATAAAAAAACAAGTATTCTGTTATTTTCCAAACGACTGCTTGTCACCTTTATTTTCAGACAATGCCTTCATTCTGCCCCTTGGTATTTGTCTCTAAAGTTAATTTCCTCCTTAATCCATCACACTTGCCATTTGTGCATGAGATATGCCGTTCGTCTTTATTTACACAATCTCCCGATCTGTTGGGCATTTTCGGTAGATTATGGCTGAAATTCCTGCCTGGTTTTATGCATCTTGAATAAGAATGTGTCTCCAGCTCCTGCACCGCGCACAAAGGACGGATGCAGGTGGGTTTGTGCATTAGTAATGATATAATGCAGCCAACTGCTCAGCCATTATAATGCGCTGTAATTTCTTTTGTTAGGAAATTCTTAGTGAAACTCGATACAATGAAACGCAGTACATGATTTTCTTTTTTTTTTTTTTAAACAACTATTAAAACAAAATTCTAATAAAAGCAAATGAAATTACTATTCAAAATGGTTCAAGTGTACATGTTTATTCCTTCAGGCATTTTCTGGATCAGCAACCTCTTCTGTGATCCTAAGATGTTCTAACCTCAGGCTGGCAAAATAAGAATACTCTATGGTTGCTGTAAAATTGGATTTATTCCAAGGGGAAGATGCTGTTCTGTAGTCAACGGTGAAAAGGAAGTGCTAATCGCAGAATCTCAAAAATGTAGTGTTCATTATAAGCTGTATTGATTGGGCCTGGTCTGAGCGGATCTGGTGCATAAGACTGTGTTGACATATATTCCCGCAGGGTTTGCATACATGCTATATTTATTGTTCATTGTAGTGTAGAAGTTAATTTGTTTATTAACTCATTAATGAGCATTTAAAGAAATAAAAATCAAATGTTGCTTTTAAATCTTACATCTGATCTTTAGATATGCATCTCTACAATCCCTATTAGATTTCTTGGGAATGGGAAAGGATTTGTCCAGGAGACTGTCCTGATATGAGTTTGCATCTTTCCTTGCAGTAGCTGGATTAGAATAGTCAGGAAAAAAATAGAATTACGGTACTTCCTGGGCAGATCTGCTCCCAACTCTGGATACCTAATAGTGAGTGCACAATAGATTATTTCTCAAATATTGATTATATTGTTAATCCAATGCCAAACAGGCTAATTAAGACACATTGTATCACCTTCAGACTTTTGATCCAATCAGATTGTGTCTTTTGAATTCTAACCAGCAGGACCATCCTCAAAAAAAAAAAAAAAAAAGGAAAACCCTGTACATATATAACAGCCCTCACCAAAGCACCACCTGCCCCTCTGAACCAGTAGCGCTGTGGTGTTAGAAAACTAAGGACGCAGAATATGTGTAGCAGCCAACCCCCTCACCAAACCACCACCTGCCCCTCCCAACCAGTAGGTTTGTGGTGTTAGAAAAAAAAGGACCCAGTAAATATGTAACAGCCAGGCCCCTCATCATACCACCACCTGCCCCTCCCAACCAGTAGGTCTGTGGTGTTAGAAAACTAAGGACCCAGTACATATGTAACAGCCAGGCCCCTCCCAACTAACAGGGCTGTTATCAGAAAACTCAGGATTTAGTACGTATATTTCAGCCAGAGACCCCCAAACACACCCGTTCTGCCCCACCCTCCATGTACTGAGACACACTTGAACCAAACAGATGACAGCCATTAACACACATGTAATATGGATTATAGAACTTAAGACAAGAATGATGGATACACAATATCAACAATATAGAAACGTAATAGTTAAGTCAAATTCACAAATTTTTGTTTTTGCATGACATAAAATTATCATATAATAGAAGCACAAAAGCATTCTCAATTAGATATCAGATTAAAATGTTTGAATTTGTGGAATCTACATGCTGTTATCCCAAGATATAAACATTACATATCATATCATTAATTCGATTTTGGAAAACATATTTATTAGTATTAGTTAAGCACATTATATATATATATATATATATATATATATATATATATATATATATATATATATATATATATATATATATATATATATATATATATATATATATATATATATATACCGGTAATCATTGTACATTTGTAAGTAATATACCATACATTTAAATGCCTGGGTGACGGAGGGTATAAGATAACAAACAGAAAATAAGATAAGAGGCATCTCACCTATTGTATCCAGGCATGAGTTATCCACTCTTTTTTTCTGATGTGGATTTGTAAGCTTTAATTTAGATTGGGATCCTCAACAATTCTATGTAGATAGTGTTTCCCTTGCATTTCTATTTAGATTGGGTCCATGATGCCTCTATTAAGATCATGGACTCCACTGCTTCTGTTTAGATCTGGATTCCACCCTCTTCAATTCAGTTCAAGGTCTCCACTCGATTCTGATTTTAATCCCACCACTTCTTTTTACATTCATATGTCAAATAACGAACTTAAGACAGTCAATCACTAATTCAGAGTAAGTCCAAATGTAAATGAAAATCATCACCATAGTATAACCATGTTAATTTTAGATAAATATGGATCCTAAAAGAATCCATGTTTAAAGTGAGCTAGAACTAAAATGTTTGTACATTCTAAGTCTCATTTGTATTGGTCTACCCAGGACAACCACCCCCCAAAATTAAATTAATAGGGGACACAAAAAATAGCAAAATTAAACCTAATCATTACTATATATATATATATATATATATATATATATATATATATATATATAAGTTTATAATTATATTGGGGGGCAGGGGTATCCACTCCTGTCCTGGGTGTAGAGTTGATTTATCCGCCCCAGGTTTTTTTGGGCTCTTACAGTCATGCTTTGGAGGACATAGGCATGTCCATTCCTCCTGCAGAGTGAAGTTCCAGAGTGTGGAAGCTATTGGATAACCCCCTTTTTTTGTGGCCTAGGTAGAGATGAGGATTTGTTTGCTGGTTATATATACATTTGTTCCTTTGGTTATGCATTTTAATTTTGTATATATGATAACGATTATTAGCAACCTTCACTGAGTAAGCTGGTAGATGGATTGTTCACCCAGTAAAAATAGGACTAAGACATTTCATTACCTTTAAGTACTTTACTCCTCATCCTCCTTACTACTCTGTGATGATATTACACACATATACAATTTTTTTAATCATTACTACCATATACTATGTGCCTGTCAGGCAAGGTGCTGGGGATCCCGGTAGCCATGAGATCCAAAGGCAGAAGTGCAGCCAAGGGAGAAGGCTGTATACAATATGTCTGTAAATGGTCCAACGGTCAGGAATCTAGAAATCGAGTAACCAAATAAACAGGCTAAGGTCACGTAGAGAATATCAATGAAAATAGAGGAAATCCTAAACTGTAGCCCTGGGGCAGAAGAACTGGGCACTAACGGTTGTTCTCACTGCCTTAAAATGTTACAGATGGATCAGCGGGAGCTTGGTATCAACTGCATGATTAAAAGATCGGTGCTTGGTTGAACTAGATAAAAATATCAACTTTAAGCTCAAGGCATGTAGCCATGGTGGCCCTTATAGGTCTGTAAACATAGTATCCAGGATTCAAGTCTGTTGGTAGCCTTGACAGTACCATAATTATTATTACTACTAGCGACTTGCCCGTCAATAATGATGGCAATTTTTTTTTTAAGCCTGTCAATGCTGTTTGCTACACAATGCGATGTTCTGCCCCCTCTGAGCTCCTTTGGGGCTCATCGCGAGCCCCACGCTAAGCGCCTCTCCTACCATTTACTTCACCGTTTATTACAGGCCTCTGCAACTTGCCATGTGTCTCTGTCCACCATCTCCCCCCTGACCCTTTCCTGTGTCTTTCTCCTCTGTATCTCTGCTGAATCTTTGCTTGGCACACGCTGACTGCCGTTGGTTTTATTTTTAGCATTCCCCGTGCCTGGCATCGTTGGTGTAAGTTTTACTGTCTTTTGCGTTGTGTATTTTCTAAGTTCTGCGTGCCTGACCTGGCAGAGCCTTGTTTTCATCTTGTTTCAGAATTTATACGTTTTTCGGCCGCCATATTTTTTCTGCTTCAGCGATTTTCGATCATTAAAAAAGACGAAATATGCCTCAAATTAACTTGCAACCACACTCACAGGCTCCCTGGCTCTCCCCCTGTGCTGTGTGTAAGGGAATTTGAGGCACATTTGTGTGATTTCGTCATCTTTTCCAGTTTGGTGGTTTGGCCTTTAAAGATGTATTTTTTGCGAGGCTTGCAAGTGTGATGACATCTCGCAGTTTGACAACTATTATATGTGATTGTCTACTGAGGAACAGTTTTGAGAGCTACAAACTAGTTCAATTAAAGCGCAATTGTACTTACTAAATTTAATTTAAATATTCACTTTATTGTCACTATGTGTCACCTGTTCTGGATAATTTCAAATATTCTGTTATATTATATATAATTCACCTTATCAGAATTTTAGTAATACCTAAAGAAGGTATTTACATAAGGAAGTGTTGGTATATTTAATTGAGGTGCTTCATAGTGTAATTATCACACCAACGTTTAAAAACAACTTAAGGAAATTACAAATTCAGGATGTGGTCTGATCTGTATTTAAATGTGTTGTAGTTAACGAGGAATACTTGATCAGTAAGGTGATTAAAACCTACAGCACAAATGTGGGAAAAAGTCCAATCCCTTCAATCCTTACATGGAATATATTTAAGTTGTGTTTAACTGTGGAGCTTTATAGGATAAAGTTGTAAAACTGCAGTTCATATTGTGCAAATAAAAATAAAAAAATATAAAAAGCCGAATCCTTAAATGGCCACCTTGGTCATAATTTGAAAATAAACTTTTTTTGATGGCCTTCACTTAAAAACAGATAACATGTTTTAACATGTAAAAAAAACAAAAACAATATAATATCAAATTTCTTCATTTTTTATGCAGTTGTGTTGTAAAGTAATCTGCCATTTTAGTTTCCAGTGATCTACTTCCTGAGGTGGGAGGAAACTGAATTCAGATTGGAACCTCCATTTGCAAAATAGAAATGTGGCAGCTAGAACTTGCTAGAAATAAAGAAAATGGAAGCCTTCAGTAAAGAATAATTGTGTATAATAGTAAAAAATTGAAAGGTAATGTTTATTTTTTTAAATAATTTGCACACACGCCTCCTTGCATTTTCTCTTTATAATGTAGGGGGTCAATAAAATGCCAAACATTTTAGCGTGGCACCACCTAGTGCCCGATGCATGCCACTGCTGGGGCAGACGATACAGGAAAGTTCCATGTAAAAAAAATATTTTATGCCCATGGCTTACACAGCTGATAATGTTTTAGTTACATGCCCAAACAGTGGCCTTCTTTTATTAAAGCAACTCTTTACATATTTTTTTATATTAATGTTTTAACTTGGTAACTTATTTAATTTTATTCTTCTCAATGTAATTGTCATATAAATGTAATACGTTCCTTACTTCTAAGAGGACTCCAGATATACGGGCTCTCACCTTCTGGAACCTCCTCCTCTCTTCCTGTTCTCTCTCATTTTGGTGAAATGTTTCATTGCTGTGGCCTAAAGTCACACCTACATGGAGGGCCTTTACACCATGTTGTTCAGACACACCGCATGTCATTGTCTGCTTGCAGAAGATCATTATGAGACACAGGTTGTGTGGAGCCACTCCCTGTGGGTGTGTCCTTTTAGATAACAGCTGTGAAACATGGCATTCTTTGTGGAAGACCAGGGGGGTTCCAGAAGGTGAGAATCCAATATGCATGGATTTGATAAAGGAAACTTTCATGTAAATGTTATATTACGGTTATGAATATTTTAATTGTCTGACAAATAATTCTATCCTCATCAACATTTGAAACAAAATGTCTAAATAGTCCACTTTAAAATTAATTTTTTTTTTTTTTAAAAATCCAGTCCCTACTGATCTGTGATCAAGACCCCTTTTAAATAGCATCAGTTTATCTATTTTTATTTATAGTAATACTATTATTACAACTTAGTTAATTAAACCTTTTGTATTCTTGAAGTATAGTCAATTAATATCTCGTTTATTGGGTTAATGTAGAAATTTGCATTCAATTTACAAATTTGAACAATGTTTTTTTTTTTTTTCTTATAGGTTAGTACATTTTAGATCTAAGCTTCTAACATCTAATTTTATTGGTGATGACAGAGTGTCTTGTTTCTGCTCGGATGAGCAAACCATTTTAGATATTTGACAGATCTGACAATTGCCGAGTAAACCGTGATCCAAAAACAAAATTGTTTCTGTTTTATTAAAGGTTTTTGTCACCTTGGCTATTGTTTTAGTGGTTCTTTAGGAAAATTGGGAGATTGGTAGATGTGTTTGTTATGAATTAACCTCTAGCATAAAAAAACACTCCAGACATTTTTATTTATTTTCCGCTTCATTTATTCCCAGAGCCGTTATACTACGGTCGCTACACAAAAATCTCCTTTCACAGCAGAATAAAATTATATCATTTTAGAACAAAATGTATGCACTGATTCTTATTGGTCTTTGTTTAGAATTGTTTGTTTTCTGTAGCTTGTGCCAATACAAACCAGAAAAAAGAGAGAGATAGAGAGATACACATTAATTGTAACCTTTAACACCCTTCATATTCAAAATTTAGATTTTTTTTGTATATTATCTGAAAAACATCAGTTCCTTTTCAATGTATGATTCCATTTTACTAAGCAAATTTATTGCAGACATTTGGTAACCCCTTACTATATCCAGTTGGTAGTTAGTAGCTGCAACCCTCTGTTCCTACTGTGCTTCCAAGTGATGATATCTCTACGCTTTTCACCCACGATAAGGCATCTAAGGCAATGCTTAGAGATATTACTCCCAAGGAGATATGGTAGTCACAGTCATTATGGTAATGCCAATGCCATCAAGTTGCAATGGTACCTAATCTGGAAGCACAGAGAGCATCCGCTACCAACTTGGTGGGATAAAGGATTACCTAAAATCTCCAGTTATGTTGTAGAATTATATCTGCTTCCCTGGCTTCTATAACCTTCTTAATATATGCTAAGATTTTATTTGCCTTTGCAGCTGCTGCTTGACATTGAATACTATTATGTAGGTGGTTGTCCACAAACGCACCAAAATCCCTTTCAATATCTGATACCCCTAGATCTGCTCCATTAACATTACAAATTGCATGGCGATTTCCCAAATGCTTTACTTTACATTTATTCATATTAAATTTCATCCAATTTCTCTAATATATGCAAACCCCTTTGGAGGGAAAGTACATAATTTTCTGATTTAATTACCTTGCACAACTTAGTGCCATCAGCAAAAGTGGAGACAGTACTTTCCAGTCCTACTTCTAAGTCATTAATAAATATGTTAAAAAGAAGAGGACCTAATAGACGAACCCTGACCAATCCCATTTACCAAATTCGTTCCGTATCACAAAAACCTGTCTGTTGCTCTGCTTATTCTGCCCTCCCACTCCTCCAGTAGAACTGTTCTCTCGGCTGTTAAACGGAACAGCTCTATCTGGTGTTGCCATTCCTGAATGGACATCCCCAGCACTTTCATTCAATCTGGCAAATCTGTTGGTGTTTGTCAACTCAGAATGGCCCACCTCTTCCTCCTGTTCCCCTGCTTCCCCTTGTAACTGTAACCCAGCTACCTCCTTGGACATCCTCACTAGCCGTATCTCCACCCTCCGTGCTAGGCCCGGCTAAACTGTGCTCAGTGAGCATCAACTCCTTTTCCAAAGGTGCAATATCAGTAAGCGTTGCAATTCTCCTCTCCAGTTCTCCAATTTGACCTTCAAGATAGGCAACATGCTCACACATGTCACAGAGGTATGGACCCTGGATCATCTGTTCCAGCAGTTCATACAAAAATACAATGAAAAAACAAATTAATATATTTGCATAAAGCTTAATAAAAATATTTGTCATTGAGCTGTGAAGTTTCCATGGCACATCTTGTATTTGTGAAGAAGAGGATAATAATTTGCTTATGTGTAAAATGAAACTTTAAGAATTTTCTTCTAAAACTGACCATTCCTAAAAATGAAAAGTAGAGAATGACTCCGTTTCACTACAGCGTGAGAGAGTGATAACTGGAGTACCTTTATTTAAGACTGGTTTAAAGCTTTTTGTTTAATTGTTCTCACTCTAAAGGTTGATAAGAGGCTCCAGACATGGACTTCTTGCTCATTGTTCCTTAGGGAGTGTAGAGGCCCATAGAGGCTGAAATAAACATCTGGGGTTTTCAATTTCTCCTGTTCAGGGTAGAATTGCCTGGTATTTCAGGACTGGATCACTCTATTGTGAGACTAGACTGATATACTACAGGATATTTCTCCCTGTGAAGGGCACAAGGGAGATAAAAGAGGCTGTCATCTGAGTAGGTGACCAGACCAATAGAGCAAGCCTACTTAAGTGTTCATTCTCAGATGAACGCCTCTGACTCTTTGTTTAGTTTTTTTCCTATTTTGTCTTCCACTTTTCATCATGAAGTAATATAAATCATTAAACTGTATTTCCAAAGTAAGTATGCAATTAGACTTATATTGTAATGGTATACAGAACTTATACAACAGGGCATGCTTAAAAAAGTAAAATAACATCTATTTTGTGGGTTGATTATCGTTTATTGTAAGTTGCCTCACTAGAGTCATATTTAAAATCTTACCCAGTCAAGTATTAAAATAGGGAACAAACAATATTCCCATGCAAAGTGCCTTTTGATCTAATGTTTGTGATCAGTACGCTTATCGCTAACTTGTTGTCATCTCATGGCTTACTGAATACAGTATAGGCTTGTTTCCAAGAATGCTCACCTACACAACACCCCAAAGGGATACAAAATCAGTGAGATGGAAAAGATAGAGCGAAACCACAAATAAAATATTGAATAAAGTGTTACCCCTGTTTCAATGTTCTTTCCAAATTGACTATTACCATCTCACCAGGTTCTTGCAGGTAAATAATTACAACTTCTTCTAGGCATTCTCAGTTGGAGATTAAGCAAATTATGGTCAATATTCGTTGGAGTTAGAGCCTCTTCTAACTAGAATGTTCATAGTATGCTCCAACTCCAAGTAAGAACACAGAGAAAGGGGCTCTGCCACCAAATAAGAATGTGAACTTGACAAAGCTAATGGATAAGATATTGTCTACCTATTCCTGCCTTAACTAATGTTCTCTGGCAGAAATAATGTAAGGATGTCCTCTTGTAGAACTTGTAGATTAATTTGTAGAAAGTCCGAGCACCAACCTGTCCAAGATGAGGGAGGCTGACATGCCCGAGTACTGGCTACCATGTTCCTAGGCTTTGTTTTGATCTCCAATGCTGTTTGCTGAATACTTGCTACCACTAGGAGAGCTCATCAGAATACATGTCCTCAACAACCACTGCTATGCCAATGACACTGCCCTTTATATGTCCTTTGACTCTGATGCAGAACATCCAACCCTTGCTCATAAGAGATGTATAGAAGAGCTCCTATTTTCTAAGGAGTATGAACTGAATGGGACTGAACCCCCCAAAACAGAGGTACTTCTGTCAGATCTGAGCAACTTTCTTGGGCCAAATAGTATTGGGCTTTCAGCTTGGGGTTTCCATATGTTAAAATACAAACAAGCGCAAACTCATGGGTTGTTCTAGATTGTAGTATCACACTAAAGCATTAAATGTCCGTTGTGATTAAATCCTCATTTTTTCCCATCTAAGGAATAATGCTAGGATAAAGCACGATACTGGACTACCATTAGAACTGGACTACTGCAACTTTAGATTGTAAATCTGAGAGTTTTCAATGTTGCATGGGGCTTTGGGACAAGCACTATGGATTCTTAGCTCAAAGACAGGGCCCTCCATTCTTTGCAATGTGTTAATATTGAATTTGTCTTTGCCTGGAAATTAACTTATGTATAGCGCTACGGAATATGTTGGCACATTACAAATAAACGATAATATCTGCCTTTATCTAGGCCTCAGAGACGGATCTACCAGTGGTGCAGTGCCCCAGGACCCTCCTCTGAAAGGGCCCAATGCTGTGTAATGATTTTTAAAACATTTTGCATTTAATTTCTGGAGTGTAGGGATCTCCTGGGGCCTCCCATCCTGGCTTGGTCCACTGGGACCCCCTGTGCCTCCTTGACCACACACTGGATTTTGTGTGTTCCTGTTGAAAAAAGAGCATTTCTACTGAAGCTCCAACAGGTGGCAGCGTGGAGCAGTTCAGCACGCTGGGTATGTGTATCAGGGAAGAATATAAGAGAGCATGGGCTGCAAAGTGGCAGCAAAGCACTGGGGGATAGGTTTTTTGAGGGGAGAACAAAGGAGATAGGGATGGGTATATGTATGTGTGTGTGTGTGTGTGTGTGTGTGTATATATATATATATATATATATATATATATATATATATATATATATATATATATATATATATACATACAATTATATGCACACACATAAATCCAACTAAGAATTATTATTATCCTTTATTTAAAAAGCACTAATATATTCCGTAGTGCTAATGTTTTGTGTATAGCCACTAAATTGTATTATCAACTTGTCTAATCTAATATGACACTACGGGTGATCAACTCCTATTCAATTTTTTCCAATTTCTATGAACGTATCGGTCAGATTGGACAAAGTATATTGTCTTTTTACATTTGTGATACAGGATTAATTAGGGTAATGGACCGCATGATTCTTCTTAATACATTTCCATATGTTTTTATGGTTGGTTATGTGGCACGGCTCTAGAGAACTGCAGGGGCCAGGCATGGCTCAAGAGTAGGACGCTGGATCTTCATCCTTTATACTCTCACTCTCTGCATACAATGCTATTGCTTTTGTTCCCAGAAAAAATATTAACATAAACAATTTTATATTCGTAAAACACCTACATTGTATCCTCAAGGAGGCATTTTCTGATATATAATTATTAATTAAATAATGCTTAAAGGGACATTGAAGGTTCCTCGATGTTACTAGATATATAATATCCCTGTGTATTTTGTTACCTTTATATACTTTGTTGGAGAAAACTGCTGAGTCCCTTGGACTCTAGTAGCTTTATTCAATTAGCTAGTTGCAAATGCCTTGAATGCATACATTTGGATTTGGGTGTTTTTTTTTAATTTTTATAAATGTTTATATAGATTCTATTGACTTAATAATTCATTAGCGCCAATAAGTAATATTTGCCAAATATGTAGCAATATTGGGATTTATTTTAAGTGTGTATACATTTACAAACTGGGCAATTGAATCGGTCCCTAGATCCAATAAATCAATACTTCAGGAAATCAATACAAACTGTTTACTGGAAGGTTTGATCATGAGACTCAAATATTTTGGCCATATCACGAGGAGACAGGATTCCCTTGAGAAGACTCTCATTCTAGGAAAGATTGAAGGCTCACAGTGAAGGGGACAGCAGAGTCCGAGATGAATAGATGAGGTAATTGAAGCAATGAACATGAGTTTGACGGATCTCAGAGGGGCAAAGGCTGACAGATGTACCTGGCGTGCTGCGGTACATAGGGTCACGGGGAGTCTGACATGACTAAACAACAACTTTGTTTTATTAAGAAGTGCTTATTACTCTGGTGTTATTGCCTAACCTCAAATAAATACTATCTGCTTATAAGCACTTCTTGATAAAATAGAGACACAGTGATATTATATACCTAGTAACGTCCAGGAACCTTCCATATCCCTTTAATATTATTTATGTAGCCAGACGTACAAAGTGACAGAATATTTTTTATGCTTTCTAAATATAAAGATAAATAAACTATTGGCATCGACACAAGTGTTCAACTGCTGAAATTCTTTAATCAGATTCTTTATTTTTTCCTTCCTGCAAATGTATGTCAGATGTTTGCATAATGATGCGGCATGAACAGCATCCTCATGCAGAGAGGGATAATGTGTAAGGATGAATTAACTCCCCTCTCCGCACATAAATACAAAACAAACAGAGCGCAGACAGTTATGACAAAGAAGAAGCTGGAATTGGAAGTCCAAATAAAAGTAATGGTGAAAATACATTTGTTGACCATTTTTTTCCTCTTTTGAGACAACCGTTCAGATTTTAGATGCAAATGTGTATGCAAATACACTGTAATATGAGATTTAGAAAAAAAAAGCAAAAATGTACTTAAAGTAACATGGAAGGATCCTTAATTACACTAGGAATAGAATATCCCAGTGTATCTATTTGCTTTTATTAAGAAGTGATTATAAGATCTGGGGGGTGCTTGAAATCATACAATTTTTATCTGTTTGGGTCTGCCCTCTATAGCTCATGAATACGCACACTATAAAGTGCAGTGTTTCAAATTAGGCAATCAGTGACCACAGAATGTTGCCACTAATTAGTTACTTTGAGACAGCGTGACAGCTCTACTTAGAAGTATACTGTATTCATGAAGTACAGAAGGTAGAAACTATTTCTAAGTTCTGAAACCGAAAAAATAGAGCTTTTAAGCACATATTAATAAAACAAAGTACATAAAAGTAAATCGATACTTAAATAAACTATATCCCTAGTGTAATCCAGAAACCTACCATGACCCTTAAAAATGAAGATGTAGCCAAGGTACAGTTCAAAAGATTGATGTCATTCAAGCTCAAGCTTGAAGGCATATCTAAGTTTCCTGGATTGTGAATGCAATGAACTTTTACAAACTCACCCTGATGTTTGCTAAATATTTTCAGTTTGCAAGCTGAGGCTTTTGTCAGTTGACACCCATGAAAATCCCTGCTAGGATTAGCATATAATTCAGAATTTGTTTTGGCCAGCTGAGGCTTTTGTCAGTTGACACCCATGAAAATCCCTGCTAGGATTAGCATATAATTCAGAATTTGTTTTGGCCAATCAGGAGAAAGCAGATACATTTGTATCATACTCAGCAGTTTCTTTGTTGCAAAGTAGCCTGGGATATGTCTCTTTCTCTTTCCTTGTGCTCTGATTCAGTTGTAAGCTCAGACCCCACCCAATCATGTGATTCAATCCAGCAGCAATACTTCCTTTGAAAGGTCAAATTCCATACCTCGCTGTATTTCCTCAGTGTACTTGGTTATGTACCCTTCCTGTGTGTATGCAAAGCAGGAATTTACTCTCCTGCCTATAACGCTGCAAGTACAGTGAATTTTATATAGCACATATTTTTATGATAATCCCTGCATGTTTCTTACCAAACACTTGAAACCCAGGAAACTTATATGTGTCTTTTAATAGACAAATCACAATATGTAACCTCTCTTGAAATATCTTAAAGGAACTTATTAGGCAAAACAACTTTAACTAGGTTTATTTAACTAATTTGATCAACCTCATAATTTTCATAGAACATTTACACTCACTTGTAAGAAACCCACAGAGTAACCGTTTCTCAGTTCTGAAACCTGCCACTTTCTCCCTGTATGCCTTCATGTAGCTTGCCATCTTGCTCACCTGTGACTTGTAGCAGTATATTTTGTGGGCACTCCGACAGAGGAGGGCATTTACACTACCGATGTTATGCTGTTAGACAGCAAGCAGAAAGTGACATGCTGTGTTTTGAAGTTGCTAGAGCAATAAACATGACTGGATGAAATGCGCGTCGGGCGTATTCCAATTATGTCCAAGTAGCATCTATGAGATTGGAGCTTGTTGAGAATGCAGTCCGTGTTCTACTTAAAAAAAACACTACTAATTATTTAACTAAGCGGTTGTAATTCTTATAATAAAAAAGAAAAAATTAATAAATCCTATTAGCTTGTGCTGATGTTATTCTAAGCAACCCACAGTACCAGGTAATGGGAGACTCACATTTCCTGCAATTTATAAACTCTATATAAATCCCCAAAAAGGCAGATTAGTTTTTAACATTTCATTTGAGTTATCACTAAAATCTCTTTATGAAACAATACAAGGTATTTGCTATTTCTTTCTCTATTTTGCAAATACTTTAGATTTAGCACATGTCAAATTTTTGCCCTTTTTACATATCCAAATATGCCTGGAACTGCATTAACCTAAAACCAATTTTTAAAATTAAAAGAAAAAAAAACAATCAAAAATGTATAATTTTATTTGTTTCAGTGGACACGAACAAGTTAATTTAAAATACACTAGCAAGAACGAGAGGGAAAATGAGCATCTGATTACAAGCAATTGTAATTCGGATGTCAAAAACATCAAAACAATTGACACTTGACATTCCTGACCTTGTACAAGAGATAACACTCTGTTTTGTACTAAACAATTTATTGTAGTTATATAAAATTACATGTAAGTCTAACGCAAGCTTTCAAAACCATATACATTAGATGTCCTCTGCAGTAAGATTAAAGGCACAACTAATCGTTAAGTGCTTAGTAAAGGTTTGTTCTTCAGGAGAAGTGATGTGTTGGCTGGTTTCCTGGTATGTTTGCTTTGCTGAGTTTTTGGAGATAAAATGGCTAATAATTTGTAATTTTTTACATTTAATTTTATTAAAATGGAAAATATACAATTCTGATACCCGATACAAAACAAGATTGCACTATAACATATAGTGTATAAGAGAGTAGGTTTGGACGGGGAGTAATACATATTTTAACTTTTTTTTTAATAGGAGGACACAACAAGCTTCATAATTGATACCAAGATAAAGAATTAGATCAAAGTCAGGACTGAGGGTTTTTACATCCGTGGTCAATACCACAAACAACTTTTACATTTTGTATTGATATTTAAATCTGATTTACCATGTTTAAACAGAAACTCCTCCATTTTGTCTATCTTTAGCTTGGTTACACCATGGGGCATAGTATTTCAATTAATTTATATTAAAATTAATTGATCAGTCCATTACTGTACACGCCAATGCACTTATATTATTCACTTCCAATTCTCTCGTCCCATGCATCATTCTTACTAGAAATAGAAGTTTCTTAGCAGTCATAACATGTGACCAATCTGAGAATCTGTTCTCTTCTCTTGCTCTATCAAGGATTTCCTGCTTGGGGTAGCAGTTAAATGAAAACTCTTGACCGTGGCGCCATGCTTTCATGTCTTAAAATGTCAGCAAACCAGGCTGAGCCCCTTTGAGAGGAGGGATTAAAATGTGTTTGAACACCATTTCCCAAACTGTGTTTAATTCAAATGGAACCCTTTCCTTTTTGTATGACATACAAGTATCCTACTTGCCTTTCTTAACACTTTGTTGCATTGTTTGCCTACTTTTAAATCATGTGATTCCCAGGTCTATTTCCTTATCGGTTATCATCATAATTTTACCAAGAAGTATGGTAAATATTTTACTTTTAGGACTCTGTATATTCTGTTTTAAGTGCATAGTTTTGCATTTCTCAGTGTTGAATTGTAGATCAATTTTTTGACCATTGGTCTAGTTTTATTGAATCATTAAACATTTGACTTATACCATCTGGGACGTCTAACCTGTTACATATGTATGGGTTATATTCAAGGAGGCAAACTTTTCCTTCAAAACCAATAATAATATCAATAATAAATATATTAAAGAAATCATTTCGAACATTGAACCCTGTGACACTCCCATGGGAATCATCCTTCCTTCCTCTGACTGTATCATTAAAGGCATTTCTAAGTTTCCTGGATTTATGAATGCATCTGATAGAGGAGAATCAGTAGTGCATGCAAATAATACCAAAATCAACATCTACAAACTCACCCTGATGTTTGCTGAATCCTTTTAGTTAGCAAGCTGATGCTTTTGTTAGTTGACACCCCTGAAAATCTGCTAAGATTAGCATAAAATTCATAATTAGTTTTGGCCAATCAGGAGAAAGCAAAAATATTTGTATCAACTCTGGGGTTCCTGTGTAGCAAAGCAGCCTGGGATATGTAGTCTCTCTCTCTCTTCTCTCTCTTCTCTCATCTCCTCCTATCTCTCTCTTCTCTCATCTCCTATTTCTCTTCTCATCTCCTATTTCTCTTCGCTCTTCTCCTATTTCTCTTCGCTCTTCTCCTATTTCTCTTCGCTCTTCTCCTATTTCTCTTCGCTCTTCTTCTATCTCGCTCTTCTATCTCGCTCTTCTATCTCGCTCTTCTATCTCGCTCGTCTATCTCGCTCGTCTATCTCGCTCGTCTATCTCGCTCGTCGATCTCGCTCGTCGATCTCGCTCGTCGATCTCGCTCGTCGATCTCGCTCGTCGATCTCGCTCGTCGATCTCGCTCGTCTATCTCGCTCGTCTATCTCGCTCGTCTATCTCGCTCGTCTATCTCGCTCTTCCCCATCTCTTCCCCATCTCTTCCCCATCTCTTCCCCATCTCTTCCCCATCTCTTCCCCATCTCTTCCCCATCTCTTCCCCATCTCTTCCCCATCTCTTCCCCATCTCTTCCCCATCTCTTCCCCATCTCTTCCCCTCTCTTCCCCATCTCTCTCTCTCCTCTCTCTGTCTCTCCTGTCTCTCTGTCTCTCCTGTCTCTCTGTCTCTCCTGTCTCTCTGTCTCTCCTGTCTCTCTGTCTCTCCTGTCTCTCTGTCTCTCCTGTCTCTCTGTCTCTCCTGTCTCTCTGTCTCTTCTCTCTCTGTCTCTCCTCTCTCTCCTCAAAAGTCAAATAAAATAATGTCTAGCACAACTGAGGGTGTAGGGGACCAGAAGTTTATTCATGCACAAAGACCATCATTGTTTAGAGTTATAGAAGCAAAAAACGCACTGAAAAAATCATGATCTACAAAAAACAAAGCAGTCTGACACTTTTATATTTAGTTTTTTTAAAAAAAGGATAAAATTCAGTTTCATTGTGTTAAAATGTATGCATTGCTTTTTCTTCAACAATAACCTTTTGTCTTTATTTTCCACATATTTTTAATTGAAGGTCATAATGTTTTCAAACCTCACAGCTATTCACACTTCTGTTCATTCACTTTATTTTCATCAAACTTTTTCAACAGTTTCTATTGTTTTTTCACATGGCTTGAAGGTTGTACAGCTCATAGTTACATTTAGATTACATAGCAATAATGTTTGCAGTATGGGGTCTGTATGTATATGTGTGTGTGTATATATATATATATATATATATATATATATATATTTATATGTATGTTTATATGTATGTGTATATGTATGTATAATATAGAAAATGTGTACAGCTATTCCTCCTTTAACACTGTAGGTCCCAGGCAATAGGAGTGTTAAGCGAAACGGCTCTAAACAGGGCAGTTTAACATGGGGAAGATAGGGATAGGGGAACTCATGAAAAAAAAACACAATTTCAATGGAAATGTAAACTTTTTTGGTTTTATATGAACTTCAAAGAAACAGCAAACATAACACAAACTGAACATTAGCAGAAATATTAACTTTAAATTATTGATGTTGTAGCTTCTGGATCCGTCTGGATTCCGTGTTATAGCGAATCAGAGTGTGAAAAGGGCTCCGGCAGGCAAAAACAGCGTTATAGTTGGGCAAAGCTACAGAAAATCAGAGCGTAAAAAGGGATCTTGCAGGCAAAAATGGCATTATAGCAGGGTTTAGCATTAAAAGGGATCTGGCAGGAAAAACAGCTCTATAGTGAATCAGCACTAAAACTTTAAGCTGGGTATATATATATATATATATATATATATATATATATATATATATATATATATATATATTTAGATGTTCTATCATCTGAGCTTATACTAATTTGTATCTATAGCATATCCTAATGTAATCCAATGTATAGTTTTGATGAAATACTCCTTCTCAGAAACTAATTCAGAGAAGTTTTCCTTTTTTTTGTCTTCCTTTTCCCTCTTATCAAAGGTTTTCCTAATAGCAAGTGGTCTTCTTTAACTGAGAATATACACTGATGTTTTAGTTTCCGGCGGCCAAGATGAGTTTTTTTATGTGTTTTCGAAATCCCCTTCACGAAAATCATATCTGCATTCACTGTAGGGCAATATGAAGCCCGTTTGTATCATAGAGCTGAGTGATGTTTAACTGTTCATTAGAACCTATAATATGTTCTTGTTTAACTGCATCCTCTATTATGTGTTTAAATGCAATTTTTGCTGATAGTACAACTTTACTTCTTAACACCAATAACCTGCAGTCTGAAAGATTGCCATCTATGCTTGCTATGGGTCCCCTGGTGGTCCAGTGCTTAGGTTTTGGTGCTTTCACTGTTGAAACCTGGTGCTCCAGTCCAGGAACCAAGAGGTCACACCACCTTGAAGCCTAACAGAGTTGATTCTGGTCAGTACTTGGATGGGAGACCACCAAGGAATACCAGGAGCTGTATGCTGGGGCCCACTGGACAAGGAACTGGCAATCCACTCCAGTATTTCTGCCATGAAAACCATGGCAAAGAGATGAACCACTAGATCTACTGCTCTGTTGATGTTGCATCAAGCTACAAGACCAATGTATAGGAATTTCCCTTGTTACGCTTCCAAGTGTGTCAGTTCACAATATTAATTGTGTTTTCAAATGTATACTTGATAATAGAAAAGAGCAGCAAAACCTTTTTTTGTACGTTCTGGTTTTCCATCATGAAGTCTATAAGGCGAAATCTTGTATTACAAAAGTACCCGATAATGACAGGTATATAGGGGTGCTTCAATAATTCGAAGTTTAAAAATGCACACTTCTGACCCGGCACTTGATCCCGGGGAACTTTGTTTTAAATAAACAATGCTCTGAACTAAACCAGTCATCCCATAGGGATGGGCTGGTGGATGGTTTTGCAAATCTAATATATGAGCTATGAATATGAATCCATAGTTCAGGTATGATGGCTTAATGTATGTGGTGGGTCACCACTATGATTATGATCTTGGTGAAAGTCCAAAGGGCAGAGCGAGAATCTGGTAATGTCAAATTCTGTCCTCTACTGCAACTACCACCCATAGAAATCTTAGATGTGCCGGACACAGATGTTTTTTTAGGAATGCTGCTAGATTCTGCAAGAGCACAGTCTCTACACCCCAACAAAGATGTCAGAATACTAAACTTTCGATCTGATGGCTGCGCATCTCTATTTGAATATCCATTTGGAGAGAGGTTTGTCCTGATTCTAATGGAGCCATCCATTCTAACTGTACCAAGAGCCAACACTTGTGTAAGGAATTTCCTCATTACTGTTAGAGTGCAGTTAGCATTAATTGTGCAGCATTGTTGAAGCTTGAGTTAACTTTACAAGACTATGGAAACGATGGGCGAATCTTCAGCCTGAATATTATCTATACATATATAAAAATGTACATTTACATCTGGTCAAATATTTCTATATGGCATTTTAAATGATAATTAGTACAGTACATTTATTTTCAGAAGCATTAATTTATATTTTTAAAATCTGTCATTTTTACTTTATGTTCCATATCCTTTCACCTTAACAAAGATCGGATGCTAAACAACTATATATAATATATACAATCTGTGAGTGTCTATGTTTATATCACTCTGGGTTGTAGTATATATATATATATATATATATATATATATATATATATATATATATATTTATTTATTTATTTATTTATTTATTCGACTCTGACAAGGATCCAGATAGACTAAAGGGGGGCAGATGTCAAGCAGAGACCACAGAGCGAAAGCCCTGGACTTCAGAGGAGAAAAAGCCAGTACTCTAAATATTCAGTTTATTAGACTGTTTACTGTTTGTTTTGCTACACAGTAAAGTTAGTACTCTGACAGAGCGAAACCTGTTTATTTTATGCTTTCTTCTTTATGTTATTACTTGCAAAAAGTATAGTAAAAATGTGGAAATAAAACACTCTAGCACTTTATCTATATTGTATCCAATATTACTATCTATTATTTATTTAAATTGTCATTGGCACTAGACACTTAATGAATGAGCAATATACACTTTATGAAGGTGCAATATTTATAAGTGCAATCACCATCATTATTATTATTAGCACTTGACACTTTGTATAAGTGCAATATATATCAGTGCAAATATATAGGTCTTATATTGGACCTATGTCTCTGTTACTCATTAGTATTTTACTATATTTTTATGCACTTTATCATCACATATGAATTATCACTTTATATAAGAGAATATAGGGTTTATTTCAATTACTTCAGTCAAATAATCCTAGCTAACCTACCCACTTTATCTCGTCAGAATTTCAAGATTCTAATTACAAGTTTTAATAAATATTAATAAACGTTAAGTTTTAATCTTTTGCTGCTCGATATTGTCATTTGGGCAGAGGGTGTGCACTTTTCTAAAGGATACTTTTTCTGTCCCTTTTTTCTTTTTGTCAAATCCCTTTACTACTATACTGAGCCCATGGGAGTAAGGGGGAAGGCGTCTTGTGCTAAGGACCTCTGCAAGTGAAGTTAAACCTCAATTTAACTCCAAATTCAAGCGTTTACACACCCGAAAATCCCCTAAGCGAGAGAAAAAATGGCTGCCGAAAAAAAACGAGGCTACAGGACCCTAAACACGCAAAACACCACCAAGCACATACAGATTTTCCAAAAAGCCGTACGAGGTACAACATACACCATTAGCAAGGACGCTACATCATACACAGCCGCGTAGCACACACACACATTAGCCGCCATTTGACAACACTAACTTATATTATATGCTGCAGGGACATCAAAAGAGATTGTCAGCTCTTCAGCACAATGCTTTCTGCATATATTACTTCCAAATAGGTATATATAAGTATATTAATTTATTAATGTATTAATTATGTCATTGCCATACAAAAACAAATATTCACAAAAAAAAACCCCATTTACCGCGCGTCTCCACCAAACAGCATTACCTGCCTTACAATTTTATTGCCGTCATTTTCTGACGGGCAAGTCGCTAGTATATATATACTGTGTGTGTGTGTGTATAGAGAGTGAGCAGCATTGCAATATGCCTAGTTATTATTAATATGTAATACTATTAGTCAAATGAGAATAAGCAGAGATTAAAATGAGGGATGTTCTGTGCTTCATTGAGCATCTTTTTCAGCATGCCTTGGGTAAAGTAAAAAAAAAAAAAAACACTTTGCAGGCAGCATGTAGTTTTTCTATTTCTTTGCTCAGTAGAAATATCCCTCTTTCATTCAATCTTCTATAGAGGGTAGTGATGTGCTGTCCATCTGAGCAACACAGGATCTGGAACAAGCTAATAGACACTTTTTCGGGTTTTGTGGATCACAGCCAAAAATAAAATCACACTAGAATGAAAATTGAAAATATAAAATTTGAGTTAGCTTCTTTTTTTTTTTTTATCAGAACCTCTGCCATTTTTAGAATCGATTCATCCAAGTATTCAATAGAGCGCTCTTCTAAAGAATAGAACGTTTTTTCAGTAAAGAAAGGTATTCTGTGGTTTAAAAGCAATTGGATGAATTCTTCAGAATTTTGGACAATTGTTTATTAATCTGTTTTTAATCATTTTCTTTGGCATGTAATTCGGTTTAATTAGATTTTGGTCTGTTGTTTCAAGATTCCATTAACTCGTGGCTTATACACCAGCTGCTAAAGCACTCGCAACACTCTAAATGGAATTCACATATGAGTATTTGGATGCATTACAATTTTACCCTTGCTAATAAATGATAAGATTTTTCCCAAACAGTTCTAACTGTGGATCTGCAGAACACATCTTGAATTTTGCAAAAATTGCTCTCTTGAAGACAGTTAAGTCACAGTCCTTGGACTGAGCCTGATTATTGCCCATAAATCAGGCAGTGCAGTTAGTGTATTCCCTTAATAATTATCTATATCAACATATATTGCAGGCTAAACTGCTAGAATACAGTGTTGATGTATTTTTAGGAATGTAGCAAATTCCTATAGAAGTAGCAAATAAAGATGTGTGTATATATCTTAAAGGAATTAGCAGTGTGCATTATTTATATATATATATATATATATATATATATATATATATATATATATATATATATATATATATATACTTATGCATAAATGCAAACTCAAACTTACATTTTATAACAAATATATATATATTTTTTTATTTCTGTGTAGTCGCATACTATATGTATATTTATGCGACAAATGTGTGCTTAAAATATTTTTCCAGTGTTGAATCATTCTGAATGATGGTTTGATAGTGAGTTATGTGCTTATCTGGTTCTGCCTCAGCCCATCTCCCACACCGCTCTGTGATTGGTCAGGCTCTGATATTCTTTTGATTGACCATACTTGTATTTGGCCTTACTGGTGCATTAATGCAGCCCAAGTGTGTGACATAGGAGAGCGAGCGATGTTGGTTATTTGCTGTCTGCCTCTTGTTTTATGCTTCTTTGACTTTACAAATGTAATTTCAGAGTACCTTGTCAGTAGCATAGCCAGGATCAGTGTATGTGATATAAAATAAGATTTTGGGATATTTGTACTTGTATTTTAATTCAAAACAGAGTTTGGACTTAAAGATACTCTGAAGTTATACATTTATTATGGTGTATTTATTTACTCACATTTATATAGAGCTTTTATCCAAAGAGCTTTAATTGTTTGATGGTTTATGATAATGGTTTCTATGTGTCTCATTGGTAGAAGTGTAAATTATAACCCAGACTGGATCGCTATCTTGTTGTGGTGATGGGGCTTATATACTTCAATGAAGCTGTGAACTATACCAAGATGGGCAGATCATAGCAGAGAGTTCAGACAAATCATGGTCCACTGGAGAACGAACTGGCAACCCACTCCAGTATATTTGACCAGAAACCCTTATTGATAAACCCAACCAAACACAAGATGTGCCTGGTGTGATGCGGTCTATAGGATCACGGAGAGTCAAACAACAAAATAATATCACACTTTTTTAATATACAAGTCTAGGATATATGGCTCTGTTATCCAAAGCATTGTAAGCTAAGCTCACAAGTTTGGAGCCATGGAGTCTCTAATTTCCTCTCCTGTGGTCACACTGTGTTGAATCGAAATCTTGACCTATCTTGGGGGTCCCTGAGGAGAGGTTTGGGAATCATTGCTTTAGAACCGTTATATATAATCTGATTCTTTATTGTTGAATTTGTTGGAGAAAACAATTGATTAATTTGCCCTATGAACTGTACTAAAATATAATGCAAAGGTCCCGAGAAGCTCTTTACTTAGGGTTTACATTTTATTTAGTTGGTCTCATGTGTTACCAACATTATTTTTCCCCATCAAACATGTTGTACAACATGTAAATGTTTTCTCCTATGTTTTACACCATATAATTATCTCCTATAATTGAGTCTCTATCCAAACAGACATGGTGTCCATTCTGAAATTTCCTAGCCACCACTGAGAGAGAGACTTCTACTAGACAATGAAATACCTTCTGAAAACCCCTGCTTTAAAGGGCCACTCTAATGCCCTAAAAGGAGCTACTTGCAACAATAGTAGTCTAATTTCTATTCATGTTTTTACAAAAAGAATATTCAACGTAAAACTTTATTAGATTAGAGTATTGGCCTCTAGTTGTGCTGTTGGTCTCTACCATTATAAGGACATCGAATGGTGGAGGACGTTTAACGTCTCCAGCCAACAAAGACCATATGTATTTTTTATGGCTCGTCGAAGGCACCTCCTACCATAACTTATATTGGGTGGAGACCAGCATCAGATGAATATAATCTTTAAAAAAAATCTATATCCTACTTGCTTTCAATCATTGAGCATAAATTGTATTAATGACTAAGCCTATTTTAAAACATCTAGCTCTTGGTTTTACAGTGGTTGTTTACAGGATATCTACTATTTAAAATGTACTTTGTTTCTAATGTTTGGTGAAACCTTAGTCTGCTTGCCCTTCTCATGATTTTCTGCTTTTTTTTATATTTCAAAATTTAAAATTCACCTTTTGGACTAATGCACCAGCTACCATTTTATACAAATGCATTTCATGCATCTCTGTAAAAGATGTATTGTAAGGAATAACACTCTTATCCGTGCTCATAAATTATATGAATCTTTCCTGAATGGCTTTATCTATAAATTTGCATAACATATCTTGCTTTTCTTTTACTGTATGTCTTGTTGTACTTTATTAAGTCATATTTTTAACATAGCCCCAAGCCATGTCCCAATCCAACATTGAATCTGATGACTAATCTTCTTGGTGAAACATTTTTAACATTTTTCTTCTGGGATTTACAACTAGAGTAATTTTTCAAATCCAGTGACTAGCTGAACACACATGTAGACACTTAGATGATATTGTATGTTTTTATCCTCTTGAGGAAGATGAGAAACCGCACTTAAGCATCAATCTCTTCTACCTAGTATCAAACATAGGTATTACCTGCTTTCCTGAATATAAGAACTTTACAGAACATATGCAACATGGATGCTCTTCTTTCCTTTGTACTTATATTACAAAGTAGAATGTAAACATGTTAAAGCTGAATATTGGAATGCGATGGTTAAAACATGAGATATGTCAAGATGTCTTCTCTGGCCTAGACTTCTAAGAAATATAGACTATTATATGCTGTATATGCTCATTATTATAAACCTCAGGAACAAAGCACCTTGTGCCATGTGGCCCACTCCCTTTAGTACTTAATTATTCTACTCTTCTGGAATTAACTCAACAACATGTGAAATAAATATGTTAGCAGTACATTTGTGGCAATATATTTAGCTGTAGTTATTAGATAACAAACATTGTTTTCAGTGGGTTTGCAATAAAATTATTATTAATAATAGAGTTGTGCGTAAAACTTTAGAATTTAAGATAACCACCATAAATACTTTATAGTAATTGTCAGGGTCCAAGCAAAGGTTCGAACTCATGGCTTAGATGGAGTACGACATGTACAACAGTCTTGTGGCAGAGCAGCTACAGCTATGTGTTCTAGAAACCGATCAGTTAGAAGTACCTCTCCTAGCATTGGATGCAGTTTCTTTCTGATTGATTGTTAAGCCCTGGTCAGCCAATAACAAATCATCTGGGACTATTTATTGTGGCCTCCTCTCAGTGGTTGTTGTAGGTACTTCCGGTTGCTCCTATGTCCTCCTGCTGTGTTTGCTACAGTTCCTGTTCCCCATTGGGCTTCTCTTTTGTTTATGACTCAGATTGTTACTGACCTCATTAGATTTCAGCTGGCCCATGATCTTTGGCTTGTCTGACCCATTTAAATGCCTGTGCCCTTGCACTTGTTATGCCATCCTCTGGTACTTCACCCCTGAAGGGTTTCAACAGAAGATCCCTGACAGTAACATATATTGATGAGATCCATTTAGAGTTAAATTGATCATGCTCACATAGAATGGACCAAGTCACACTAATAATATCAAAGGGGGATTGTGGGTGTTTATTATTGATCTTCCATTTAATGGTATAAAACATAAATTTTGGCTCTTCTATATTTTGTGGAAAAAATTGTTTTGTATATCTTGTTTATTAGAAATAGGTTTATTTCTAAAGTCCCTACATGTACAGACAGTCTCCTATTACGCTTGCAAGTTTTCAGTCTTGTAAGGTGCTTTTGGAAAAACCACAATGAATGTAAGATTTTAAGCTCGAGGACGGGACACTCCATTTCTTGTCATGTGTTAATATTGTATTTTTCTTGGTACTTAACCCTTGTATAGAGCTACAGAATATGTTGATGCATGATGCAGCTAAGCATGGGAAAGTTCTAATAATGGGAGACTTTAATTACCCTGAAATAAACTGGATAAATGAGACCAGCAGTTCAGCCAAGGGGAGCAGGTTCCTGAGTACACTCAGGGATCATTATCTGGCCCAGGTAATACAAGAACCCACTAGAATGGTGCCATCTTGGATTTAGTCATCACAAGTAATATTGATATAGTATCAAATGTTAAAATAGGGGAACCCTTGGGGAACAGTGATCACAACACAGTCTCATTTGAGATTGAATACAAAAAACAGAGTTATAAGAGGCCAACAAAAACTCAAAATGTTAAAAGGGCTAACTTTGATGGGCTAAAAGCAGCAATACTACAAATAGACTGGGACAAATAACTTACAGGGAAAAATACTGAAAATAAATGGACAACATTCAAATCCTTACTAAATAAACATACTCATCAGCATGTACCATGTGGAAATAAAATGAATAGGAGTAAATCGCATCCCGTGTGGCTTAACAATGACGTAAAGATCATGATAAGGAAAAAGAAGGCAGCTTTATGTGACTATAAGGAAATCAACAAGGCTTGCAAAAGGGCTATTAGACTGGCTAAAATAGAAAATGAAAAATTAGTTGCAAAAGAGAGTAAGACTAACCCTAAAACCTAAAGTGTATAAAAGGGAAGAAGGCGAGGAAGGAAGCTATAGTAGCAAGAGCAAATCCGTGTAATTATAGACCAGTGAGCCTCACATCTGTAGTTGGAAAGCTTTTAGAAGAGTTAATAAGGGATAATATACAATCCTATGTCTATTTGAACAAGATCATAAGTGGTAGTCAACACGGATTTATGAAGGATAGGTCATGTCATACCAATCTAATTAGTTTCTTTGAGGAGGTCAGTAGGAACTTGGATCTGTGCAACTCAGTGGATGTAGCCTTTTTGGATTTTGCAAATGCTTTTTATACAGTGCCACATTGGAGACTTTCGAGCAAACTAAGGGATACAGGAATTGCAGTAAATATCTGCTCATGGATTGAGAGCTGGCTAAAAGGCAGGAAGCAAAGGGTTGTGATAAATGGAACGCACTTTGATTGGACTAATGTTGTTGTAAGTGGGGTTCCTCAGGGTTCAGTATTAGGTCATCTCCTTTTTAACATATTTATTAATGATGTAGAAGTAGGACTCGAAAGTAGTGTCTCCATTTTTGCTGATGACACGAAGTTGTGCAAGGTAATTAAATCAGATAATGATGTACTTTCCCTACAAAAATATTTGCATAAATTAGAGAGATGGCGATTAAATGGCAGATGAGATTCAATACAAATAAATGTAAGGTTATGCATTTGGGAAGGAAAAATAGCCATGCAATTTATAATTTGAATGTCGCAAATCCTAGGGGTATCAGATATTGAAAGGGATTTGGGAGTCCTAGTGGACAACCACCTAGGTAACAGTGCCCAATGCAGCAACTGCAAAGGCAAGTAACATATTAGCATGTATTAAGAAGGGTATAGAAGCAAGGGAGGCAAATATAATTTTGTCACTGTACAAATCCCTAGTATGCCCTCATTTGGAATATGGAGTACAATTTTGGGCACCACTTCATAAAAAGGAGATTTTCAACTGACAAGAGAACATCCCTTGAGGTTAGAGGAAAAAAGATTTCACCTTAAACAAAGAAAATGGTTCTTCACAGTTAGGGTGGTTAAACTGTGGAATTCTCTACCAAAGGAGGTTGTGACAGCGAATTCGATAGATAACTTTAAAAAGGGTTAGATTTATTTTTGAATAAAGAGGGCATTCAAGGTTATCCTAGATAACTAGAGAAGGAATATTGATCCAGGGACAAATTTGATCGCCACTCTCTGGGGTCAGGAAGGAATTTAGCTTTTTTTTTTATTCACTTATGAGACAATTGGCAAAGTTTCAGTGGGGTTTTCTTTTTGTTTGCCTTCCTCTGGCTCCGTTAACAATTATTAACAAATAGTCCACATATTAAAAGAAGAGATCTAAAAAGGTTGAACTTGATGGACTAACAGTCTTTATTCAACCTCAAATACTATGTCCCTATGTAACTATGAGAAATAAAGGATAATTATATAAAAACTTACCAGTGTTAGAGAATGATGTACATTTCCTAGAAATGAGGATACATGGCTATTGATGTAAGTGCTTGTGATTTTTGGAATGCAGTTAAAGTTATACACTGCTTAACCAATTGACTACTCAATTTTATTTTGAACAAGATGCGATTTTTATCTTGCTCATATTTGCTGTATAAAATATATTATTTTGATGCCAGTCCAGAGTCTAGGACTGAACCATGCACTTTCCAGTGTGTCTGAGTGGATAAATATGACCATTCTGTAAGTCAGAGCAAGTGTCTGTGAAAATGTCTTCAATAATACTAATAAATCACAACAGCGATTTGTGGTATAGATATGCAATATGTCAGCTTTTCAAATACATGGGCTTGTACTAATCGGTGAATCAAGATGAAAACATTTTATATACATGGATTTTACACAAACCAAGAATCACTCATATACAGGCCTGTTTCAAGCTTTTGGCTATCATCAGTATGAGGTAGATTCTGGTTTGTGCAATAGATTTTGTAGGATTGGGTATTCCACAATAATCATTTAGTGTATGGTGAGCACAAAAGTGAGAAAAGCTCTCCACCGTACAAAGTACAGAAAACGAATAATACATTAATAAGCCCATTTGCATGTCTAAAAGGCGGGGACATGCAAATGAGAATACAATGTACCTCACTCTTTTAATCCAAAAATAGCAACTTTATACATTGCTCCCTTAAAGCATATGCCCGCTGTATTAAACAGCTTTTAAGCAAAGCATCGGGTTGGATTTTACACAAACCAAGAATCACTCATATACAGGCCTGTTTCAAGCTTTTGGCTATCATCAGTATGAGGTAGATTCTGGTTTGTGCAATAGATTTTGTAGGATTGGGTATTCCACAATAATCATTTAGTGTATGGTGAGCACAAAAGTGAGAAAAGCTCTCCACCGTACAAAGTACAGAAAACGAATAATACATTAATAAGCTGATACTGATACTGATGATAGCCAAAAGCTTGAAACAGGCCTGTATATGAGTGATTCTTGGTTTGTGTAAAATCCAACCCGATGCTTTGCTTAAAAGCTGTTTAATACAGCGGGCATATGCTTTAAGGGAGCAATGTATAAAGTTGCTATTTTTGGATTAAAAGAGTGAGGTACATTGTATTCTCATTTGCATGTCCCCGCCTTTTAGACATGCAAATGGGCTTATTAATGTATTATTCGTTTTCTGTACTTTGTACGGTGGAGAGCTTTTCTCACTTTTGTGCTCACCATACACTAAATGAATATATATATATATATATATATATATATATATATATATATATATATATATATATATATATATATATATATAATTATATACTTTCTGGAGGAGTTTTATTAGCACTGCCTTCAAAGCTAGTGTGAGAAGTGAGGCAGTCTGTTTATGTCATTAGAAACCCTGAGAGGTTTATTGGAGCTGCATAGAGGGACACTAGAGAGGAATGTCCCTACTGGTGTCTTAAGCTGGAGAAAGACAGAGATACAGAGGCTCGGCGCTAATGATCTAGTCACAGAGGGGAAACTTGTACTTAAAAGTTAAAGGCCAGAAATTGAATACAAACATGTTGGACTATTTGGTTTTGTTTTACTGCATCCAGGTTTAGCTGGATGCAAGCTCTGCTAGTTATGAACTGTCATGCACTGAAGTTAGTGCTCTGATGAGAGCTAGACTTGTTCGTTTCCTTAATTTTTTGGTGTGTTATTTCGTATTACTGGCAAATATATATGTACAATCAGAGTATTGCAGTAAACAGTGATACCTTTATATTGGACAAACATATTCATAGTTATGACAAGCTTTTGAGCGCTACCTCTCTTTATCAAGTTAGAAGCAATATTAATTTTAGGTTACTAGTAAGAGAAGTAAAGTCAAAGTGACAAGGCGTCATGAGGTCGCTCAGTTACTGGCCTTTTTCAAGTTTTAAGTACAAGTGTCCACTCTGTGGTGTCATAATCAGCTACACCCACTGTATTTAATTAAATGGCCCTCTTCCAACAGCCTCCGAGACGACTCTACACATGGTCATCACCAGATGGACAACATGGAAATCAAATTGATTATATAATTTGCAGCCAAAGATGGAGGAGCTATATAAAAGTCAGCAAAAACAAGACCTGGAGCTGACTGCGGCTCAGACCATGAGCTTCTTATTGCAAAGTTGGAAATTAAACTGAAGAAAAGAGGGAAAACCATCAGACCAAGTAGATACAAAATAAATAATATCCCTTGTGAATATGCAGTGGAAGTAAATAATAGATTTAAGGAACTAGACATAGAAGACAGAATACCTGAAGAACTTTGGACCGAAGATTGCAACATTATCCAGGAAACGGCAACCATGAATATCCCTAAAAGAAAGAAAAGAGAAGAGACAAGGAGACATTCTACAATGAGCGATTTAAAGAGATACAAGAAGGTAACTGAATGGGTAAATCAAGAGATCTCTTCAAGAAAATTGAGAACCTAAAAGGCACCTTTCATGCAAAAGTGGGCGTGATAAAAGACAATTTTGGTAGGGCCTGAACAGAAGAAGATCAGATGAAGAAGAGGTGGCAGGAATACACTGAAGATCTATACATGAAGGATCTTAACAGCAGTGATGACCTCAATAATTTGTCTAATGAGCTGGAGCCAGACATCTTGGAGAGCGAAGTGAGATGGGCCCTAGGATATCTTGCTGATAAGGATTCAGGAGATGATGGAATCCCAATTGAGCTATTCAAAATTCTACAGGATGATGCTGTGAAAGTGATACTGTCCTTATGCCAACACATTTGGAAAACTCAACAATGGCCAATAGACTGGAAAAGGTCCGTCTACATCCAAATCCCCAAAAAAGGCAGTGCCAAAGAGTGCTCCAATTATGGAAAAATTGCACTATTTTTACATGCCAGCAACGTAATGCCTGCGATTCTACTAGCTCAACTCCGACAATATATGGACCAGTAACTACCAGATGTGCAAGCCAGGATCCTCAGAGGAAGTTGCACAAGAGATCAAATTGCCAATATCCGCTGGTTAATAGAGAAAGCAAGAGAGATCCTGAAAAATATTTTACCTTTGCCTCATAGACTATTCTAAAGCTTTTGACTGTGTAGATCAAGACAAAATATGGCATGGCAAGAATCTGGATGTCGACCAAGAAACCATGGTCAGAACCGAACAAGATAGCGAAAGGAGTTTGACAAGGTTGTATATTGTCGCCTTATTTATTCATCTTATATGCAGTGTACATCATGCGTAAGGCAGGGCTGGATGAATCCAAAGCCAGAATCAATATCAACAAACTCAGATACGCAGATGATACTACTCTGATGGCTGAAAGTGAGGAGGTACTAAAGGACCTATTGATGAGGGTAAAAGAAGAGAGTGCAAAAGTTGGGAAGCTGCGCAACGTTAAAAAGATGAAGATCATGGCAAACGGCATTCTCACTTCCTTGCAAATAGACGGGGAAGAAGTGGAAGCAGTGACAGATTTTATTTTCCTTGGATCCAAGATCTCTGCAGATGGTGACTGTAGTCATGAAATTCAAATACTTTTGCTTCTGGGGAGGAAAGCTATGGCAAGCTTGGACAAGCTAGTAAAAAGTAAAGATATTAAACTATCAACAAAGACCTGCATAGTTCGAACTATGGTATTCCCAGTAGTAACATACGGATGTGAGAGCTGGACCATAAAGATGTCTGAGCGCTGTAGAATTGACGCCTTTCAATTGTGGTGTTGGAGAAGACTGCTTAGAGTCCCTCGGACTGCAGAAACATCCAACAAATCAGCACTTCAGAAAATCAAGAAAACTCTTCACTAGAAGGTATGATCATGAGGCTAAAGCCCAAATATTTTGGCCATATCATAAGACTGCAGGATTCCCTAGAAAAGACACTGGTGCTGGGAAAGATTTAAGGCACAAGAAGAAGGGGATGACAGAGGCAGAAGATGGATAGATGAGGACACTGAAGCAATGAGGGGCAATGACTGAGCGATGTACCTGGCCTACTGTGGTCCATAGTCACGGAGAGTCTGACATGACTGATTAAACAACAATATGTGTGTGTGTATGTATGTATGTATGTATGTATGTATGTATGTATAAATGTTTATATATATGTGTATGTTTATATATGTATGTGTAGATATCACATATAATAGTTGTCGTAATTGCAAGTTTGTCAGTAATTCTATGTTAAGTTACAGGCTTGCGCAATGAGCGCCGAAAAATATGACTTTAATGGCCACCATTTTTTTCCAAGCCCCTAACTCGGAAGCTGTCGGAATACCAACAAAAGACAGGAATTACTACAAACATTAACTTACAACCTCACACACAACACAGGGGGAGAGACAGGGAGCCTGTGAGTGAGGTTGCAAGCTAATTTGAGTTCTAATTGTCGTTTTTAGCAGATCGAAAATCAGCTAAGCGAGGAAAAAATGGTGGCCATAAACCCGTAATTGTTTGGAAAAAGGCTCACAACGAGGCCGAAGGCAGAAACACTTTTTACTTTATTGCGAGGCCCGCAAGACTTTGAAAAAAGAATCAATGGCACTCTTTGCGAGGTACACAAGACTTGAGCAGGGAGAGAGAGGCGAATGAGACACACGGGTGAGCGAGGGGGAAAAGCGACACTGGGGAGGGAAATAAGGGGAAAGGGAAATAAGGGCAGGGAGGGGGAAACAAACACGTGGAAGGGAGAGGGGGGAAATGGACACAGAGGTCAGAGAACAGGAGAGGCTCGCCATGAGCGCGGAAGGCACTCAGCACGAGGCACGGAAGTGGCTGTTGGACTATGTCTGCAATGAGCGCTTATTGCGGGGCTTGCAATGAGCGCTTATTGCGGGGCTTGCAATGAGCTCTTATTGCCGGGCTTGCAATGAGCGCCAAAGCCGCTCATCGCGAGCCTCGTGAAATAGACGGTGGGAGAGGCTTGCATTGTGTGGCAAACAGCATTGCCAGCCTTAAAATGTTATTGCAAGTCGCTAGTGGGTGCATGTATAAGTGTATATATATATATATATTTTTTTTATTATTATTTTTTTTTATTATTATTATTACTTTTATTTGTAATGCGCCAACATATTCCGTAGCGCTATACAGGGGGAAAGAACAAGGAAAAAATAATTTTAACAAACTACAAAAAATGGAGGGCCCTCTTTTGAGCTTAGAATCTTTGTAGAAAGTGTTTTTTTCCAAAGCACCCTACAAGATTGAAAACTCTCTACTTACAATCTAAAGGGGATGGAAGAGGCATATAAGAAATAGCAAGGGTCAGGAAGAGAGTAAAGTTTCATTAGGTAGGAGCGTAGGCAAAGTTAGAATGCTTTTTCATATAGAAGGAAAAGGAAAGCATCTGAGAAAGTAATTTGGTAAGTGATCCTAGTATGTAATATGTTATCTGCCCCTAGTGGTCAGATAGTATAATCTATGAGTGGGAGGTGAGGGGCCTGTGTTAGGAGGTATGTCCCAAGAAGCCAGCAGAAGAAAGAAAGAGAGCGAGAGGAGGTGGGATTTGGAGTGTTTCTGCTTATGAGCTTTAGAAGAGGGAGGAGATAGGGAATGGAGGAATGAGAGTAGCTCATGGGAGCATGAAAGAGGAGAGGAGAAGGAGGGCATGGAAGGTGAGATGGTTATGTTGGAGACATGATGTGGAAAAGTTGAGAAGAGGAACTTGAGGAAAAGACAGGATGTAACGAGGAAGGAACAGGCATGAGGAAACATTGTGTAATAGATTAATTAGGTATAGTTAGCAGTTGCTGCTAATTGATCAGCTGTAGGAAATTTGAGTGACTCAATAAATCAAGAGAAACAAGGGGTGGGTGGGTGAGGGGCGTGATTGTAGTTCCAGAGAAAGTGAGAGAGGAGAGACTGAGGCCTAGAGATACTGGAGAGGCTGCAGCAGAATATGAGAAGGATGGACAAATGTTATTTCACAGATAAGAAGCAATAAAACCAGGCTTTGGGGGTGCGGGATCTGGCAAGGTAAGGGGGGTTTCAGACAAATGCATAGGTATAGATTTGCTTAGTAAAAGTTTCTTCAGATATTATAACACAGAAACATTCATACAAATATTGATAATAATACATGTAGTACAAGTTGAAATGGCTCCACAGTGTCTTTCAGATAGTGTATTTGATTGTAGTTCCAGAGAAAGTGAGAGAGGAGAGACTGAGGCCTAGAGATACTGGAGAGGCTTCAGCAAAGCTTCAGACAGTGTATTTGATTGTAGTTCCAGAGAAAGTGAGAGAGGAGAGACTGAGGCCTAGAGATCCTGTAGAGGATATATATATATATATATATATATATATATATATATATATATATATATATATATATATATATATATATATATATATCCTACTTATATATATATCCTACTTATATATATATCCTACTTATATATATATATCCTACTTACTACGATTTTCTCCTCTCTGTCCCTAGCACTTCTCAGTACCTCCCCTCACCTCCTGTTGCTTTGGCTGGTCTGATTACTCTGATATCTCTCAGGACATTTTATATATATATATTGTTGCTTTTTTTTGTATTTAATATTGATTGTAGTGATTGTCTGCACCAGATTTTGTCGCGCTTCTCTCCCCCATCCCCATTATATATATATATATATATATATATATATATATATATATATATATTTTTTTTTTATATATATATATATATATATATATATATTTTATATATATATATAAAATATTATTGTTTGTCAGTTGACCATTCTGATCCCCCAGCTATTTATTTTGCCTATGTCATAGGTAGTCTAATAAAATGCCATACCACTCATTGCCTCCTTTACTTCAGAACAGACAAACTCTTACCCTTCGTCTGTTTGCATGTTTACAGTGTGTCAGTTGCTCCTCACGTAGTGATTTTACTTGCATTCGGTCACTGCTTATTTTATTTCCTTTTTTCTGAAAGGGATCTAGTTGGATGGATATATTTTATCTTTATTTATCAAAGTTTCAATTTAAATCCCAATATTATTAAGGCTGAGATTTCGCTATCCAATCATAAATATTCAGAAGTAAATAGGACAGTTGGCGATTAGAGTTGCTGTGCTGCTGAGGGAACATTTTTGACCTCTAGAAAAAAAGGTCATTGAGAAACTATTTTACATTTAAGAGATCATTAAAAGGTTGGCTTATCTAGTCGCCGCAATATTTTATCATTTTATTCTTCTATGGACTGTTATCATGTTTCAGAGCTCCTTATAAACACTAGTGAGTAGATACCATAAGAGAGAATTGACTCTCTTTTATAGAGAGAGCTCTAACCACTTCTGTGGTTAGAAAAACAAATGGAGTTTAGTTTTTTTCAGAATATGTAAATATTGATGTTTTTAGTTATTGCTTGTATGGAAAAAAAAAGAATAGAATTATGAAATTTGAACTCACACCCCAGTTTCATAGATTTTCTAATGACTATGCTATCCTTTGCATGCTGTGCAATAGGTTAAAAAGATAATTTAACAAAAGTAGGAAATGTAATAGTTCCTTACTCAGCCTTCACAGCTGGTACTAATTAATGCCAGTGTAGCTCATTATGTATTCTGCTCTGAAGAAGGAAACATGCATTTCCATCCTTCTATGATGCAGAATATATCTCTTGATTCAGTAGCCCTTTTAATAAACATATCTTTAAGACATACAAGTACACCCTTAGAGTGGTGTCCATATATAAGTCCAGGTTGTGTGGCTTAGTTGTTAGTTGCATTACAGGATAATGACTGGCTAGTGTCAAAGCACCTATATCAAAGAACAGAGATATCATTAGTGTATAGTTCATCATAGGATCATTCAGATAAGTGTACTGTCCCTTCCCAAACAGTCTTCAATTATTCCTACTCCTTCCCCTGATTTACCCCGGATTTGCCACATAAATCTATATATCTCAAGTAGCTAGATATATAACAGTTAATATAAAAAATATTGATAATATTGCAGTGGGTTCTTTCCCCTTTCAGATCTGTACTTCCCACCAGCCACATTTATTTTTCCTCCTTTCCCCTTGCTATACCCTAGTCATAACATTACCACACACCCATATAAAAAATCATATTACATAGTTACTTAGGCCCTCATTCAATTGTGATTTGGCCAATTGAATAGAGCTCTAAATAAGCGCATAACATATTTTTTTAAATAAGTTTTTAGTTAGTAAACATCTATCCAAAAGCAAGGTTTTCACTAACTAAAAACTTTTCTAAAAAAAATATTCTATGTGCTTATTTAGAGCCCTATTCAATTGGCCAAATCGCAATTGAATGAGGGCCTTAGTAATTAAGGTTGAAAAAAGAAAGTCCATCAAGTTCAACCTTTTAAGATCTTCTCTGATCTGCAATATGCGAATATATGTGTATATACATTGTCAGGTATATGGACAGACTCCCTGCACTGGCAACTTCAGACAACGTGCTTACCCTTGAAAATGTGTTGCCCTTGGTTTGAGCCTTATGAGCCTAGGCTGAAAAAAAACTTGAAGTATCAATATTTTTAATCTTAACTAGTGTCTGATACCTTGATTTATGTATTTATCTAAATTATAATGGGAGGCACTTAGCCTGACTGTGTTTTATTTTTTATTTCATGTGACTCCATTTGCAGCTCTGATCAAGCAGTACCATCCTCCTTTGCTGCTGAGTCACTCTATCCGGCGTCTATGTAAATTATGAGTGTGCACAGAGCTACTGCTGGGCTCATCCACATAGCATGGAAGAACAATGAGCACTCCAAGAGTGACTCCGCAGCACTTGGAATTAATAAAAGAAAAAGAGAACTCATACGGCCACACATAATGTAGTACATCAAAACAATATTTATTTTATATGTTAAAAATATTTTCAAAGGGTTTTCTTTTTAAAACCGCAACGCCATTAGGATATATAGGTATCTTCCTGAGCTATAAAACAACGTATCTAATAATATACTAATGTAAAACAGATATTTAAAAACTGCACTTGATTTTAATGGTCAAAAACATAAAATACACATCAAAAGGAAAATATTTTTTATCACTCTTAGTGAGAGTCCTAAGGTTGTAAAAATGTCTTATCGCTCCACTTTATCCAAATATAATAATAAAAAAAATATATAGTGTAATCTGCAGCGCTGCTATGCAAACATAAGGCACTATTCTAGGGTCCAGATAGTAGTGTTACACATACTTAAAGTTGTAAGTAAAGTTGCTATACATTCCATTAGCTACTCACATCCTGATTGCAAGTTACCGGCCCATAATCACTACTGACAAGCCAAAGATGCCACTTAGGGTTTACATCTCCATTAATTTTTGGACATCTCAAACTCTACGAGTACAACATACTTTAAAGTTACACCAAATCCATATTCTTTAGAACTTTATGTCTAGCTTACAAATTATGTTAGACCCACAACTAGAAAAAGTATCAAAGTTCTAAAACAAATATTATAATTAGTAAATAGGACTCGCAAAGGGTTTTACTCCAGTGCTGATGGCTGTAGCAGCAATTAAACACCCACTACTGTACTTTAAAAGCACGGGAAAGCATGGAAAGATGTTAGGATGAATTGTAGAACCATCTGAAACTTATGCATAACAAAATATTATGTATAACTGTTATGTATGTGTAATATGGATCCCAGTACTCAAGAGACTAATACATATCATGAAACGCACATGGATTCGAACAGATGTTCTAATGCATTTTATAGAGTGCTTGGTTGAGAGCCAAATCGACAAATGTTACTTATTGACACTAATTAATGCTTAGTCTCCAATTGCAAGTTATATCTAATTTCCATGATTTATTGACGTCATGTTGGTGGACTAATTTACTATTGGCTCTGTCTAAGAAGTAAATTACTGTCTTGTAGTGATGTCCCGAACAGTTCGCCGGAGAACTATTTGCGGTGATTTTCGCATTTTCGCGTCCGCCGTGAACGGCGAACACATGCGCTTTTCGGTTCGTCCCCTGTACTTTATCATTGAGGAAACTTTGAACATTATTTATTTTATTTTATAATTTTTTGTGTGTAATCTATGCCTGCCTGCCAGCGTGTGTGTGTGACAGGCTAACACCTAACAGCTAATATTGTGCTTATTTTCACTACTCATACCTGGTGGTGTAACATACATTGAAAACAACCATTTTTTTCCTGTAATCTAATTTCAATTGCCTGCCTGTGTCAGGCTCACAGCTTATATTGTGCTCAGTGACATAAAACAACACTTTTTTGACTGTATTAGATTGAATAGCAATTGCCTGCCTACAGGCGTGTGTGTGAAGCCTATTGCATCTACTCTGCCAACTTTTGCCAGTGCACAGTGACACTCATATCTGGTGGCACGCGCAGTGCCCCAAATTTGAAGTGGGAAGACCGACCAAGCATCTTTTTCCATCTCCCGCTTCCAAAAATCCATGCCATATACACGTCCCCTGATAGTGGACGTAACAGGGATTAAACCGATAGGAATAGTACTACTTAACAGTACACACCTTATAATAACGCAGACAGAGGCAACGCGTATAATCTTCCATGCTGTGCAGTGGAAGCCCCCAGACTCTGACCTGTGTATAATCTTCCATGCTGGGCAGTGGAAGCCCCCAGACTCTGACCTGTGTATAATCTTCCATGCTGTGCAGTGGAAGCCCCCAGACTCTGGGAGTCTGAAGAAGAGGAGTCAGAGGAGGAAGGTGGCTTTGAGGAGGTGGAAGACCAAACACAGCAGGCATCCCAGGGGGCTTGTTGTCACCTTTCGGGGACCCTTGGTGGCTGGGTGGAGGAAGAGACCTTCAATTACATCAGTGAGGACAAGGAACGGGACATGGCTAGCTTGGTATCCAACCTTGTGCAAATGGGGAGTTTGCGGTTGTGCAAAGGGACTGTTTGCGGTTGTTTGCGGTGCATTAAACGGGGAGATTGGTCTGTTACTGCGGGTGTAACCCTTACACTACCTGATCGATACAACATCATACCTGATGTTTTAAAGCATGTTATTCCAAACAATTTAAGAATGTTAGGTGATTTATGCCCTTTATGGCTTAAAACCAGACTCTGCATCAACTATGCAATTTTCCGTGGGAGTTTTGCCATGGATCCCCCTCTGGCATGCCACAGTCCAGGTGTTAGTCCCCTTGAAACAACTTTCCAATCACTATTGTGGCCAGAAAGAGTCCCTGTGGGTTTTGAAATTCGCCTGCCCATTGAAGTCTATGGCGGTTCGCCGGGTTCGCCTGTTCGCGAACATTTGATGGAAGCTCGCGTCCGCTGTTCGCGAACCGAAAATTTGATGTTCGCGACATCACTACTGTCTTGGTTTAATATTGTGACCACATATAATCACTCCCCCTGAAATCTTACTTATGAAGGCATGGTTTACGAGTGGAGGCTGATATACTTAAGTTGTGGGTTAGAGATAATAGAATACGTCTAGAAGTTTAGAGCAAGAAGGTACCCGCAGCCAAATGTATGGTTTACGGCCTTCTAATAGAATAAGGCTCTATGTTTGCTAAAAGAAAGAAGAAGGTCAGAGCTTTTTTTTTTATCGGTTGTTGTTCAAGAGCTTCATTACTGTTGGATCTGAGAAAGGACTTTTGTACCGAGTGCATTAGTGGATAAGTAGTCTCTCAGCTTTTTCTGCTTGGGACTTTTTGTAGTTTGCCATCTGATTGTATTGTGCGCCTGTTTCTAATTTGAACTCGAACATGGAATTAATAAAATGCTCTTTTCTCATTCTTTGGCATACTGCACACATAGGCCCTCATTCAATTGCGATTTGGCCAATTGAATAGGGCTCTAAATAAGCACATAGCATTTTTTTTTTAAAGAAGTTTTTAGTTAGTGAAAACCTTGCTTTTAGATAGATGTTTACTAGCTAAAAACTTCTTTAAAAAAATATGTTATGTGCTTATTTAGAGCCCTATTGAATTGGCCAAATTGCAATTGAATGAGGGCCATAGACAATATGCCTTTTAAAAAGTCTGCATACAGTGATCCTTTAATAGATCGAACACATAACACTATGTTTGTCAAAAGCGTAATTTATACTTGGAGATACATCAGCCATACAGAGTTATTTGTGCACATGGACCTATTTCTTTGTGTAATTCAATTTGGGGCATCCTGCTCCACGGGCCTTGTTGAAGTAGGCAGTAACATCACAGGTACTAATGGCTGATTACTGCATAGTCCCATAACCACACATCCTTCTAAAGCAAACATGTAAATATTATTGTAAACTGGTTCTATTTCACACAAAATTACCATTTTTTAAAAAAAAATCCTTACTGCTTTCTCAAGTTTTTTTTTTCCTTTTGTGCCTTTGTGTTGGTTTGTTTGTTTCAATACATTGATTCATATTTTAGTTCAGTTTACTTTTGATGCTTAGCACCCACAGAGATGAAAAACGCCTCCTTAAAACTGCAGCTGTTGCAGAACGAGGCTGAACACTAAAGGCATGCACAAAATTCCAGTAGACCTACAGTATTTTAATTTATCAGATTATTCTGTATTTACTTCTATGTTCAAAGACTTAAACAATAATTTACAATAAAAATGTTGCTGCCCTTAAAACCGCAATACACAATATCATTGTACAATCTCAGTGTTTTCTGGTTATTACAATCTTTTTACTTTTTTTTGTGAGTGTTTTTAAAGGGATTTGGAAGATTTCTAAATGTTACTAGGTATATAATATCCCTGTGTATGTATTTACTTTGATGTACTTTATTTTATTAAGAAGTGCTTACAAGCTCTGTTTTACTGCCTAAAATCAAACAAATACACAGTCCCTGTATGGTTCTGCCCACTGCAGCGTATGGGACACAGACTCTGTAGGGCTGGATGTGCAGCATAGTGTCCTAGCCCATCAGGTATCACATCTCAGTAGCCTGTTGCAGAATGTTACTGAGAGATGGTCACTGATTGGTTAGTATGAGACACAGTAGCATGTTGCAGAATGTTACTGAGAGATGGTCACTGATTTGTTAGTATGAGACACAGCACACACCTACTCTGTGTCTTCATGAGGTTCAGTGGGTAGACCTATATGGGGGAGTGTTCAAGGAGTGGGCCACCATGTGGAGGTGGTTAGAATTATTGTATTATTGTGTAGATTTATTGATGTAAAGGTGGTACCCACGGATGTTTGGTATTGAAATGCTGCATTTTCTCTAGAGTTTAATAAAGTGTATTACTAGTAATGAGATGCTTGCTTGTAGGGAATTCAATACAGTGGGAGAGACCTGACTGCACCAGAGGACAGTGGACACTTAGGTGTAAATGGGAGAGCATGCTGGGCATATGAATGCTCCCACATGTCTGAGAGTGAGTGTGTGATCATATACCCGTGTAAAGCCAGGATCAAAAGGCCAATTGGCCTGAGTAGTAAATTAGGCTCCTAGATCAAGGGGTGAGTAGGAGCGGGACATCACTGATGTACAGACCTCCCCACATGGCTAGGATGGGAGGCTGGTGGAGTTTTGTTGGACTGAGTTGTACATAAATACTGGACCACATGAGTTTAAACATGCATAACCGAGGTGTGTGTTTCTTTCTGACACCATAATACTCCTTATTACTGGGAATTATTGCTGTAGAACCGGCATTGGGCTCTGTTACAGTCAGTAACATTTGCTGGGTGGCTACTGATTCCTGTAGTTTGCTGGGCGCTTTGGTGGCTATAAGCTGGGTTAGTTGTGTTCCTAAAAAGAACAGACGGTCCTACTGGGTAGGTGTGAACTAGGTTCTTATCAAGCCCAACAGAAGCCGTAGCTCATCACAAGCAAAAGCAAGAATCATTGCAGTCAGATGCTTATCTATAGCAGCTGAAAGCGATTTTGATCTAATAAATGACACTGAATTGTAAATACGTTTAAGCAGTGTTGAAATACATTCATTTCTTGTTTTAATACACAATTCACATGTCTTTATAAAGTAACAGACATTGAAGGTAGGCTTAATCCAACAAAGATTTGAATTTCTTAAAATCACTATAGAGAAGTGTTAAATAAGCCAGGGAAAAGCACCTGCTTTGGTTTTCACAATATAAGTTCTTGAAGGATTAATGTTCAGAGGCCAAGTTGTACACCAATTCTTTTTTTCCTTACGTATCAAAGTCATGTCACATCATGCGGATGCTCGGGAGACTAGATTTCTCATTTCATAGCCCATGAAACAGCTTTCACAAATTTGGTTGGCAGTTCTTTCCAAAGATTGTTTGATCAAAGAAAGAGATTCAAGGCATTTTCTTTAAAATATTTTATATCAGTTGCATAATATCCATCTCCATTGTTACTTGTGGCCCTGTTCAGTTTCTCTTAGAAAATGTATGATCCCTTTTTCCTTTTCATTTTGCTAGTCTCTTAAGAGTCAACCAAGTATAATTCAGAGGAACTTTAGGATATTTGAATGTGACTATGTAAAACTTTAGTTTGTTAAAGGAACACATGTTTTTTTAATTAGGAAACCGGTTAAGGGTTAAAAAGTCTAACTGCTGCAAAAATCTATTTCTACAATGGATAAGGGAATTGCAACATATAGCACTAGAGACAGTTGTGGATCACTATATAGACTCTTTTTTTTTTTTTTTGGTAGTGTATATGCTCATTTACTATTGTGGAGCCACAGCCATGTATTTGCTTTAAAAAGACAACAAACTAGCTTTAGGGAGTTCAGGAACACCCTACTTAAAAGGCTAAATCATGGCCAAAATGTAAGCCAGGGTTTACCTTTTCTCCTGATAGAATGATCCAGCCCTGTATTTCTATTGGATGAGACCAGACTTATATACAACAGGATATGTCTCCCTGTGAAGGGCACAAGTGAGCTAAAAGAGGTTGCTCTCAGAGTGGGTTATCATGTCCATAGTTTGTTCTCTGACTGAGCACCTCTATTTTATTTTTGTATTAAAAATAACAAACTAGAGACTGAGTGTTAAATAGTTACATAGTAATTGAGGTTGAAAAATACTTTTAGTCCATCAAGTTCAACCTTTTTTAGATCTCCTCTGATCTGCGGTATGCAGATTAATTGTTAATTGATCCAGAGGAAGGTAATCAGGAAAAAACCCAAGTGAAACTTTGCCAATTGTCCAAGGGGAAAAAATATATAAAATTCCTTCCTGACCCCAGATACTGACAATCTGATTACTCCCTGGATCAATACACCCTCTCTAATTATCCAAGATAACCCTGAATACTCTTTATTTAAAAATATATCCACTCCCTTTTTAAAGTTATATATCGAATCCGCTGTCATCACCTCCTTTGGTAGACAATTCCACAATTAACCACCCTTACTGTGAAGAACCCTTTTCTTTCCTTAAGGTGGAATATTTTTACTTCTAATTTCAAAGAATGTCCTCTTGTCAGTTGAAAACGTCTTGGCACAAAGAGCTCACTTCACACAGCCTTGTATTGAACCTGAATATATTTATATAAGGTAATCATATCTCCTCTTAGATGCCTTTTTTTCTAGAGAAAAGAAGTATAATTTGGTTAGTCTTTCTTCATAACTTAGCCCCTCCATTCCCCTTATTAGTTTTGTAGCCCTTCTCTGTACCCTTTCCAGCTCTAAAATGTCATTTTTATGTGGTGGTGCCCCAAATTGTACTCCATATTCCAAATGAGGGCAGACTAGAGATTTGTATAGTGGCAGAATTATATTACATGCTAATATTTTACTTGCCTTTGCAGCTGCTGCTTGGCATTGGACACTGTTACCTAGGTGGTTGTCCACAAGTACTCCCAAATCCATTTCAATATCTGATACCCCTAGATTTGCTCCATTAAGATTATAAAATACATGGCTATTTTTCCTTCCCAGGTGCATAACTTTACATTTATTCATATTAAATCTTATCTGTCATTTAGTCGCCCATTTTTCTAATTTATGTAAATCCCTTTGGAGGGAAAGCACATCATTATCTGATTTAATTATCTTGCACAACTTAGTGTCATCAGCAAAAATGGAGACAATACTTTCCAATCCTACTTTGAAGTCATTAATAAATATGTTAAAAAGGAGAGGACCTAATACTGATCCCTGAGGAACCTCACTTTTGGTTAAATTAGAATATGTTGGATATTTTCCAAGTATAATTTGTCAAAATCGTAAACTAAAAAAAGGCCACCGTGGGCATTTAAAACCTAGTCATTTTGGAGCAAAAAACAGAATAAACAAATTCAAAAAGTGTTTGTGACACTGTTATTGATGTCCTGTAAGAAGAACAGAAAAGTAATTCAGCAAACTAACAACAGTTTGAATGTGTGTGACCTGAATAGTTAAAATGATGATAGTAAGACTTGATGCTGTTGTCCAGAGATGATTAATCATGACAATTAACTTATTCAAAATATCATTTTCATTTGTGTTACAGTACAATTTTGATTTCATGTTTTGATGTTTTTTTGTAACCTGGGTATAAATTCTTCAAAACTGGATAACTCTAGATTGTAAGTCTGTGAGTTTTCAATCTTGCAAGTTGCTTTGGGGAAATCACTATGGACACTGGATTCCAAGCTCAAAGACAGGGCCCTCCATCTTTTGTAATGTGTTACTATTGTTTTACCTAGATGACGTATGTATAGTGCTACGGAATATGTTGGCGCATTACAAATAAATGATAGGAATAATAATAATAATAACTCTAGCCAGTGGTAGTGCTACTGCCAGTGCAGCAGGGCAAAGCACTTGGGTCTAGATCAGGGTAGGAGTCCTCTGCTATCTGCATTCCTTTTAATTTATTAGCGGAGGGCAGATAATTATTTTTATAGGAAGGTGACCTGATCACCCTATCCTACGGTTGATCTGGCCAACTACATTAATGTTGTTGTTTTTTCGTAGACCCCTGTGGGGTGTCTATAGATATCCATTGAAAATGCACAGTGCCCCTTCACACACCACAAGCATCTTGCACCCAACATTCATTTAAGTTCATGTCCAGCAATATAATTTACCTTAATTAGTATTCATCTATGTTTGTACATATTCTGCTTATCTACTGTCTTGATATAGCTCATTGTTTACAGCAGAACATTGTATTTTAACCATCCCAATGATGAGATGTTTTTGGACACATGTATACCATTGAAAGTCTATATTTTAGATTCAGTCAAGTTAGTAGTTTTGCTTTTCTGAGCTGTAGGGGGAAAGGACTATATATCCTACAATGGTTTTATTGAAAAGCCAACAGAGCCATGGCCAGGGTTGGAATAGGGTTGGGGGTTCTCCTGATTTGTATCACAACCCTATTTCTAGACTAACATATCTACTGCTCTACCTCCCTTTTGTTTCCCCCTATGCCATTTCTCTAATTCATACTTTGCTCCAGGAGGGCTCTTTAGCAGAGTTGTTGGCATGATCACCCTTTATAAGGGGCTCTGGGTGCACAAACCACCATGTGCCAGTCAGGGATTGTGAAGTATTCTATTCGCACTTGGTTGGGGGATTCACTGTATTGTGTTTAGCTCTGGGTATATTCACTGTACTATAGAGGTAGTTGTTTTATTGTACTGGGTGTATTGTATGTGTGAGTTACAGCTTGCTGTAGTGGTTATATTCATGTTAAACATGCCTGATATTTGTTTGTAAAAGTTGTTTTGTGGTCATTTAAGCCAACCTGGTCTATGTGTGTTATTGTTTTGTCGTTTAGTCGCGTCCGACTCTCCGTGACTCTATGGAACAAAGCAAGCCCGGTGCATCTGGCCCTCTGAGCTCCATCAAGTTCATGTTCATTGCTTCAGTGACTTCATCTATCCACCTCCGCCTCTGTTGTCCCCTTCTTCTTGTGCCTTCAATCTTTCACAGCATCAGAGACTTTTCTAGGGAATCTTGCCGTCTCATATTATAGCCAACATATTTGAGCTTCAGCCTCATGATCATACCATCTAGTGAACAGTTTGTCTTGATTTCCTGAAATATTGAATTATTGGATGATCTTGCAGTCCAAGGGACTCTAAGCAGTCTTCTCCAACGCCACAATTCAAAGGCGTCAATTCTACTGCATTCAGATTTTTTTATGGTCCAGTTCTCACATCCGTATGTTACTACTGGGAATACCCAAACTATGCAGACCTTTGTTGATAGTTTAATATCTTTACTTTTTACTAGCCTGTCCAAGCTCGCCATAGCTTTCCTCCCCAGAAGCAAACCTCTTCTAATTTCATGACTACAGTCACAGACTACAGTCACCATCTGCAGGATCCAAGGAAATAAAATCTGTCACTTCCTCCACGTCTATTTGCAGGGATGTGAGATTGTCGTTTGCCATGATCTTTATCTTTTTAACGTTGAGTAGCAGGCTTACTTTTGCACTCTTCCTTTTCCATCATCAATAAGTCCTTTAGTTCCTCCTCGCTTTCAGTCATCAGAGTAGTATCATCGGCGTATATCAGGTTGTTGATATTCTTGCCAGCAATATTGATTCCGGCTTTGGATTCATCCAGCCCTGCCTTACGCATGTATTCTGCATATAAGTTGAATAAATAAGGTGACAATATACAACCTTGTCGAACTCCTTTTCCGATCTTGAACCATTCTGTTGTCCCATGATCAGTTCTGACCGTGGCTTCTTGGTCGACATACAGATTCTTTAGGAGGAGCATTAGATGATCTGATACTTCCATCTCTTTAAGTACATGCCACATTTTGTTGTGATCCCAACAGTCAAAGGCTTTAGAATAGTCTATGAAACAGAAGTAAATGTTTTTTTTTTAACTCTCTTGTTTTCTCTCTTATCCAGCGGATATTGGCAATATGATCTCTTGTGCCTCTTCCTCTGCGAAACCTGGCTTGCACATCTTGTAGTTCCTGGTCCATATATTGTTTGAGTCAAGCTTGTGGAACCTTGAGCATTACCTAGTTGGCATGTGAAAGGGAGTGAAATGTTCAGTAATTGGAGCACTCTTTGGCACTCCCTTTTTTTGTAGAATGACCTTTTCCTGTCAATTGGACATTGTTGAGTTTTCCAAATGTGTTGGTATAAGGCAAGTAACACTTTCACAGCATCATCTTGTAGAATTTTGAAGAGTTCAATTGGGATTCCATCACCTCCTGCAGCCTTATTATTAGCAAGACATCTTAGGGTCCATCTCACTTTGCTCTCCAATATGTATGGTTTCAGCTCATTGGACAAACTATTGAGGTCATCACTGCTGTTTAAGATCCTTCCTGTATAGATCTTCAGTGTATTCCTGCCACTTCTTCTTTATCTGATCTTCTTCTGTTAAGTCCCTACCATTTTTGTCTTTTATCACACCCACTTTTGCATGAAAGGTGCCTTTTAGGTTCCAATTTTTTTTGAAGATATCTCTTTGCTTACCCATTCAATTACTTTCTTCAATCTCTTTACATCGCTCATTGTAGAATGATTCCTTGTCTCTTCTTGCTGTACTCTGGAATTCTGCATTCAGTTGGACAAATCTTTTCCTATCTCCGCTACCTTTCACTTTCCTTTTTTCCTGGGCTACTTTCAAAGCCTCATCAGACAGCCAGTTTGTCTTCTTACTTTTCTTTATTTTAGGGATATTCTTTGTTGCTGTTTCCTGGATAATGTTGCAAACTTCGGTCTAAAGTTCTTAAGGCAATCTATCTTCCATGTCTAGATCCTTCAATCTATTCTTTACTTCCACTGCATATTCACAAGGGATATTATTTATTTTGTATCTACTTGGTCTGATGGGTTTTCCCTCTTGTCCTCAGTTTAATTTTCAACTTTGTAATAAGAAGCTCATGGTCGGAACCACAGTCAGCTCCAAGTCTTGTTTTTGCTGACTGTATAGAGCTCCTCCATATTTGGCTGCAAAGTTTATAGTCAATTAAGTCAATTATAGTCTGATTTCTATGTTGTCCATCTGGTGATGTCCATGTGTCGAGTCTTCTCGGAAGCTGTTGGAGGAGAGTGTTTGCTACGACCAGAGAATTATCTTGACAGAATTCTACTAATCTCTGACCTGCTTCATTTTGTACTCCAAGGCCAAATTTGCCAGTTATTTCAGGTGTCTTTTGGTTCCCTACTTTAGCATTACAATCTCCTATGATGATAGTAACCTCTTTTCTTGGTGTTATATCTATGACGTGTTGAATGTCTTTGTAGAACTGGACAACTTCAGCCTCTTCAGCATCCGTGGTTGGAGCATAGACTTGGATCACTGTGATATTAAATGGCTTGCCTTGAATTCGAATTGAAATAATTCTGTAATTTATTGGGATGTAACCGAGCTCTGCTTTGGCCACTCTTTGATTGACTAGGATGGCTACTCATTTCTTCTGTGGGATTCTTGACCACAGTAGAAGATCTGATGGTTGTCTGATGTGAAACGTCTCATTCCAGTCCATTTAAGTTCACCAGTTCCCAGGATATCAATATTTAACCTTTGTTATTTCAATCTTGACCACATCTAGTTTGCCTTGGTTCATGGTTGTAACATTCCAGGTTCCTATGTTGAATTGATCTTTGCAGCTTCGTACTTTCCTTTCCCCTCCAGACACATCCACAGCTGGGTGTCCTTTCGGCTTTTTGGTTCAACCACTTAATTAGATCTGGTGTTACTTGTACTTGTCCTCTGCTCTTCCTCAGTAATGTGGTAGGCACCTTCTGATCTGAGGGGCTCATCTTCTGGTGCCATATCGTTATGTCTCTGGTTGTGCCTGTCCATAAAGTTTTCTTAGCAAAGATACTGCAGTGAGTTGACAGATCCTTCTCCAGTGGACCGTGATTTGTCTGACCTCTCTGCCATGACCTGCCCATCTATGCTGACCCTACATGGTATAGCTCATAGCTTCATCGAAGTACATAAGCCCCTTCACCACAAGGTAGCGATCCAGAAGGGGGATCTATGTGTAGGTGTATTCAAATTATTGTTGTCAAAGCCAAATATGAGGTAGTTTGTGGAGTTAAAACTATGCATCAAATGTGACAGTTTATCATTGAATATCTCCTGTGTAGAGATGCAAACTACCAGCTTACTAAGTACTCTAAATAAAAGGTTAATTTTACTTTTTGATCTATTGATTTTGTTACCTAGTAATTGTGTTTTAAAGGCACCACTGTTTAATTACTTTTTGTTAATGTGTTTAGTTACCATTGTTTTTTTCCTATAAATATGTTGTACCCATTCAATAGAGATTTTCTGGTTACGATTTTGTTGGTATAACAATGTTCTTTTCCTGGATGTTGGTATTTCCAGATGTTGAGGTATAGAAAGGAACACTGTGCACAGATGGAGAGAGAAACCTGTGTTGTGATAGAAATAAGAACAAATGGGTACTATTTAAGAAATAAAAAGTGCTCAGTGGTGGGGAGAGGTGTTCATCACTTCCTCTTTAGGGGTGTAAAATTCTAATTATTCTGGGTGCCAAAAACTCTCTCTCTCACCCATTTTCCTCTCTCTTTCCTTTTTTTTTTTTTTTTATCTTTTAACCATTTGTTTTATTTCCCCTTCCAATACCCCACTATCCATACAAAGCTAAATATGGTTGAGATGGGTAAACTTTCTTTAAATGGACCACTGTGGTCATTATTTCCATATTGCCATTTGAAAAACTAAACTTGATAAAGCTAAAAAAACAAAAAACACAAAACATTTGAGTTTCTTTTATGAGCTCATTCCAAATGCTATTTACTTAGGAAGTCATTTCCTTGTAAATGCATGATCCTCCCATTAATATTACTGTAAGCACTGGTAATTTATGCTATCTCAATTAAATTATAGCAGTGAATGCTTCCTTTACATTCAAGGACTTCTGACCACTGGAAGTTGACCAGCAGAAAATAAAATGGTAGATTACTCCTCAGAATAATTGCATATTGTTGTCGTTAGGTTGTTCAGTTGTTTCTGACCCTCGATGACCCTATGTACTGCGGCAGGCCAGGCTCTGGTTGTCCATGGCTTTCTTGCTACTGGATATGGGTTACTAGTTCCTTCTCCAGTGGACCGTGATTTGTCTGACGTCTCTGCTATGATCTGCCCATCTTGGGTAACCCTACATGGTATAGCTCACAGCTTCATTGAGGTACACAAGCCCCTTCACCACGACGAGGTAGCGATCCAAAAGGGGATAATTGAATGTCAAAGTTCATAAACTAGAGGCTATTATTATTATATTTAAATGCTAATAACTTTGTATCTATTTTCAAGGGTAGTTTATAATTTAAATATGTGACTAAAGTTATTATTTAACATTTTTATTTTTCTTGAAACCAAGATTTCTATTCACTTGAGATATTCCTACAATTTATGTGTTCGGTGTAGTTTACAAATCTTGTTAATGAGTCTGTTTCTGCTATCATTAAGACCTTGAGTTTCATAGATCACAGAACACATCAAACAACCATTTAAGTCACACTTTGATAAATTCATACAGTATAATAATCACCTCCATCAAAAATTGATTGAAATGTACATTAAGAATGAAAAAGGCTTAAATGATATCTCAGTAGACTTTACTAATGTTTTTGACTAGACGTTATTAATGTTTTTAATTTTTTGGATGATCCTAAATGTCTCTAAATATATTTACCTTTATGATACTGTTAAAAATAATATGATTGTGGGCATTTTGCCTTAAAGGACCCCTGCAGTTCAGAAAAAAAGACACTTGTTTGCCAAGTATTAAGCCATGGAAATAAAACCTTATTTGGGGGGGGGGGGGGGGGGGGGAATCTGAATTGTTGAAGATTCTGTCTATTAGTACAGGAATCCATTTTGTGTTTGTTACATCATATGCTGAGAGCTAAAGATAGAAGGGTGTAGTTATCAGTGGAGGGTGACAACTGGCAAAATCCAGACTGGATAAGATCAAAATTGATACCAAAACCCATCCTTCTCAGTGGTCCAAAAGCAGGATGTTGCTACGCTGCTATTCAAATGGACGGCAAGCAAAGAGGTCCCCCTTACGGCCGGTCGCAATCTATGCAATCGGCTGCAAGCATTTCCTGCGCACCTGTAGGCCGCAAAGTCCGAAAACTGTAAATGCAAATATAAATTCAAGACCGCACTGTAAATGGTAGGCAACATAATGGGGGCCATGAGGATTAATAGCAATACCCTCTCGCGCTTGCACATCGCCCAAATCCAATATTTCATTACAGGTTTATTTTCCGTCCCAAGTCCCGCGGGCTCCATTGACCTGGAAGCCAGTAAATCGTTGTTAAACCTGTATGGGTTCGGAGGTTGAAGGGCCGCAAACTTAAAGCTTTGTAGAAGCAAATATATATTCAATCCAGCACTGTAAAGCACTGTAAATGATGGGCGACATGAGGATTAATAGCAAAACATTCTCAAGCTTGCACATCGCCACATTATAATCTTTGATTTTAGGTTTAATTTCCGTCCAAAGTCCCACGGGCTTCAATGTTCTCCAAGCCCATAGCCTGTTATTCAAGCCTATGCGGGCTTGGAGGGTGAATGTGCTCCAAGCCCGTGGGGCTTGCATGATGGATAGAACACGAAGATTGAACATGAAATTACATTTCTTTCTTTGCAGGTCTAAGAGTAGGGGAATATAAGGCTATTAATTCTAAGACCAAACATCACTTTCACTTTTAATAAAAGTACAGGATGGCTTTTCTATGTGCTTAATTAGTGCTACGATTTGTAAGTAAGCCCTTTGCGACACCTGCGTGGCCCAAGTAACCTGTGGGTCTATTTTACCCATTTACGGACTTGACGGAGGCTAATCCCGCAGCCGTTGCGGGTCTGATATGCTCCAAGCCCGTGGGACTCAGAAATTGAACATGAATTACAAACAAAAATGATTTTCAGATTTGAGTGTAGGGGAATGTTATGCTATGAATTCTAACACCTACAATCACTTTCACGTCTCATCAAAGTACAGGATGGCTCTTTTATGTACTTAATTGGTGCTACGATTTGTAAGTAAGAGCCTTGCGGGACTTTTTTGGTGTAAGTAAGCTGCGGCTCTGTGTTAGCGAATTATGGCCTTGACGGAAGGGTGCTCGCAGCATTTGAATAGCGACCTGGGCTTTCTTGTGGCCAAAACTCTTGCGGACGCGTAAGATCAAAGGCTTTCCCTGCAGCGGGGGTGGCCACAAGGGATAACAGGGCACCGTCCGCAAGGGAATAGAATAGGGAAGTAGCTTGCGGCCACGCATCTCCTACGTCCCTTAAAAGAATGAGGCCCATAGTGTCTAAGTTTAGGGACTGGGAAATATAGTAGTTACAGCCTGCTACTTATTAAATGTTAATTCCCTATGTATGGTTGTAAACAGAGGGATTAATAACAATGCACAATGAACAAAACAGAAATTATAGTCTAATTATACAAACAGTTTAAGCGAAGAGGACTTGATTTATTCAATATATTATGGGCATATATAGGGCATATCAATTCCCACCCATTACAACCTAGTTGTTTTTAATTATTTGTTTTAATGTTGGAATCTATCCTATTTTGATGAGTGATTCAAACATGTTTTTCACACTTTAGTGGCTTATATTATGGACCAATAATCAGCTTTGGGGCATCAATCTATATTGAGCCTTCCAGGCAGATGGATCCTTCAAGGATGATGAGTTTTCTTCTTGCTTTCTTTAGCTATTAGTGCCTACATATTATGGTTATCGGTTTGGTATATGGATTACTTGGTGTCTGATATATGTCCACGTATTTGCTGTTAATACAGACCTGTCCTAATATAAGCCAGTACTTTTGATATAAGACCATGATGTCGATAGGCTCCTATTTATAACAATTGTAGCGAAGTTTTCGGAGTCAATAAAGTTTTTCAATTTGGTTTCTTAAAGAAACTCAGTTTCCAGTTAATATGAAATAATAACACAACATTTTTCTTTATTGGTTTACAAGCTTAATACTAAATAAATACTTTACTGCAAGCATAATTGAAATTTATAAAAGTTTAATCCGTACGATCAATCACGCTTATGTATAAGTATTGGATGTGATGTATAACACTATAAATGGCTCCATTTTAATGGAAATTATCTAATTTTCAGAATTGTGAAAAGCTGGAAAATAATTTTGATGACATCAAACATACAACTCTTGGTGAGCGAGGCGCACTCCGAGAAGCCATGAGGTAAGTCTGAGTCGCCATGGCAACAGCCAGCCATGTGGTAAAGCAAGTCATTCTTCATTATTGGGGGAACAAATGAGTTCATAGCCCGGATTCAGTTTGTGTTCTCCAAGGTATTCATTTGTCACTGGAGAGGCTTCCCCAGGAGCTGTGCTTTTGGTTTAAAAATGTATAAATGTTACGCTTCACTTCACATTATAAAAATTAAATATTGAATTGGTTACTTAACAGACCACTCTGGTCATATATTAAAACTATATTATCTTGAGCAATGACACTTGAAAATATGCAAACTGCTTTCAGAACAAAATTAAAATACAGCATTTAATATATTATTTTTATATGCAGTTATGTTGCTGTGGGATCTACCATTTTGTTTTCTGGTGAACAACTTCCTGAGGTGGGTGGAGACTGCACAGGAAGTTGCAATCTACACAATAGGAATTTACAAGTGCAGTAGCAGTAATGGCAAACGTATTAGTTTACAAGAACATACCATTCTGAAAACTGATGATAGAAAATAAAAAGCAGTTGTAAGGAACAATTTTGGTATAAAAAAAAATAAAATGTAAAGGCTATTTTTTATTTTCTATTTTAACGTTTAATTTTTTTTTTAATCCAATTTAGTTATTCAAAAAACATATAGAAAAATGTGATCATAGTGGTCCTTTAAAATGTGCTAGGTTTTATGCTTTATGTCTATAGTATGTGTAATAAATCTGTCACTGCCCATAACCCCACCTTATATTTTGTGACATTGTTGTGAGGTCACTGACTCCGTAACTGAACACTGTCCAATTTACCACCATGTTCTCTGGATGGGAGCAGCAACTGAAAGGAAGTGAGGGAGGAGCTTAGGCCCTCATATAGCCTCTTCAGCTCCTCCCTAATGTCATCCTCCTTACTCACCCTCCCAGCCACGGTCATGCCCCTTTTTCTTGAAATTTCCTTCAGAGTTGCCATATACTTAACTGGAAAAACACGAAACAATGTTCTGCATGTCTTGGATTCATAACTGGGGGGATAGGGAGATAATGCCCCCCAAACCCCCCTCCTTACGCCCAATTCAGCTTTTTTATTTTTCTAGTTTCACACTAATTTTATTAACTGATCTATGCTACTGTTTTCTACTATTATGTACAGATGTCGGCTAGTTATTAATTTTGTATCCATTATTACATATTAATCCTTCTGTGCTTTAATTATGTCAAAATAAAGCCTTTAATATAAATTCTCGTTTTAATTATAAAAAGAGAACATTGATTCTTGAAGTCATGTTTAACTTACTGTTTATTTTGTGTGAATTGTTATTCAAAAATAGCAAAACTAAACCCTACATGAAGCATTTTCTTACTATTATGTATTGTTGTATTCATTTTATTTTACAGTTTGTTTGATAGGCCGTGATAAACTATTGAAATATAAATACAATTCATATTTATTATTATTATTATTATCTTTATTTATATCACGCCAACATATTCAGGAGCGCTGTACAGGGGTTTAGTACATGGCAAAAAACAAACTTAATGCTTTATAAAGAATGGAGGGCCCTGTTTTTGAGCTTAGAATCAAACGTACATAGTGCTTGTTTCCAAGGCACGGACACAATATTGAAAACTTGCAAACTTACAATCTATTTACCATGTTTTATCCTCAATTTTCCAGTATTAATAATGGTTGTATTCTCTATTTGTGTTGTTCAACTAGTAACTGCATCAGTGTATAAAAATCATTCTGCAATATGGCAGATTAACTGCACACGCACTGCCAGTGCCAAATTTCTTAATATGTCATTAATGGGACTCCGTCCCCAAAAATCATGTTTTTTTTTTTTGTTTTTTTTAGTTTACTCTTAAAGAACATGGAAAACTGGATGTACATTGTATTATCCATTTTTTTTTATAAATCCTGAGAAATTCATTTTTGTTTGAGCGCCCCAAATAGTAATTGTCTGCTTTGATGTGCTAGTTAGAATCGCAGTCTACTTGTTTGTCTCGGATGTGGTCAAACAATACCCCCCAGTATTTTCATTCACTTTGATCCCCACCACCACCTTTATCAAGTACTCTGCAGGGGCGGGTCTACCAGTGGTGCAAATATTGGTGCATTTTTGCTTTAGTGTAGTGGCCCCCTAGCCCAGCCCAACCCACCACACTTTGCCTGGACACTCTCTGGGCCCTCCTGTGCTTTCTTAGCTGCACCTCCCCCGACACCCCTCTCGACATTGGTCCAGGCCTGTTTTAAATAAGACCATTTCTACTGAAGCTCCAAGAGGTAGCAGTTTGGAGCAATTCAGAACACGGGGTATGTGTAAGAGAGCAAGGGGCTCAAAGTGGCAGCAAAGTACAGCGGGGGTGGGTTCTGTGAGGGAGGAAGATGGGTGCAAAGTAAAGTGGGTGCTCTGCGGGATGGATGCTGAGGGGATGGCTGCTGACCAGGACTGTGTGTGTGTATATGCATGTATGTCAGGGATGAAGCAGCAATGGCTAAGTGTCTCGAGAAGGTTTGCTGTTATGGGAAGAGGTCTTAAGGAGGAGTGTGATTATGGGGAGGGGTCTGGGTTAGCAGCACTGAGTGCTTTAGTGCTAATGGGGCCCAGCGCAAAACATTTTTTACAATCCCCCACAGTGGGGCCCAAAACTTTTTTTTGCACCAGGGCCCTCCATTCTCTAGCTCCATGACTGGTACTCTGGGTCATAAATTAGCATAAAGAGCTGAACATTTCATCTAATAAAATAATGTTGTGTATCTCAGCAATGATTTTCTGGATGAGTGCAAGTGTACCTTTTCTATGTTTGGTACGATAACATTCTTTAAAAGCGTAAAGTCTTGTCTTCCTGTTGTAAGGGCCCAGAGATTAGTATAAACCTTTGTTAGCAGTCATTTAAGGGTATATATATAAAAGTTAAATGTGGTTTAAAAAATTACATTTTCTTAGTTATCTTGCATTGAAGTTTGCAATATTTAGTTGCCAATCAACCTTTCTGATCTTCTTAACCTTTCTGATTCCCCATTTGAACTTATTGTGTTCAGTGTGTAATTAGACTAATTAGATAAATCGCCACCTAAAATCTGCGCATGCACAGCTTTTTCTTTTGCACGTGAATAGGTTCAAAGCTCCAAAGGGTAATTGGTAACACACAACCATCTGCATCTCAAAAGTGAGTATGCTCCAGGTTACCCATCTGGCCTAATCCATATTTGATCAGTGGAAAGGCTTCTTCCTTTCAGTAGTGCACAGGACAATGAGATATAATGGAAATGGTGGCCATTAATGAGATTTAAAATTATATTTTCTGGCTCAAGCTTTTCTTTGCTGCTGCTTGCCAGTGAATTTTTAATACTAATTAATGCTAAATAAAATATGGATTAAACATAAAAAGTGCTTACTCTGGGATTTTACGGTAAGCTACACAAATGATCTTTACACAATTTAAAGGGACGCTTTCACTCCAACACGAAGTTGGATTCATTTTAAAGTATTGTAAGTGTCTGTGCATTGTACTAGCCATTTTTCTCTACAGGCCAGTGAAATTTAGCATTGATTGTTAAGCGTCTTTATGGTGATATGCTGCTCAATATGGTAATTTGGAACTCAGAATTCTTTATCTAAGTTGGGGAGGGGATTTCACTGTATAATTACAGTACATTAAGGGGTTGTTGCCTTGCCGATAAAGGGGAAGATAAACAGACTATAGTCCTAATTGGCACACACATAAGCAAATTAGTATTTAGGGGCCGCTCAACTGCATACATAGAAAACTGGATTATCTCAGGAATAATACACTTTAGCTTTACATTGTACTAGTCAATTGATTGTAGTTTGGCATCCTCCAAGAATAACTACAAATAATGATTTTGGTATGCCTTTTAAGCATCTCTTCAAACTAAATAGAAAACAATTGCAGACGTTTTGCATATCAAAAGTTATAAAATAGATTAATATAAACTGCAGCAGATGCATATTACACTTAATGAATATAAATAGTTGTCTTGTATTCTATTATTGTGCAGGTATATGTATTATGCTATGAGGTTTTGCACACAACAACAGAGGAAACAAACCTATTGACATATTCTACCAGTACTTAGCATTAATCCCTGATGACAGGAATTTAATGGGCAAATACTGGCAGAGCTCAATAAACAAGGATTTGTGAAAAGTCAGTAATTTATAGTATTTGGACACCACATTTGTTGACTTCCCTTCAGTGTCATTTTGAGAGCAGGTTAACTACTTGGAGGCCAGAAGAACTTGGAATTCATTTGGATACACATCAGCACTGTATCTGATCGTTCTAATGTAGTATTGCTTTCTCTTGATAGGAATTTAAAAATATTTGCTTGTAAATTCACCTCTTGCAAGCCCCTGCCCCCCTATAGCATGTTCATTATCATTTGAAACTTTAAAAAAAGATAGAGTCCTTCTTTTAACATACCCATGACATATGGACTATCTCTCTTTTGGCTGTTTTACTCCTAGATTATATCTGCCAACTGGCTTTCACCTTTGGACCCCTGGAGTCTCTCCTACTCTTGGCATTTCACCCAAGGAGTTTCTCTGTCTCCTGGCTTTTCACCAAGGGAGTCCTTTCCACCACCTGGCCATTCGTCCTGGAAGTCTTCTCTGCCTCCTGGCCATTCACAATGGTAGTATTTTCTGCCTTCTGGCTATTCACCCCAGGAGACTTCTCCACCTCCTCCTGGTCATTTACATCGGTAGTATTTTCTGCTTCCTGGCCATTCACTCCGGGAGTCTTTTCCGCCGCCTGGACATTCGCTTTGGGTGTCTTTTTCATATCCTTCGCTATTCCCCCTGGGAGTCTTCTCCACCTCCTGGCCATTCAACCGGCAGTCTTATCCACCTCCTGGCCATTCACCCCGGCAGTCTTCTCCGCCTCCTGGCCATTCACCCCTGCAGTCTTCTCCGCCTCCTGGCCATTCACCCCTGCAGTCTTCTCCGCCTCCTGGACATTCGCCCTGGCCATCTTCTCCACCTCCTGGACATTCTCCCCTGCCATCTTCTCCCCCTCCTGGCCATTCACTTCGGGAGTCTTTTCCATCTCCTTCGCTATTCCCCCCGGCAGTCTTCTTCGCCTCCTGGCCATTCACCCCTGCAGTTTTCTCCACCTCCTGGACATTCACCCCGGTCGTATTCTCCCCCTCCTGTACATTCACCGGGCTGTCTTCTCCACCTCCTGGACATTCGCCCTGGCCATCTTCTCCACCTCCTGGACATTCGCCCTGGCCATCTAATCCACCTCCTGGACATTCGCCCTGGCCGTCTAATCCACCTCCTGGACATTCACCCCGGCCGTCTAATCCACCTCCTGGACATTCGCCCCGGCCGTCTAATCCACCTCCTGGACATTCGCCCCGGCCGTCTTCTCCACCTCCTGGACATTTGCCCCGGATGTCTTTCTCTGCCTGTCTTTTTTACCACAGGCTTTTCTTATTCTCGTATGGCTCTACTTTCAATAGTCTGGACTCTCCAAGAAATGGTGTTTCTGCATCCTTAAAGGACCATTGTAGTTCAAGGAATCTGAGATCTATCTTATAATGCTGTGTTTTTTAGTAGGAGTGTGGGGAATAGAGAACAATACCTTGTTAGATCATTGGATCCAGAAGCAGACTGCTTGAATCCAGAAATGGACAAATACTGTCCAGAAAAGTAAAAACCTCCCAGAGCAGAATCATCTAAATATTTTTTTTCAAATTAAAAACTGGTTTAATATATTTTCCGGCCTTTATTATTCTCTTAGTCGGACACAAAGTTCCAAAGATATATATATATATTTTTCATTGTACAGTGATCCTTTAAAGAAGTGTCTAAGCCTTTCTGACAAATACAATCTCTGGATATTACGTGTTCTTGCAACACCTCCTCTCTGGTGATACTCTTGGACCCAACAGAACTTTTCAATTTATCATGAACTAAATTAGAATTTAGTATATCGTTTGCCACCAATATACTCAAATGTTTTTTTTTTTTTTAGAAAACAGTGGCTGGTACTTTCAGGGATCTCCATATTTTGTTCCGTGATTAAAATCAGTTGCATTTACTGTAAGAGTAGAAAGCAATGCAATGATTGCGTTTCAAGTGAGCTCTTAACATATACATAGTAAATTTTTAAATGTCAAGATGTCATTCATTAAATGCTTAAATTTGTCTTGATTCAGATTTATCTTTCTGGTTCCTATTCGCCGTTGTTTTTTTAATCAATTGCATTTTTCGAGCAGATTTTTTTTTTTTTTTTTACAATGCTGCATATGTAGAGTATACATTTATTTGAAGGAACCAGGCCAGCTTATAAATATGGGACTTCAGTGGACTTTTAAGTGCTAAGATGATTAAATTCCCACAGGTTGTTTTGTTCTGTTTACTAATCTACTTAAAGCTATGATGATCTATTGTATTTGATTGGTGATTTCTGGCATTGGATAAGTTAGTTGTTGTGAGAAGTTGATGTCTTGCCGATACCAACATCTACATCACAAGATAATATACAAATAGAGATATTTTCTACCACCATTTTATACAACTGAGAGTTTTGAAGAACACTACAAAAATGCTGTTATTTTAATGCCACACTCATAATGCAATTTTATTATTTTATATTTGTTTCTTTTATTGGACTTGTTCACATTTTACCATGAAAGTTGTTCTCAATAAATATTCTGTGCTAAATGGAATATTGTTTGTGTATTAGTATAAAACTAATCCTTCCTACATTTATAAATGTTTAGCATGTGTTGCTCATCTAACTTGCTGCTCCACTTCTGAAGCTACAGTATTGTGCATAAACAATGTATACTGATTAAAAAGTGATAAATAATGAGCTTCTAAACAAATGGACCCATATAATAATGTTTCATGCATATTCCATCTAGAAGTACCCTCTCCTACCATTAAGTGGTTAAAAAAAATAACGAACTTCCACTTTTTAAAAAAAATCACAGATCTTTCCTGCTGGATGGCCAACGCACTGTTCCCGATACAGTAGACTTGTAAGCAGCCACACCATTCTGTGCTGTGGCTACTCTCACTGTCAAATTCCTGGCACAAGTTTGAACAGAGAGTAGCAGAGCAACAGCAGAATGAATCTAACCCAAACCCCTAATTCTAACCCTAAAACCTAACTGTAATCCGTTAATCTAACTCTAATCCCCTCTTACCCGCAACCCAACCCTAAACCTTTACAGTAACCCTAACCCACATCCCCTAACCCTACATCCAACACTAACACCATTAACCTCAAGCCTAACCCTAAAACCTAACTGTAACCCTAACTTGTCTCTCTCCATTCTTTCTCCTTATTTCTTCTCCGTATTTCTTCTGCCCATTCTTCTCCCCATTCTTCTCCCCATTCTTCTCCCCATTCTTCTCCCCATTCTTCTCCCCATTCTTCTCCCCATTCTTCTCCCCATTCTTCTCCCCATTCATGAACGCTGCTGAAGCTTCAGCGATACTGCAGCACCACGTATTACCTCATTCTAAGCACTAAGCGGGGCTGCACAGCAGCCTTGAAGCACGCTCACAGCACTGGTGGTCAACCAACAGGAAAAGTCCTAAATGACTTATGGAATTGAAGGAAGTCTAAATCACTAAAATGGTCTTCCTCACTTGAATCCAGATTAATTTGCCCCCAAGCGTATAGAGAGCAGCTAAACTAATTATGTTTCCTCCTTCCTACCTACTCATTTTCATGAAAGGGTCTCTTAATGTAATTTATGTGAAAAAAAAAATGCTACAGCTGTAGAACATGGCACCCCACATGAGTGAGAATTGGAAGACATGGGCAGGTTACAGATGGTCATGATGGTTTACTTCTATGAAGTCCCTAGAGCAATTGTCACTCTAGGGACGTCATAGAAGTAAAGTGTAAATTTGGTAGGACCATTGTATTGAGGAAGATATTAAGTCATCTAGTTATACACTTAAGTATATATGATTTAAAATAATGTATTGAAACTAACCAATATAGTTGTATGCATTAACCTAAAAAAACTAGTTTATGTGCTTATTTTATACAAACTATATGTAGCTTACAATGTCGATTTACAGAAATCGCTAAATGATAAAAAAATGTATGGGGTTTGTGTAAATTCTACACTAAATTCCTGTAAAAATTGATTATTCATTTACATTAATTTGTTATGTTATATCATAAATTTTCAATAAAAGAATTACATACTTTTGTAAGGTGTTTACTACCATTTTATTTGAACTGAATTATTTCCCAATTTTTCCTATAGTATCTTAATTTATATGTAGACGTTTCAACTCCAAATGAAATGGACCATACGTAGCTTAGTTTTGGCTTTGCTCTAAAATGGATTGTGCATAAGAAGTCTTTAATACCATGCCATATTTTGACAGGAGATTTCTTTACTGAATTGGTTTTGCCAAGTTTACAAAGGCTTATGAGCTTATCCAAGCTTACGTGGGTTTTCCTGTATAATATGCTAGATAACATAAATAATTTCAGGTTCATGTCAGCATTATAATTTTATTTTGAGATAAAGTAAAATATGATTTTGTTTCCTTTGAGAATATCACCAACGGTGGGAGGATCACAGAGGTTTAAAGGGATTTGCCTTCACCATACCATTTCATAAGCTGCCATTCTATATAAAGCAGAACTAAGTACTTGTGTCTGACTTATGAGTACACGCCTAGGATAAAAGGATACAGATTGAGCCTGTATTATTTTATATAGCATTATGCAATTTATTCCAGAAGGATAGAATATAAATTTACAGAACAATAGTAAGGCTATGTGACAAAATATATATTAAAAAAGGCGAATTGATCAAATGTTATTTTTAAAGGATATCATTCTTCATATGTTTTGTTTATTTATATACAATAAATCAAAATCAAATTTGATATTCAATACAAAAGCCAAGAATAATAAAAAAAAATGTTTTCTCTCTTTTCAAATTTTTTCTTAACACAAGCCTACAACAATATTATTTTTGCCAGTAACTGTACAAAACTAAATTATAATGTATTTAACAGTCCCAACTGTTACTGTTTAGTACAATAATTTAATAAAATTACTAGATAAATATTATATCTGGTCTCCATAGTAATATACATTTTTATATAATGAACAAGCATCATAGTTTTTCCTGATACTACATATTATTAAAATTATAGCCTATTAATGGATAACTGTGGTCATATATTTAAAATAAATGGTGTTGAAGAATTAAACTTGAAACTATGTAAAACAGAATAGAAAAAAAAAAAATATGATTTTCTAAAACACTTTTTCCATGTAAGTTTATTTAAAGAAACATATAGAAAAATTGACCATTTAAGTTGTCAACTCAACGTAATGTAAGTTTGAATTGACTGAATAAAACCATAAAACATCCCTCGTAATTCAGTTATTATTGGGAAAATAACATAAATTTCAGTGAATATCCAGTAATCTATATGAGTATTAAAGTATACAGTGATATATTTATTTATTGGACAAATGCTTTATTTAGAGTGATGAACTTTCTAGAGGTACATCTCTCTTTATCAAATCATAATCTCTTCTGAGTTGATTAAGTTGTACCTCTCAAAAGCGTGTCACTCTAATTAAAGTGCTTGTCAATAAAAAAAGATATCACTGTATACTGCTGTCACAACAAAGGGGAGGGGGTCAAACTTCGCTCCAGAATCCTTCTGCCTTGGCTACAGGAATCCTCCCTTGTACCATGGAGTGGCTTCTTAATGCCCGATGATTATAGCAGAACCAATCCGTATATCGCCCACTCTCTATGGGAAAATACATGGGGAATATTCCCTGTTGTTTGTTTAGGGGTCTGCCCTGGTTAAAGTTTTGCCACAGTGATAACTTTTTGTAGGTACTAAGAAAGGCTCTGAAGGGCAAAAGGATAGGAATCGTGCTGAGGATATATCCTATGCTGGTTTTGAGAAGTAAGTGTCTAATGACCTGAAGGTAAGACAAGGCTGCATACAAGGTATGGTCCAATATGGCAGCTCTGTGAAATGATGCCTTCTAATACATCATAGCTAAACCTTGGTTACTTTTACCATCACAGCAGGTTACATAGCAACACCGCATGAAGGTTGGACTTTCCAAATGGTTCAAATCTATTTTAGATAACTTGGAATTCTATAATTGACAATATGCCTGTTTGGATTTTGATACACGTCCAAATGGCTTTTTAGCGGCTGGCTAGTCTTTAGAGATGGACACATGCCCAGAAATAATTATATTCATGCATTACTCTTTCAAAATAATTTTTGGCATATTTGGCGGTGGTAGAATAAATGGCCCAATTAAATGTATCAGCTGTTCAAATCAATTTCTGGATTTCTGGCTACTGAATATATATATATATATAATCTCACAAAAGTGAGTACACCCCTCACATTTTTGTAAATATTTTATTATATATTTTCCTGTGACAATGCTGAAGAAATGACACTCTGCTACAACGTAAAGTAGTAAGTGTACAGCCTGTATAACAGTGTACATTTGCTGTCCCCTCAAGATAACTCAACACACAGCCATTAATGTCTAAACCGTTGGTAACAAAAGTGAGTTTGACAACTATTATATGTGATATATATATATATATATACACTAGCGACTTGCCAGTCAAAAGTAAAGGCAATCCAATTTGATGCCTATCAATGCTTTTTGCCACACAATGCGAGGCTCTCCCCCATCTAACTTGCGGGCCTCGCAATGAGTGCCTTTGGGGCTCATTGCGAGTCCCACCTCCTTCTACTTTAAGGGCCTTGTGATGACTGGCTTTGCCGCTCATTGCAGGCCTCAGCCAACTTGCAACAGTCGTGCCCTGCAATGAGCTCCTTCAGAGCTCATTGCAGGGCTCTCCCCCTCTCTACTTTATGGGCCTTGTGATGAGCGTCTTCATAGCTCGTTGCAGGTGTCGGGCAACCCGCATCTTTCGGGCCTCTCTCCACTCTCTCACCCTTGTGTCTGTTTCCCCCTCTCTTCCTCCCATGTCTCTTTGCACCCTCTCCCTCCCCTGTTTTTTCCCCCCTCATCTCCCTTCCCTGTGTCTCTTTCCACCATCTCCCCCCTCTCCCTCCGGCTTTCTCCCCCCCTCTCCCTCCGGCTTTCTCCCCCCCCTCTCCCTCCGGCTTTCTCCCCCCCCCCTCCCTCCGGCTTTCTCCCCCCCCCTCCCTCCTGCTTTCTTCCCCCCTCTCCCTCCGGCTTTCTCCCCCCCTCTCCCTCAGGCTTTCTCCTCCCCTCTCCCTTAGGCTTTCTCCTCCCCTCTCCCTCAGGCTTTCTCCTCCCCTATCCCTCAGGCTTTCTCCTCCCCTCTCCCTCTGGCTTTCTCCTCCCCTCTCCCTCTGGCTTTCTCCTCCCCTCTCCCTCCGGCTTTCTCCTCCCCTCTCCCTCCGGCTTTCTCCTCCCCTCTCCCTCCGGCTTTCTCCTCCCCTCTCCCTCTGGCTTTCTCCTCCCCTCTCCATCTGGCTTTCTCCTCCCCTCTCCATCTGGCTTTCTCCTCCCCTCTCCATCTGGCTTTCTCCTCCCCTCTCCCTCCGGCTTTCTCCTCCCCTCTCCCTCCGGCTTTCTCCTCCCCTCTCCCTCCGGCTTTCTCCTCCCCTCTCCCTCCGGCTTTCTCCTCCCCTCTCCCTCCGGCTTTCTCCTCCCCTCTCTATGGACACTGAATTCTGAGCCCTCCATCCATTCCCAAGAGTTAATACTGATATTGTTTTTGCCTTGATTGTGACCCATGGATAGCGCTACGGAATATATTGGCGCATTACAAATACATGATCAAAATTAATAGAAATAAAATTGCCAAATAACCAGCGATCAGCCAAACATATTGAGTGTAAAGAGTAAAGATGGACTTTTCAGCCTTTATCTTCTGCAAAATAATTTAATGTAACTATACAATGATAGCCACAATTTAACATAATATACAGAATATGTGAAACCTGGGTGACACTTGTAGGTGCCACTTCAATAACCTAAAAAATAGGTCTTAGTGGATCCTCTGAGGTTTGCAAACCAAAATCCCTTACGATCTAATTTTTCCTAAACTTCGTTTCACATCGTCGCACCTGTGCTGAGATGCACACCATGGGCCATATTCAATTGAGGTTTCGGGATATCCGGTAGCCCGTAAGTGAAGTTGCAAGCTAATTTGCTATTCAGTTGGCTCCAAACAAGTTACAAATAACGGCCTTAAAAATCTTGCAATGTTTAAACTTGTAACTTACAGCTTCCAGAAGCCTCTGATCTTTCACTTTCACAAGGCTAAAATTGCAAATCGCTATTCAATTGCTCAATTTCCCCAAGCTCGCAAACGTTATCCCACCCATAAATGGCAAATAAAGTAGAAAAGGAGAGAGGACCCGCAAGGGGGTTAAACACCTATTCGTAGCACTATAAATGCAAATAATAAATCAGTACTGCACTGTAAATAATGGGGAAAGCAATGATAGACATTAGAATTAATTGCACAACAGTCTCAAGCTCGCAAATCGGCATGGAAAGTACATCCAAATAATGACTAGTTTTTCACAAATAAATATGAAAAGCATTTTCCAATAAAATGCACCTTTGTAACCCTCGATTACATTTTTGTTCTCCAGTTCGAGTTTATCGATTCATGCATTTTGCTCAGTGACAAGAATATTGTCTTATTTATAAAAGCAAGCATTCTACAAATACTTTAAGCCCGATTCAATTGAGCTTTTGCATGTTACTGTAGCCCGTAAGTGAGGTTGCAAGTTAATTTGCTATTAAATTGGTTCCAAATGGGTTATTAGTTACGCCTTGAAAAAACTGCCATGGTTAAACCCGTAACTTACAGCCTCCTGAAGCCTTTGATCTTTCGCAAGAGTTACGATGGCTAAAATCACAAAACGCTATTCAATTGCTCAATTTCCCCAAGCACACAAATGTTTTCACACCCATAAATGGCAAAAGAAGTAGAAAATCGTACCAGTACTAGAGAGGACCCGCAAGGGGGTTAATCACCTATTCCTAGCACTGTAAATGCAAAAAAAAAATCGATACTGCTCTGTAAATAACGGGGAAGGAGATGATAGACATTGGAATTAATTGCACAACAGCCTCAATCTCGCAAATCGGCTGGAAATAAAATGTATTTTTATGTTTCATTTTGGGGGTTAAATCTATCTTGGGTATCAATGAGTTAATACATATCAGGCCACCCATATGGACTAGAACAGTATTGACAATTATTTTCATAATTCTTTATTTTTTGCTTTTGCAAGTCTGATTGCATATAAGACCCCCAAACCTAATTGATTGACATGTAACCTCCATGTTTTACTGCCGTAATAATGACAGTCTCATTTCCTATTGACTGATTCGAAATGGGCAGTTACAGGCTTGCTGGATTGATCATGTTCCCGCCCTGAACTGCTCCGAATCAGTGCATGGTTTACGGTTTTGGCATTGGGCCAATAACTTGCGGCCTTGAGCAATTGAACAGCATCGCAATCGGAGACGAACGGGAGCCTGAATTGAATATGGACCCATGTCTGTCTGATGGCTAACAGGATTATACTGGTATATCAAGCCCTTCCTCCTATGGGCTTGGTATTATCTCACAGCTGTGAAACATGGCATCATACATCAGGAAGAACATGAACAAAGGCTACAGAAGGTGAACATCTGTTACACTGAGGGCTTCTTAAAAGTATAAATGAAATGAAGAAGGATGAATTAACCCAATAAATCATTTATATATAACAAAATTGACTAAAGAGTCCTTGTAATAGTTTTATTTTGTGGTGGCCACCCGTAAAAGGTTTATACTATCTGCGAAGAGTCAAAGCTCTGGAATCTCATAGGGTACTTGTGCCATTACAACTATAGAGTATTAAAATGTTACAGTAAGTTCTTTATTCTCTTATTTATTATAATAAAGCAACTCCCATATCTCCTAGCATATATGGCTTACCAACACATAAGATGCCCCTATTTTTTAATCTTCAAAGCCAAGGATAAAGCTTTGTATATACTTGGAACACAAGCCAAAAACCCATGTTTACTTTGTAAAAGGTGGATCTTAAATTATAAAACATAATCTGCTTTGTTCTCGGTCACGATCAGGACAAAATGGTTTCCAGTACATCCAACGAACATTTTCCTTCACTTTCCACCGTGGAAAGTTGTTCTTTATTTTACTGATAGTATATTCATTATATTTTATTTGTGTTGAATTGCATGGTACAAATTGACAATCTAGCAGTAGTTTATATTAAGTAGGGTTGGCATGTAACTCTACAGTTATCATGCTAACGTAATAAGTTATATTAGGTAGATGCAGCCCCCGTTGTGTATTCCAATTACCAGATAGTAAAGCAACAACAAAACCTTATAATGGTGATTTTTCTATTTGATTCAGAAAGTTTAGCACAGCAGGAAAGTTGGCATTTTACCTAAATTGTGTGTCATGCTGGAAGAGGGAGTCGTTTTTTTTAAGACTATATATAAATGTAATAACATTGGAGAAATAAATGAGTTAGCTAGCCTGAAATTTACATGTATAGTATACATTACAAATAGCTTACACACCAATTTAATGTAATTTTATTACTTTTCTCCACACTAAGTATGGTTTGAATCAGTGATATTTCCATTACTTGTGTCAGGGAATAAAAATAGAACCAACTGCTCTTAATTGAGGAGATTAAGGTTGCAGATATTAGCAGGAGTTTCTGGAAAATTCATTAGGTGATGACTTCTAATGGGAATAATTGTGTTCTTAATCATAATTGTGTGGCAATTAAAAAACACAAAGAAGACTAATTGCAGGCTACAGGAGCCAAGCCGTGTTCAGCACTAAGAGAGAAAATTTAAATACAAAGAGATGTCAAAATTTCTTATATAAGTGACATTGAAACTGGATGCTCTGTTAACCCTTTCTACAGTTAAATTTTAAGTATATATGAGTTGATAACCAGATCAAATGGGTCCAACTAGTCTAAACTTCTTCTACATGAGCATAAAAGTAATATTGCATTAACTTTCTATTTTGTGTGTAGAGCACCAACATATTTAGCGAAGTGCAATAAACACATGGATAGGCATACATTGGAAGGCAGATAAGATGAGACAATAGTTTGTAGAGCTCTTAGTAATAGAAGAAAAGTAACTCTTCATATAGCGCAGAGAGACCACAAAATGAGAAAATTAGATCATGCTTTCTTATCACCTTATGTTTGAAGACCATCAAAAGGGTGGATATATATATATATATATATATATATATATATATATATATATATATATATATATATATATATATATATTTATTTATATATAAGCGATTTAGCCGTGAATGTCCAGTAATCCAGTTGAATAATCAGAATATTGCAGTGAATAGTGATACCTTTTTCATTGGACAAACGTATTCATAATAAAGCGACGAGCTTTCGAGAGAGAATGCCTCTCTTTATCAAGGCAAAAAGCGTTACTGATACAAGTATGAACTAAAAACAGTAAGAGATGGGGAACAAAATTGGAAAAACAAGAAAGACAAAATTCATTGGCCAGAGTTAAGTGAGAAACAGACCAGCATTGTGAATAATGTCCTGATAGGTCAGTAAGTAAGTCTATATAGATCAGGTTGTAGATAAGAACACAGCAGAGTAAAATAAAGAGCAATAAATTCAGCATGTAGCTTACAAAAACAGTAATAGAAGGGGGGGAGGTATGTGGAATGTATGTGCTATAAGACATTAAGATAGTGGGACAGAAAGACTAAATCGATGTTAATGCCCAAATCCTTTGTATTAAAAAATTGAATCATTTTTAAATTCAAAAGTTTTCCGCTGTTGGATAGTTCTGAAACTCCCTCTGAGTACTTTTTATTTTGAGGTTCTGGGTGAAGTGATTCTCCTGGGTGAAATGGTGTCCAACTGGAGTACAATAGCTGTCTTCATGGTGCTTTTTGATGGAGCTTCGGTGGAGGTTCATTCGCATGTGGAGTTTCTAGCTGGTTTCCCCAATGTAGCACACCCTTACACATACAGTACATTGTATCATGTACACTACATTTTGATGATGTACATGAATATGAGCCTCTGATGTTGTGGTTGTGCTTGGCTGTGTCCTCTTTGCAGATGTGTTGGCATAGTTTGCAGCGACTTTTATTGCAGGGTTTAGTGCCATTTTCGCTGTTATGCTGTTCATTTGGCAATCTTCTGTTCACCAATGTTTGTCTTAAATTTTGGTGGCTGCCTAAATGCAAGAATGGGGGGCTTGGGGAATATATGTTTCAATTCTGTGTCCTCTGTGAGTTGTTGTGGTTGTAAATCCTTAAATATTTTGGGTATTCCTTCTAGAACTGGATGGTATGTGGTTACCAGAGGTGTACGTGAAGTTGTTTCATGGCAGAGGTTACTTTCCGAGTGATAATACAGGGTTTGTAACCCTTCCTTCTGTCTGAAGGAGGCAGACAGTGTTTTTAAGTGTTCATCACGGTCCTCTGTGTTTGTGTTTGAACATATGCGGTGGTATCTAAAGGCTTGACTATGAATTATCCCTTGTTTAGTGTGGGAGGGGTGGAAGCTAGAGTTGTGGAGGTAACTACATCTGTCAGTAGGTTTCCTACACAGTTTGCCATTTGTAATGGAAATGGTGGTATCCAGAAGGTTAACCTTTTCTGTGGAGTAATCCATTTTAAATTGAATGTATGGGTGAAATTATTGAACGAATTATGGAAGTCTTTGAGTGTTCCTTCCCCTTCTGTCCATATGATGAACAGGTCATCTATGTAATGGTAGTATCTGTAAGGTTTGTGGACTTATGTGGACAGGTATCTCTTTTCCAGGTCGGCCATAAATAGGTTAGCCTATTGTGGTGCCATTTTCATGGTGTGTATATATGTGTGTGATATATATATATATATATATATATATATATATATATATATATATATATATATATATATATATATATATATATATAATTTGAATAATCCGTAGTGATAACTTTTTTATCGGACAGACTTGTTCATGATATAGCGACGAGCTTTCGAGAGGTAATTCTCTCTTTATCAAGTCAAAAAGCAATACTTTTTAACTTGATAAAGAGAGGATTATCTCTCTTAAGCTTGTCGCTATATCATGAACAAGACTGTTAAAAAAAAAAAGGTATCACTATTTACTGCAATACTCGGATTATTCAACTGGATTACTGGACGCTCACGGCTACCTCCAATCTTTACATTGTTTGAATTAAGAGAGAGCACAATAGTTTATGTAAGTTGTTATTACAGTATAGGAGTATTATTATCTTTGGTACAGTTTTACACAGTATTATTATTACCACATATGAGTCATTAATATTATTGTTGTTGTTGTTCATAAGGGGTCTGTGTTGCATACAAGTCAGGTTTGAAGACATTCTCAGTAACGTATCTCCTCCTTAACCCATCTTTGTTTACATAGACCAGATTTTATAATCCAGATTTGTTTTCTTGGGTTAAAGTGTAAAAAAAAACAATTTTATTCAGGTTAGTGACCCACTCCTCCAACACCAAGTAGAGTAAGAAATAGGAAACAATGAAACTTGTCATAATGTTATGTAGTCCACTATAGTTCAAAAAGCCTGTCTTTGTAGGTTTTGTCCATATGCACAACTGCATTTTTTTCTCACGCCCTGTTTTGTGAAAGGATTAAAAGTACTCCACCTACATTGTATTTAGGATATCTATCAACGTATTAAAATCAAGCCATAATTTATTAATTACTAACGTACTGAATTCTGTATCCCTTGAAAAAGTCAGTGAAATACATTGTTTGTCTAACTAGGCGTTAAATGGGTTTTATTCTCTTCTCTAAAACTCTTGGCCTGGTATGTATAATTTATATTCGTATTGTAACAGCCACTGGTGGCCCTTGCTGGTTCTTGTCCAACTATAAAGTCTTTCTAATGTCAGAGGAAATCACAGGTGGTGTATAGAGTTGGTCAGACAAATACATTCACAGTATTCCTGGGGTCTTAGCCCAACTTGGACATGAGCCACCTACCTGTCCATTCTAGTGTATTCTCTCACTCCTCATCCTGCTTCTCCTTTTTGCCTCTCTATTGTTTTTCTCTTTGATGTGCTTTCTTCCTCCCCTTTCATGAACCTGCTGACCTACAGTCAGGTCCATAAATATTGGGACATCAACACAATTCTAAACTTTTTGGCTCTATACACCACCACAATGGATTTGAAATGAAACGAACAAGATGTGCTTTAACCGCAGACTTTCAGCTTTAATTTGAGGGTATTTACATCCAAATCAGGTGAACGGTGTAGGAATTACAACAGTTTGTATATGTGCCTCCCACTTTTTAAGGGACCAAAAGTAATTTATAACAGTCATAAAACAAACTTTCACTTTTTAATACTTGGTTGCAAATCCTTTGCAGTCAATTACAGCCTAAAGTCTGGAACGCATAGACATCACCAGACGCTGGGTTTCATCCCTGGTGATGCTCTGCCAGACCTCTATTGGAACTGTCTTCAGTTCCTGCTTGTTCTTGGGGCATTTTCCCTTCAGTTTTGTCTTCAGCAAGTGAAATGCATGCTCAATCGGATTCAGATCAGGTGATTGACTTGGCCATTGCATAACATTCCACTTCTTTCCCTTAAAAAAACTCATATTCAGTTATTCTATAAAAAAAAGGGTTATGTCAAGATTAATAATACCTGTATCCATTAGCCTTGCTATCATAAGTAACTAGATCATTTGAATGATCATGAGGTGAGGTGTGAGCCAGCAGAATATACGACGATAGAGATTCTGTATAAAATGATATTATGTATTAAGATTAAGAGACTGGTCAACAACAATGTCAAAGCAGTAGAAAGTTCATAGAACATAGTTGAGGAAATGGTTATTTAAACTTTATCATATGCAATATGTAAGTGAAGGTTTGAGTGTAGTATTATTATTATAATTATTATTATCATTTATTTGTAATGTGCCAACATATTCTATAGCACTAATACAGGGGTTAAGTACATGGCAAAAGCAATTTTAACACATTGCAAAATAATTGAGGGTCCTGTCGTTGAGTTTAACATCAAACTCCCATAGAGATTGTTCCTAGATCACTTAAGATTGAAAATTTGCAAACTTAAAATCTAAAGGATTGTAGGAGCCAAGCAGGAGATGGTCAAGAAAAAGCTTAATATTCAGTGTTTGTAGACTGGAGATTAAGGAGAGAAGATAAATAGGAGATGCTGGGTCACAGGGAGTGTATATAAATAGAGGTTTTGGAGAAACTAACGTGTTAGGGGTATGGTACAAGATAGTAGTAGGGTATATGGGGTGGAAACCAATGGCATAGGTTGTAAACTGGGAGGATGCAAGGATACACATACTTCAGCAGAGGGCAATGGGTGGTTCAGAAGAGTATGGATGTTGGAGGGGAAGAGTACCATGTACATGTTTATAGTCTGATATATGGTAATAGACCATATTATTTTTGTTTCATTTGAGATGGAAGAAAAGGACGTTAATGGACCACTATAGTACATATCAAACTAACAACATCAGCTGGTATGTACTCCTGACCATAAAAATAGTTAGTGACTATTTAACATTATTCTACTTGTACTTCTTCAAATGTGCTTTTATTGTCAAGTGGGTATTCATAGAGAAAGTCTTTCAATCAAATTGAATAGAGGTTTTATGTGAATCCACGGTTTATCCTATTCCACCCAGGTGTCTAATCCTGTTAGGAACAAACAAGCTGTCTGACCCCAGGCAGAAGTGAACATCGTAATTAGCCGTATTTATTTTAACCTTTTAACAACATCTTGCACCTTATGAAGTCAAGTTCTCCACAAGAACGTACTATAAATAGACAGTTGACATGCTTTTCTGATCATACAATTTTTACCAGTGAAAATAAATATCTAAAACAATATCATTTAATACATTTAATTGCCAGTTTTCCCTTGTGTGACTTTTTTTGTTTATCAAAAATAGTAGACTAAATACACTAGAAAATCTAAACTGAAACAGAAGAAAAAAACAGTGTGTGATACATATTTATTGAGAAGTGTAAGCAAGGACGTATGGAAACTATTAATTCTATTTTCTTATCTGATCCCACTTTGGATCACTATCTTGATGTGGTGAAGAGGCTTGTGTTCTTCAATGAAGTTGTAAACTATACCATGTAGGGTCACCCAAGATGGGCAGGTCATACCAGGGAGGTCAGACAAATCACAGTCCACTATAGAAGGAACTTGCATTCCACTCCAGTATCTTTGCCAAGATAAACTTATGGATAAGCACAGCCAAAAACACAGACAGATGCGCCTGGCGTGCTGCGTCCTTATGGCCACCGAGAGTCAGACAACGTTAAACGGCTAAAGCACAACAAAATTACTCAAGAAAACCAACAGCACCAAAGCATACTATGTTGCAGTTCAGTCATCCATAAGGCTCACTGCCCCTATTTTCTGTAACATATCGCAAAGGTAACACATCAGAACAGAGGAGCAGAAAACAATCACACTTTGTCTATTGTTAATGTATTTTTTCTACTCCATAGAATAATTATTTTACATTCAAACACAATTTTGTAATGTTCAAAATGTCTATTTTTTAAATGCAAAAAAATGTTGTACTACATAAACACCAATAAACCAATCGCACAATATTTAGTATTCATACCTATATTTTAAATCTTTTGTCAATCATTTTTCTTTTGTTTTATAACAATTTTATATAGCAAAAGTAATGAGTTTGTCGATCTCTTTGTGCATGGGGGTAGGAACTGGGGTGGGGGGGGGGGGGGGGGCGGGGGGGGCGCAAATCCTCCCAAGTTTATATGAACAGGGGACACACACAACAAATAGCAAAATTAATCTTAAGCTTTGACTTAAATTTATATAACTTATTTTATATTATTACACTAGCGAATTGCCCGTCAAAAAATGACGGCAATAGAATTGTAAGTGAAGGAATGGTGTTTGGCACAGACATTATTTTTTGTGGTGGTCTGAGATCTCGGCGCTCATTGCGAGCCTCTTGGTTGTTGTATTTTTTTTTATCAGAGGCGCATTAGCTATCATTATAAGGTTCGCCGCTGATCTGCTTTTTGCTCTTATTGCAAGGCTGTCCCCTGGTGTAGTTTGTGTGGTATGAGCAGCGTTGGCGCTCTTTGTGAGGTGCGAATTTAATGTCTTTTGCGTTTATTGCGATATTTTTTTTTTTTTTTGTGTATATGTACTTTTGTATGCTAATTAAATAATGAATAAATGTATATACTTTACCTATTTGTAAGTAATATATGCAACAAGCATTGTGCTGAAGAGCTGGCAATCTGTTTTGATGTTCCTGCAGCATACAATGTAGGTTTGCACTGTTGTGGAGCTGAGGTGTAAGTGTCAGCAATGTCTGCAGTGTGTAGTGTAAATAGGCTGCGTGCGCGAGGGGAAGCTGTTAGTGTAGCTGGGTACTTCCACATTCTGTAAGGTAGTGTTGTAAAATGGCGGCAATTGTGTATGTGGTACGCGGGTTTGTATGATGAAGCGTCCTTGCTAATGGTGTATGTTGTAGGTCGTACAGGTTTTTGTAAAAGCCGTATTTGCTTTGTGGAATTTAGCAGCTTTAGGGGTCGTGTAGTCTCGTTTTCATTTTTTGGGGCGGCCATTTTTTCTCTCGCTTAGGAGATTTTCGAGTGGCTAAACTTTGTAAATTTGACCGAATTTGAGGTTTAAGCTGTGTTGCAGAAGTCCTGGGTGTCCCCCCTTGGTGTGGTTAAGGTTTTTATTTTATGTTTGTGTGTATTTTTTTGTTTTTTTTTATGTTTGTCGTTGTGCGCGGGTTGTCCGTTAAGGTCGTATTTTTGCGAGTGCGTAATGGACTTTTTCTAAGTCTCGCAGGTCGTAATTGTTTTTGTGCAAGTCTGCAATTTTTTGTTCTAAGTCCCGCGGCTGGTCTATTTTTGTGTAAGTCTGTAGTTAGTCATTGCGTGTTTATGTTTTTTTTTCCAAGTCCCACTTGTGTGGTGGTTTGTAACCGGTTGTGAGGCGCCTTAGAGCCTCCACCTCCGCAAATGCTGGCCCTCGCTTTGCAGCACTAGCTCCCTCCCCCCTTCCAGAGCAGGGCCCCTGTGCTCCGGCGGTAGATCCACCCGGCTGACTATCTTGGGAGTAGAGTTGAATTGCACCACTCAGGGCCACAATTTTTTGTCTCTTTAAACTCTATGCCCCTAGATTTTTATGTAAGAAATGCATTCTATTTAGAGTAAGAAATATGTACAAACTTCACAATGTGTACTGAATTCCATTTTAATGAAATATTTACTTTGGCACAATAATACATTTGTGAGTAACTCCTCATGGATCTGTGGTCAATGTCTTGGCATCAAAAGAGGAAAACAAATTAAAAATGTTTTGGTTTTTGTACAGTTAAAAATCAACATTAACTGGAGGATCTACAGTAGCTGGAATATTCAGACGTGCATTTATAATTGCGAGTTAGTATTCAGTGTTCACTAGAGAAAGACAGGGCTACCAGATGGCACGGAGAGTAAAAGTATTGAGCTAACAATAAGGAAATCAGCTTGAGCTAACAGGAGGCATGGGGGTCCTGGCAAGGATGGGAGTTGGTGTTCTGCATTGAGAGCTCTTGTCAAGTGGCAGAAATATGGCAAGAGCTGCTGAATAGATGGAGTGGGCTAGCAGCTGGGAATGTGGATATTAGAGACTATGGAGGATAAGCGGTACAGAGCTTCATGTGGAGGAGGGATAGAAAAACACAGTGTATTGGGCACAAGATTTGACAGTGCAGATGCCATGAAGAATTAATCAGACGTTGCAAAGAGATTGTGGCATCGCAACATCTAGAAGACGTGCAGCATGAATCCCCTCCTTTCTATTCTAACTGCCTAAACAAAATATATATTTTTTCCATAATTTTTCTTATATAAGGGAAATTTGAATGAAAAATCAACAGATCTGCATGAAAATAAATACTTTATTATAATTTATAACGTTTCCAAAATTGTGTTTACCATGGTTTTAGATATTTTATGTTGATGAGCCTATACTTTTATTGCAGTTGGACAAATATTACTATGTGTGTTTGTGTCATTCTGTCGTGACCTCATTGACTGCAATACATCATGTTGATCCAATTGGTATTTATGACAGAGATACTGGAGTGGGATGCCAGTTCCTTCTCCAGTGGGCCACAACATACAGCTCCTGGTATTCATAGGTGGTCTCCCATCCAATTACGGACAAGGCCAATTCTGCATGGCTTCATGGTGGTGTGGCCTATTTGTTCCCTGACTGGACGCTGAGATGAAAGCACCAAATCCTAACCACTGGACCACCAGGGAATCCATTATCATTCTGTACTTTTCCTAAAAATAAAATAAATCCGAAAGATGGAGTCTTTTATAGGGATAAAAGGACCAATGATGTTTCATACTTATAATATGCTCATTTGAATAATCTGATAATGTGCACAGTGTTTTTACACCGTTAAAAAAAAAAAATTCTAAAAATGATCGTACAGTGGTATCTCATTAATTGGATCCAGAGTGGAAAAATGATGAGTACCGAGCTACTCTTCTGGAGAGACTGAATGCGATAAAACCCCAGGCAGGTTTTAGGAAGCTTGCCGAGTAAGCTTTGAGTGCTGAAGCATTTTTTCCCTCATTGAAAAGTATTGACTACCGAATTCAACCAGTTTTGAAGCAAATGAGTGCCGAGGTACCACTGTATTCTGTTTTCCTTTAGTAATGACATTTTGTTTTTGCTCCTAAAAGAATTGGAAACCTGTGAGGAATGGGAGAAAATGTGGGTTCAGATGTCTATTCACTTCTGTTGAAAATGGAAACTCTAAATAGCACATTTGGCGATCGGACTATGGAAGAGTGAGCCCTAATAGATAGACTAGTAGTCTAAGATGTAAATAAATAAATGTTCTACATTCATGCATCTAGCATGGAATCCAATGAGTGGTATATGTGTTACTCTCACAGTCCTCAGATCAGTCACCAGGGCCCATGACAGGACAGGGACTCTCTGTTACCAGCAGTGACTAAAGCAGGGCTCTTTATTGTGGGGCAGGTGCAGCTAATTGTTTTTATATATAGGTGATCTGACCATGTACATATATTATAGATGCCTTGAATAGAAAAGTTGATTGGTGGACCCCCAAATTATTTGGGACTGGGGCCTGCCATTCACCATCGCCATCATTACCTTGCATTAGGGTACACTGACAGAAGCCCACTCACAGAGAGCTATTTCGATACATGGGGCTCCTCAATGGGGGGTTGGTTCTGGCAGCCATGATATGAGCATGTGTAGATTTCTAAAGCCAGTCAAAAAGTATATTAAGGTGGGTAGAAAGGGGATTGATATCTCCTCCATTGTATATACAGTATCTAAAGAAAAAAAAATGTTCCACGCAGACCAATAGATCGGTTTTCCCACACAATTATTCAATAAACCGTTAGCCTTATTCAATTAAATACTTGCAAATGCCTTGAACTCATACATTTGGCTTTGGGTGTTTTTTTTTTTTAAATAAATGTTTATATGCATTCTATCGACTTAAGAATTCATTAATGCAATAAGTAATATTTGCCAAATATGTAGCAATATTAAGAGTGATTTTAAGTGTGTATAAATCTACGAATTGGGCAATTGAATCGGGCCCAAGGTTTCCACTGCATGGATTCTGGGTAGTGGCATGCAAATGTGACTCATAATGTATCATTTGTCGTCTAGTCCACTGTAAGAATCCTGTGCAGGTTCTTAAATCGCATGTCATGTCCTGATGAGTTTCCCCATAACCGTGCAAGATAGGATAAGAACTGGAGAGACGGGCGAATGTATTTTGTGCTTTCAAGGGGGAGATGCCTTATGGGGAGTAATGAGGCTACCCAGCACTGCCTACAATAGGTAGTTCACCTATTTTTTCAGTTATTTAATCTCCTAAAATATCTTAAGATAGTTTAGTCCGGTGTAGTATTTGGGAAAAACTTATTATGACCTTGCAAGGCCCATTTGATTTTTTTATTTTATTTAAAATTTAAATGTATTTATTTTTTTGTCTTGAGAACTAATTTAACTATTTTCATCTTTGTTTGGCCTTATTTTACGATTTAATGTACGACATATTAAAGTTTAATATTTACCAGAATGTGTATATTAGGTAATAATTGTTTTGTAATTTTAATATAATTGTAATTAAATGTATTTTTACATTTATTTTATAATTTAATTACATATGTTGCATGGTTTACTTGAGGTAATTGTTTTGAAACCACAGAACCCATATACCCTAATCTTTTATTACAAAAGCACATAATTAAGAAGATAATGAATATACCTCCTCTCTTTGACTTCTGATAATTGGAATATATATACCCTACATACATTTAATATATTCCAGTTAATGGGCAGTCCAGTTTCTTGTGGGAGGATGTTGTGTGTTTTTTTTTTTTTGTGGTTCCATTTATGAGGAGACTAATTTAATAGTTGGTTCCCTGCTGGTCCAGTGATTATGATTCAGTGCTTTCATTGCTGAGACCTGATTCGATTCTAGTCAGGGACCCATGAGGTTTCAACATCCCGAAGCCAAGCAGGGCTGGGCTTGGATGGGAGACCACCTCAGAACACCAGGAGCTGTATGCTGTGGAGAAGGAACTGGCCACTCTACCATGTGGATCAGCATGACCATGAACAGAAAGATGTGCCTGGGGTGTTACGGTCCATGAGTTCACGGAAAATAAGACACAACTGAAGGACAAAACAGCAACATTTTATAGTATAGCCCAATATCAAAACAGTGCTTTGTTTGTAAAACTGACATTAATTCCAAATTATTATTGTTTTAATCTTTTTTTTTTTTTTTTTAAATACAACAGTTGTTTTTTTGTGCTCTATGCCTTAAAGTTAATAAGCGTATAAAATGTACTATTAAAATTTAGCTATATTTTCCTAGTTCCTATAATTTTAAATATTATATAAAATTATATTACTGGATATACTATTTTTTAATTATATTTTTAACTACAGTCACCATGAGGATTACGCTAATTTTACAGTATTCCTCCTGGTGCCAAGCGTTCTTGCACCTTCCGTGTATTGGAAAATGGTTGGAGGGGAAGGGTGATGGCATTTGCTGCAACACAATTTAGGTGTGTTCTCAACTATTAACTTTAGATACATATATACACGTGTGTGTATATATCTTCTTAATTTGGTTTCTTTTGATTGTTTGCCTATGGATTTTACATCTGATGATCAATATTTAAAGAGGCATTAAGGCATTTTGAAGAACAACACTTGAAAATAGGCACCATGTTTTTAGAATGTAAAAATAAAAATAGTAGAGCATCTAATTTATTACTTTATATTTGTATTTATATAGCATTTCCTTTATCAGTAAAGGCGGTGCCCGGGTTAGAGATGGGATCTGGTACTGAGAACCTTCTTAAGTTGGATTTGTATGCAAGTTGGATCCCTGATTAATAATGATAAATAATATCTACAATAGAGATGCTCAGGTCTGAGCACCTCTACTGTTGGTATTGCTTATGCAAATGACCCTTAGGGCTTTGTCTCCCTAAGGGTGATAGGGAACTCCAAATGTGGATACTTGCTCACTGTGCTTGAGAGAGGAGTCATCAGCTACACCCTACGACGAGGCCAAGTTAGGGCCGAAATGTACACCTAGGATTTGCTGTTTCTCCTGTTCAGAGTAGAATTGCCTGGTATCTTGGGTCTGGATCACTCTAAGTGGGACCAAACTGATATACTACAGGATATTTCTTCCTGTGAAGGGCACACGTGAGATAAGAGGATGCTCTGGGTGGATGTCCATATCCATAGAACTACCTACTAAGGATAGTTTGTTCTCCATCTGATTGTTGGTAATTGCTTAATAATAATACTATAATTGCTCATATGTGCTAATAATACAGTGTAATAATAATACTCCTTTAATAATAAGTTACAGAAACAATTGTGTACTTTCTTTTAATTCAAACAACCAGAACATAAAATAAACTCATACAAAAAGCCTTGGGAACCCATTTTAACATTAACCATGATAGAGCCCTATGTAAATCAGGTGCTCGAAGTTAAGGCACTGCCGTAAATCTGCTGCAGTTGCTTCACCCCCCCCCCCCCCAACATCTACACTAATGTAAATCTTTCACTCCCCAAGATTACAGCCCTCCGCTCAGATCATTAAATCCTGCTCTGTAGCCACAACAGATATTTGTGCAGTGAGCGGCCAGACCAAGCTTTACGGAAGAGACAGCCCTAAGAGCCAATAGGAAATGTGAACGTCAGAAATCTTCCTGCCTGTAACTAGATACAGCATTCAAACACACACACACACATATATATATATATATATATATATATATATATATATATATATATATATATATATATATATATATATATATATATATATATATATATAAGTCTGTGAGTCTCTATCCTAAGTACTTTGGGAATGCACCATGGACATTGGATTCCTAGCTCAAAGACAGGGCCCTCCTTCCTTTGCTATATGTTAAGCTTTATTTATCTGTGTCTGAACTTCATTTATGTACAGCGCTACGGAATATGTTGGCGCATTATAAATAAACTATAATTATATATATATATATGTATATATATATATATATATGTAATTGCTTTTTATATATTAACTTGCGTCTTGCCCGTCAGAAATGACGGAACTAACATTTTTAGCCATGGCAATGCTGTTTGCCACACAATGTAAGGCTTTTGTTTCTCTGAGGACCTTTGGCGCTCATTGTGAGCCTCTCCCCTTGTGTACTTCAAGTTTTCTCCTTTGCAACGATTACCCTTGGCACTGATCGCAAAGACAGATATATAAGTAGAGTGTAAAATATACATTTTTTTTAGTACAGTGAATTAATAAATTAATATGAATAAATAAATTAATATACTTTACCTATTTATATTTAATATGCAGCAATCAATATCCTGAAGAGGTAACAATCTCTTTGGCTTTTCCTGCATCAGAAAATGTACAGTTGGACTGTTGATAACCTGAGGAGAAAGTATCAGCAATGTGCAGTGCAAACTCAATGGAGATTTATGCTTTGCTTTTCTACTTTGTCGTGAAGTTCATCCGGAGCAGTGACCTGTAGGAGTTCTCTCGCAATGTTTTTGAGATGGGGGATTAACATAGCTAATTAGGATTTACTGTGCAGCTAGCATAGGGTCTATAGTCCTTTTGATAATTCTCTATCATATGTATTTACCCTATGGATATAAGTCTTGAGATGAGATACATTTTTGATACTTGTTTTATACATTGAAGCTTTTTAATGTTTTGGTGTGTTTTTAAAATTTAGTTAAATGAGGCATAGCCTTGATAATGGAAAACGTTTTAAGAAAGACATCGATGGGGGAAAACTCAGGGCCATCTGTTCATCTTCATGGCTTGAGGCAACCATTTACATAAATATTCTGCGAAGGATAAATACAGTAAATTAATTCAATAATGCTTGATATATACATAGAACTATCCTAGGGAATTAATAATCCAATTTATTAGTGGGCAGATTAGATAGGTTTATTTGTTTGTTTTATATGTGCCATCAAACTCGTTACTGTATCCTTATATTGGGTGGGATGGTGTTCTGGATGAAGGTTTAGTTTTGTAATTGTCTAATCCAATTATATTTCTAGATCTTAAAATGACTCAATAGCTATTTTTATCATGCATTTAAAAGATTGTGTTTTAAACATTATAAATGGGTTTCTCTATGAAAAGTAAGTTGGACTATAGTGTAGAAAAATTACATTAGGTGGGACAGGGGTGTGATTCTTATCTCCTCAATTTTGACATAGACTTTTTTATGCTCATTCTTTTTAATGTAAATCTGGTAAAATGACGATAACAGGCTTTCACACAACCCTGATTCACATGGATCAAACACATTGTTATTCATTGTTGCTTTAGTATTATTTTCTATTCTTTTTTTTTTCTTTACTTTTTTTTATTATACAAGCAAAATACAAGGTCATTTTTTGTTACATTCATAAACCAGTGATAAAAGAAAAAGCTAACAATAATTCTATTTCAAGGTATATCTGAATTGACATTAAAAAAAGATGTACAGTAGAAAAAAACACAAGGTCATATTTTTTATAGTGCTAAACCAGATATATAAGAAAAGGATAATAATGAAAATTTTAAATACATCTGCATTGACATTAATAAAATATATACAATATTACCCAACACTATACCTATAGGATTTTGCTGTTAAGTCATGTCCGACTCTCCTACCCTATGGACCGTACATCTCTGTCATTGCCACTCTGAGCTCCATCAAGTTCATATTCATGGCTTCAGTGACCTCATCTATCCACCTCCGCTTCTGCCATCCCCTTCTTCTTGTGCCTTCAATCTTTCCCAGCATCAGAGTTTTCTCTAGGGAATCCTCTCTGCTCATGATATGACCAAAATATTTGAGCTTCAGTCTCATGATCAAACCTTCCAGTGAACAGTTTGGCTTAATTTCCTGTAGCATTGAATGGTTGGATCTTCTTGCAGTCCAATGGACTCTAAGCCGTTTTCTCCACCACAATTTATAGGCGTCAATTCTATAGTGCTCAGCCAATATGGTCCAGCTCTCACATCCATATGTTATTATTTTATAAATGAAATGCTCTATCCTGCATATTCTCATGTTCATTGATTCAATGATCTCATCTATCCATCAACTCCTCTGCTGTCATCTTCTTTGTGTGCCTTCAATCTTTCCCAGCTTCAGAGTCTTCTCTAGGGAATCCTGTCTTCTCATGATATGGCCAAAATATCTAATCCTCAGCCTCCTCCTCATACCCTCCACCTATAGGATACATATATATTAATTATGTTTAGCACCATCACCATTGGAAAAAAATATAAAAAAATAAGTATTTTATGCTGGAATGAAGATAGGTATATTTATACATAGGTGGTTAGACTGTTCTCAAATTAAGAAATGTTGTTGTTCAGTCATGTCCAACTCTCTGTGACCCTATGGACAGCTGGAAGCCAGACACATCCTGTGTCTGGGTGTGCTGATCCATGGCAAATATACTGGAGTGGGTTCCCAGTTTCTACTCTAGTGGATTGCAAATTGTTTGACCCCTCTGCTATGACCAGCCCATCTTGAATGACTCTACATGATATAGCCCACAGCTTCATTGAGGTATAAGCCCCTTCACCATGAAAAAGTTGAGATCCCGAATGTGGAAGAAATATTGAGATAATATATATAAGATGATATCAGAATTAACAGTTCCCGGATCTAGTGTGAACATTATTAGGGCTACACTGGGTTATTTTTAGATAACTATTGGAAAAACTTAATATTGCATATATATATAAGCAGTCTAGACGAGAAGTGGCATGCTTTGGTGATTTGTGGCACTCCGAAAAACAAATACTGTATTTGAAAATGGTAATACATATGATAAACTACATTTCAGAGATGGAATACTTGAAAATGTAGATGGAATACTTGGTTGATTATGTAAAGTAATATTTAAAGGCATGGGATTTGTGGATATTAAATGTAAAAATGTTAATAAACTAGGCAAAGATGAATACGTAACATTATTTACTGTATAAAACTGTATGAGGAAGCCAAATAACAGAGCAAAGCTAACTTGGAACATTCTGCCACTGTGATATTTCATACAAATACATTTTTTTATTTTATTATCCATTGATTTGCTTAATTGTTGTATTAATATATTTGATTCGTTTTGGGTTTAAAGTGTGTGTGAAACTAAAATCAATAAAAAAAATGATTAAAAAAAGTAATATATGGAATAAAAGTGACCCCCTGATGGACAAAGTGAATATAAGGGACATGACCTGCCATTGGCGTGGGAATGTTATTGGTAAACTGTCACAGCAGCCACTGGGGTTCATTCACAGCTTAGGGGCGAAGAGGACATGTTGAAGTTGGGCTGGACAGGGGTTTCAGGCCGGGGGACAGGGCTGTTGTACTCCTAGCCAGCAGTAAAATGTGGTGATGCTAAAACGTTGTGGTATTATGTCTTCAAGTTGACATTGTTAAATATCATGTTCATTGTAATCAGGTGGTGGCTGTGGCCTCCTTTAACTCAACAATGGTGTATTAGTTGTTTACCGGGTTCCTTTTGAACTGATGCTTATGAGCAGTGGGTTGGTCAAGGCGATATATTTCAGAAAAAGTGGTCTAATCAATATGGAGAAAAAAGGCACTCTTCAGTAGAGCAGTAGTAGAAATGTTTTGCTGACTTACTTGAATGTCGCTGAGCTCTCTATGAAAAAATATATTTTCTTAATTCCCAGTTTAAAGTGTCACATGAGGCAATGCCAATTACTTTCTTCCCTTCTCTCTTATCACCTCTTCTCATTCCCACAGTCGGGACTTTTCTTGTGTTGCTCCTATTCTTTGAAACTTCTTACCTCGCTCCACTAGACTATTCTCCTGTCAAGTCCTTGAACACCTCATTAAAACACATTTATTTGAAGAGGTTTATCACCTCCATACTTAATATGCCCAATTTATTTTTTGGGTGAGACTAGACTGATATACTACAGGATATTTCTCCATGTGAAGGGCACAAATGAGCTAAAAGAGGCTGCTCTTTTTGTAGGTAACCAGACCTATAGAGCAAACCTACTTCAGGTATTGTCCTTTCACAGATTGAGCACCTCTAATTTTGTTGTTGTTGTATTCTTAAAGAGCATGGAAACTGGCTCTATGTTGTGTTATCAATTTTCTTTAAATTGATCCGTCCTGGAAATTCCATGTTGTTGCATTTATATGCAAATCAGTGGCTCCTGCATATTAATTAGCTGCTTTGATGTGCCTTTGATTTGCCAGTCTGCTTGTCAGTCTCAGTAGTGGCCAATGTTATATGGCAGTCGCCCACCCTTGTTAAATACTTGCACATTAACGTACAGGAGCCACAAAATCAATTGGAAATATACCAGAAATGGTTTACTGTAGAGAAAAACTGCTTGTACAATGCTCTTTATCATGAAAGCAACTTTCTCTTGGGGTGACAGTCCCTTTAACTAGTAGGGTTTAGTCTCCCTAAGGGTAATAGGGGACTCCAGACGTTGACCCCACTGTGCCTTAGGGAATTCAGCTGCACCTCACTGACGAGGCCCATAAAGGCCGAAATGCATCTGGGGTTTGCTGTTTCTCCTGTTGAGGGTAAAATTGCCTGGTATTTCGGGGCTGGGTCACCCTTTTGAGTGGGATCAGACTGATATACTACAGGATATTTCTTCCCGTGAAGGGCACAAGTGAGCTAAAAGAAGTTGCTCTCAGAGTTTTATCATGGCCATAGAACCTTTATTACTTTTTTTTTATAATGGCCATAGAACTAACCTATTGAGTTTGGTTCGTTCTCTGGTGAGCACCTCTGACTTAGTTTTTTTGTTTTTTTGTTTCCCTTTAACTATTTGCCTATATCGTTGAAGTGGTTAAGTCCCAAACAAGTCTACTTTTTGCCCACAATATAGAGCTGAAACAATGGAACCAACCATTGGATCAATCTTTTGGAATCCAAGACTTTTTGCATTCTGCTTCGTATAAAATGTGTTGAACAAAAAAAAAGTACGTTTTAGAATTTTATATTTTAAACACAAATAGAGTATTCTAAGGCTACATTTCACAAGAATAACACTGCCCTTTTGTGAACATCTAGAAGGTGCATGTTCTAAATGCAGTAGTTTAATCAATTCCTCACTGAGCCGTGCTGACCCAAGATTTAAAGGGCAAATTGGGGCACACGTAATTGCAGTCAAGCTGCATTGGCCTCAAAGGAAAGGTCATCTATCTGCTTGTGCTCACAGTAGAAATCTATTAATGAATGCTGGTGCATGTCTTATGTGTGATAAACAGACATTGCATATTTAGGTCCCCTCATTATATCTGAAGAACCGCTAGAGATGAGCGTGCACATGGGACACTTTGATGGATGGGTGTCATTGGATAAATGAAAGCTTTGAATCACAAATATAGAATACAAGTAGTTATTTCCTTCCATTTGTAAAATACCAAGCTGAAGTATTTCCTGCGAATGAGTAATGTGCAGAATCTCAAAACCTTAAGATGTGCTTCATACCGAATAGGAATGGGATGCAATAAAATATTCAACTTGTGTCCTTGGAAACATTCAATGTTGACCTTTACAACTTGCTGTTAAAGTTGATTTTATATATTATCTGTAGTTTCACTAAGTTGTGTATAAATATATGCAATTCAGAAAAATACTATTTCTGTATTTCCTTTAAAAAAAAATGTATGTGCTATTTATTAATTTATTTATAGTATATTCAAATTATTTATGCACATATTGGATTTACTAATGGTGGTCAACTGATCTATAGAACAATTACCACTATTCAAATATATTTGAAAATAAGTCAATGTCTAGAATATTTTGTTTAAGAAAATGAGAATTTCAGGAAAGATACATCATTGTAATCATGTTTTAGAAAGAAATGATGATAATAAAAAATGTGCTTGGTATATATTGTGACCATATGTGGGAAAAAAAGAGATCTGAATCCACTTTTGATCGTTTTAGAAAGAAGAATATTGTAAGCTTCAACTGTTGGATTTTGAAAATGAATTGAAAGAAATGATAATAACAAGAAATGTGCTTTGTGTATTTGGTGACAATATGTGGTAATAGATGAGAAACCTGATGGGCGTGGGGAGGAAAGGTGGATTCAGATGAAGGTCTCTACTGGCAAACAAATGGCCAACAACACGAAGGCAAGATTTAATACAAGAGTTAAAAATCAAATACAATGTTTGCTTATTTTAAACGGCATAAATAAAGTCTGAACACATTCCTGATAATATCATACTATAAATATGACACTTCAGAGTTCCTTTAAAACAGAAGAAACAGAGAGTAAGGTTTATCTCTTTATCCTTCTCCAACTTTCTTTCTTTCTTTCTTTCTTTTTCTCACTCTCTCTCTCTCTCTTTCTCTTTCTTTCTTTCTTTTTTTCTCTCTGTCTTTCTCTCTTGCTTTCTCTCTCTCTTTCTTTCTTTCTTTTTTCTTTCTCCCTTTTTTTTCTTTTTCTTGCTCTCTGCTTCTTTCTCTCTCTTTCTTTTTCTCTCTCTCCTTTCGCTCTCTTTCTTTCTCTCGCTCTCTCCTCTCTTTCATTCTTTCTTTCTTTTTTCTCTTTCTCTCTCTTTTCTCTTTTTTTTCACTGTTTCTCTCTCTCTCATTTCTCTATTTCTCTCTTTTTCTCTCTCTTTTTTTTTCTTTTTCTTTCGCTCTTTCTCTTTTTCTCACGCTCTTTTTCTTTCTTTCTTTCTTTCTTTCTTTCTTTCTTTCTTTCTTTCTTTCTTTCTTTCTCTCTTTCTTTCTCTTGCTTTCTTACTCAGTTTCTCTTGGGCTCTTTTTTGCTCTTGTTCAACTCTTTCTCTCGCTCTCACTCTCTCGCTTTCTCTCTGGCTTTCTCTCTGTCTTTCTCTCTCACTCTTTTTTTCTTCTCATTAAACTCTTGCTTTTCTTTCTTTCTCTCTCTCTTTTTTTTCTTTCTTTTTCTCTTTCTTTCTTTCTTTCTCTTCCTCTTCCTCTCTCTCGCTTTCTTTCATATACAGTATTGACTGCATCATAATATTTTTTTTAAATAATATGGAAAGTCATTTGTCAATTCAAAATTGTATGTAGCAAATATTTTGGTTAATCACTTTCACTATTTGCCTAGTTAGGTTTTACTTATGGGGGGTGGATTTTATGTTTGTGAGCCCAGAAGTAGCTCTGGCCACAGCCATGCCCAGACCCCCCACATAATTTACATAGAGGTCTCCTACAGTGATAGAGCAGTAAAGGAGGACATCGAGTACTCATTCAGTACTGCAAATTGAGCTTTTTAGAAAACAAACATTTTCATACAGTGATCTTTTTGCATAGCAAAATGCATGTATAGGCAATACAACCATACCTAATCAATTAAAAGCCAATGTAAACTTTGCTAGCAATCTAATTTAACTGCTTTTAAAAAACGTTCATACAATGGTCCTTTAAAAGATATTTCCCCAAACAAAATAATTTAGTGAAATACCCTCCTAGAAAGTGCTGACAATGTTATTTCTCTGCACAATTTGCAGACGGGTGATAATCAATTTATAAAATAGTTATGGCATTTGTCAAAGCAGTGTGTTAAAGGAACTTTATTGATTTAATGTAAAGGATTAGCAAAGATATAGCAGTTAACGAGCTATGCATTTGTATGCATTGACTTTCTTATATTTCTTAGTGTACAGTGCTAGATTACAATGTACATTTAATGAACTGTATTTCTAAAGCTAGATCTGTCCGCCAAAACCTTCATGAAATATAGGAAATTGTGTTGTATCCTAATGATTGGAACCAAAACCTTAATGACTAATCGTGGTAGAGAAGGTCACTGAGTCAACCACATCCTTTTCCCCTTTTGCTCAATAAGCCACACCAACTTTGAGTAAATCGGGCCACAGCAACCTTTATTAAACCACTGTTAACATGACAAAAACATAACTGGTCTCATGACCAACCACAAGGCGCAAGCACCAGTATTTGCTGCCAGGTAAGCCACTCATGGATTGAGCAGCGAGAAGCATCTTTTTGCCTACTAACCTTGAGTGTACAGAGTTCAACCCTCTAAGGGGCAATATTTAAGCCAACTCCATGCACAGTTCCCTGTTCTCTAGACACCTGGCAGCAAGCTTCCACAGCTATTGCTGTGACCGTTAATCCAATAAATAATTAACTTTAAAAGTGTTGAGGGTGGGAATTTACTTCGTAACGGTTGCTGTTATCTTGTTTGCTGTTGAGGGTTGGAGCATCTGAAGGTAAAGAGGAAGCTGAGGCCAGTCCTTAAATCACCTCTCAGCTCCTCCTTCCTCTGCCCTACTCTTTGCTCTCCCTCCCAGCTTAGGTCATGCCCCTTGTTAATCCTGTCCTCTAGGGATTGCTGCAAATGTAACACACTGGGAAGGTCCCTTGAAATATGCTAATGTCCAAATGACAAATAGAAATAAAAGTGTCCTGTTATAATGGTCTTTAACATCGGTGATAAAAGGGCCACTGTAGATTAGCAAAAACTTCACATGTTTGTGAAGTGTTCAACAAACAACATGTGTAACTCTGTATCTCACGGGCATGGAAACCCTGATGCCATGATAGTCATACTTCATTTTCAAGGCACAAGGTGGTGGATAAAGAGGATGGAAAGCAAGGCTTGCATGTATACTTGCCAGATACTTGTACTGATCTTTTCTGATGTGGTTACTGCAGGCAAATAGACTCATATAGTAGACATTTATAGGACAGCTCCTTGATCGGGTCAGCTTCCATCCACTGCTACAGCCTGCAACACTAAAGCTCATATGTATATGTTATAAACAACAGTTTACTAAATAAAGTAACACAACTTTACTATTTTCATTTCTAAAAGAAGACCAGTGCTATATTCAGTTTTTTTAAATTATATTAAGTTAAATTATCAAGCTGGTAAAGTATATTGGTTTCAAAATGGATATGGTTATATATAAAATACTTACGTCATAAAAACTGAGCACCTTTTCACCTAACCTTCCGTCACAATCATCATTATAAATAACTCTCTTATCACTTCAACTTCACCAGTCCGCTTATTATTGGTTAAAAAATCACCCATTATGCAGACATAAACTTCCAACGTATTCAAAGTCTCCTCCCAGCTCAGGAAGTGTATCCATGGTAGGTTTCACAGCCGCATCATTTAATATAAAAGGTAATGAATTAGGAGTTATATTATACTAGAGAATTGCCCGTCAAAAAATGACGGCAATGAAATTGTAAGTGAGCTAATGCTGTTTGGTGTGTAATAATGAAATATATAATACATTAATAAATGAATATACTTTACCTATTTTAAAGCATTGTGTTGAAGAGCTTGCAATCTGTTTTGATGTTGCTGCAGCATTAGTAGTGTGGAGCTGCTGTGTAAGCATGCTAAATGTGTGCAGTGTAATAGTGTGCGTGCGCGAGACCAAACCGTAGTTGTGTACTTCCTCATTGTTCTAAAATGGCGGCTAATGTGTGGTATGCATCTGTAGCGGAATATCCATAGCTGATTTGTGGTATTTTGCGAGTTTCTTGTGGTGTTTTGCGTGTTTAGAGACTTATAGCCTCGTTTTCATTTTGTTTGGCGGCCATTTTTTCTCTCGCTTAGAGAATTTTTGATTGTCTAAACTCTTTTATTTTGAGTTAAATTAAGGTGTAACTTCATTTTTTGAGGTCCTGGATGCTTCCTCTTGTTGTAGGTAAGCTTTTTATGTATGTGTTGTGTGTATTTATTGTGTTTTTAAATTTTTCCTGTCCGCGGGTTGCGGACGATTTTTGCGAGGTCGTAATGTGTGGTAACGTGTCTTGTATGTTGTTTGCGTTATGACGTGAATTTTGCAAGGGCCGCAGTTATGACGTGAAGTTTGCGAGGGTCGCAGTTGCTGGCAAGGAGCGCCTGCGCTTCGCGAGGGCTACGCGAGCCCGCAAGCGTTAGCAACAACTTGTATGCTCACAACTATATATATATATATATATATACTAGCGACTTGCCTGTCAAAAATGATGGGGCAATAAAATTGTAAGGCAGGTAATGCTGTTTGCCACAGACATGAATTTTTTTGGTGATCTGAGGTCCTTTGGCTCTCATTGCGAGCCTCTTGATTGTTGTATTTTTTTTATCAGACGGGCTGTTGCTCTCATTGTAAGGTCGGCGCTGATCTTTTTGCGCTTATTGCAGCCGAGGGGCCGCATTTGCGGAGGTGGAGGCTCTACCGCGCCTCACAAACGGTTACAAACACCCACAGTAGCGGGACTACATCTAACACGCAATGACTAAATACGGACTTACAGAAAAACAACCTTAATGGCCGAATCGCGGGCAACGGAAAACAATAAAAAAAACAATAATTACACACAAAAAAAGGCATAAAAACGCTGCCCATTGCATATACAAAAAAATATTAAAAAAACACTATCGCAATAAACACAAAAGCCATTCAACGAGCGCCAACGCTGCTCTTAGCACACAAACTTCACCAGGGGACAGCCTTGCAAAAAGCAGATCAGCGCAGAACTTACAATGACAGCAAAAGCCCCTCTTATAAAAAAAAATACAACAACCAAGAGTCTCACAATGAGCGCCGAAGGATCTCAGACCACCAAAAAAATGAATGTCTGTGGCAAACAGCATTACCTGCCTTACAATTTTACTACCCCGTCATTTTTGACGAGCAAGTCGCTAGTATATATATAATTACCAGATGTGAGTTGTTTGATTTCCACCAATATCCTGCTACAAAAGCTCAAAAAAGATCCAATTAATAAGATTTCTTAAAAGTATTAAATGTAAAAACCAAAGCACATGTTATACTCTCAGCAGTGTGATCCTATGTACATATACACTGCATATTCAGTTTACTTGCCCTACTCCTTTTTATCCTTTGGATAGGTTTCGATTTTGTTTTACATGTTATCACAGTGTTTTTACATGGCCGATATATGTCGAAGGTCAGATAACGGAACTTGCTCACAGGCAGATGAATTAATCTACTGCCATTTATAGTAGTCTGGTGAGGGAGCGCCATCAGATAGATCTCATCAAACATCTCATTGATATAGTCTTATCTCAAGTCACCAACTGCTCTCCGGATGTTCTTTAACTACCGATAGTTCAGCATTTCATAAAATTGTGTTCCCTCTCTCTCTCCATCTTCTAAAATAGTCGCAATTAGACTAATGTTCTATATGTTACAATAATAATAATATATGCTAATTAATCTACTTAGCATAGTATACTGTGTGTTTGCATCGTTCAGTCATGTACGACTCTCCGTGACCAAATGGACTGCAACACACCATGCTGATCCACTTGGTATTCATGGCAGAGATACTGGAGTGCGTTGTCTGTTTCTTCTCCAGCGGTCCACAGGATACTGCTCCTTGGTGATCTCCCATCCAAGTACTGACCAGGTCCAACCTTGCATGACTTCAGGGTGTTGTGACCTTGTGGTTGCCTGACTGGAATTGAACCAAGGCCAATCGCTGAATCCTAACCACTAGACCACCAGGGAACCCCAGCATAGTACAGCCTGTTAAAGGACATTTAATAAAAGTTTACAGTTTTTCATGTCAAAGATATTGGAGGAGGTTGCCAGTTCCTTCTCCAATGGACCACAATTTGTCTGACCTCTCTGCCCATGGGTAAACCTACATAATATAGCTCATAGCTTCACTGAGGCACACAAGCACCTTCACGGCGACAAGTTAGCGATACAGAAGGGGGGCAATATTTAATATCCATGACCATATAGGGGTTTAACCCCATATTTCTGCCATGCTTTCAGCCTGGTGCTGGGGCTTCTATACACAGGTTGTCTTGTAGTTTGTGTCCCTTACATCTATTAATGCAACAACCCTACGACTTTTATAGCATCCAGATTATGTTCTGATAATGCATTATACAAAATTTCAGCATTTTAATTAAATAACTCACTGCGGCTGGCAACGCTTTATTTTGCAATTCTGAAGATTTTATACACAGAAAAAGAGAAGTCAAAACTAATAGAACGCGCTGCGACATCTCCTTGCCTTTCAGAACAGATGAATGGTCTGTACCAGATGCCCATGTGATTAGGGACAGATAATTTAGAAATCAGTTTAAACCTTTGACTCTGAGAGAAAAAAAAAACACTATTCCCTTGAGATGTTTTTAGCAAGAATAAGTTTGACTGCCACAAAAATGTATTTTCCTATAACATTCTGACCTTTTTTCTGATTCGCTGAATAGATATGTCTTTTTTTATCATTGAATTTCACCGATACAGCACTGAGAATTTCCAAGCAATTTACTTCTGATTTATTAAATCATGTATTTCTGGATCAAGCCTTGGAAAACATGGGCTTGGATTCTAAATAAAGACATATATACTGGTTAGGAAGTAATGGGGACATCTTGGGATATTCAAGGAGAGCGGTATAAATATAGGTTAGTATAATGCTATTAAATACACCGAAAGACATTGAAACTGATGTGTTCAGATGGTAGACATCCTGGCCAGCTAGAGTAGGAGTTAGGTTAATGCATTTAAAAATATTCACATTTTTATAGTCTTTTAAAGGAGCACTGACAGACCAAACGCATGCAAGTAATGTATCGAAAAGGTTCCTGTACATGAATATTTATAATTTAACTTTTAGAATTTAGAATAAGATAAGCAGATACCATTTACAGTTCTGTACTGTGTGGGGTCGTTTTTTCTAAGTGATCATGGGCAATTTCAATGCTGAATCAATAAAAGGGACTCTTTAAGCAGAGTAAATATGTTTTAAACTGGTGACATGTTTCACAGCTGTGACATAAGGCCATGCCCAGAGGGGCGGGGTTTCACACTGTGTATACTGCAGCATACAGACACATAGTTAGCAGCTCTTAGGGGAGAGAAAAGGAAGAAAAGATGGAGATTTTGGAAGGTTTTAATATGTTACTCTGGGGGTCTTCTTAAAAGTAAGTGAGATATAAATGTAATATGACACTTTTATACTGAGGATAAAATTAACAAAGTTATATAAAATATAAATGTGTAAAGAATTCATTAAAATGTATAAAAGCATGGCATGAATGAAGTTTGAACCCTTAAACTAGGGTATTTACCATGACTAAACTCTCTGTATAGGCTATTAATATGTTGGGGAATACCAAGCCATAGATTAGTCACCTAGCTATATTTTATGCCCCCTCCCTCAGTTTCTGAGCAGAAGTGCAAGTTGCCCTGACAAACACCCTCATCACTAAACATAATTTCCACCCACATGTGGCTATAACCCAGTAGTAAGGGAGGTCGGGAATGGGAAGCGGAAGGGGCTACTGAAGTCATATAGACTCTTAATTTATTATGGGAGAAGGACAGGTCATGTTTTTATAGAAAGCTATTCTGATCACTGTAGGAATGATCTAACCAATCATGTATCTTCTTGTCTGTTTTACTCATCCCTACAAGAACCTCCCATGTAGAGGAATTGCATGGGAGGAGGTGTCAGGATCAAGGCTTTGATCTCATGGTTTAGCATGAGTACAACATGTTCTAGAGGCAGATCAGTCTGAAATACCTATCATAGATTTTGATGCTATTAATCCGGATTGTTGATGTTGAGCTCCTGTCTTTCTACCAGCCAATCAGATCTCATCTGGGACTATTTATTGCTGCTTCGGCCTTGTAGGTTCCTGTGACTGGGAGTACTTCTGGATGCTCCTGTGTCTTCCTGCTCCATTTGCTACAGTTCCTGCTCCCTTCCTCTTCACTATTGGACTGATCTTCTGCTGTTGACCCGTATTGTTAGTTACCTTATTGGATTTCTGCCGGCCCCTGATCATTGGCTTGCCTGACCAATCCTTTCCTTGTGACCTTAGACTTGTTACCTCAGACTTGCCATCCTTGATTTATTAGCTTTGTAATATTATTAGATATATAATATATCTGGTTATTAATTTACTTTTATGTACTTTTATATTATTACAATGTGCATATAAGCTCTGCTTTTACTGCCTAAAATCAAACAACTAGTCCCTGTATGGGTCTGCCCTCTGCAGCGTATGCAGTCATTGACTCTTTAGGACTGGAAGTGCAGTGTAGCCTATCAGGGGCCACATATCTGAAGCACGTTGTCAAAAGTTGCTGAGGGATGGTCACTGATTGGTTAGTACGAGACACTGCACAAAAAGAGTCCCTGTCTTCATGAGCTGCAGAGGGCAGAGCCATACAGGGTATTAATATTGCTTTGATGGTTTGTGTTTGTGCCTAAAATAAAACTTGAGAGCAGTGGGAGGAACAGTGAATTCTGATAAGACTTCTATAGTCAAAAACTTAGAGCCTTATTCAATTAGAAGCCGTATACATGCTGTATGTTTGCGGGCTTGCTACAGGCTCGCAATCTGTTACAATTCCGGTGCTATTCAATTGAACAAGCTCACAAGTTACTGGCCGAAAGCTGAAACTGTAAACCATGCACTTGTACCTAGCATTTCAGGGCGGGAACATGATCAGTTAAGGAAGGCCGTAACTACCCATTTAGAAACAGCCAATAGAAAATAAGACCCTCCTCATTACGTCCGTAAAACATGGAGGTTACACGTCAATCGGACTCGCAAAACACAAAATAATAAAAATGAATGCCACTACTGTTCTAGTCCATGTGGGTGGCCTGATATGTATTAATTGATATCCGAGATCGATTTAACCCTGTAATGAAACGTAAAATAAAATGATTTTTTTATTGCCGATTTGCGAGCTTGAGACTGTTCTGCAATGAATTCTAATGTATTTCATCGCTTTCCTCATCATTTACAGTGCAGTATTGATTTTTTATTTGCATTTACAGTGCTACGGACATGTCTTTAACCCCTTTAGTCCCATCTGGTACCCGTAGGATTTTCTTCTACATTTTTTACGGGTGTGAAAACATTTGCGGGCTTGAGGAGTTGTAGGAATTGAACCGCGATTTGCGATCTTAGCGATCGTAACTTTTGCAGACGTGAAAGATCCAAGGCTTAAATGGGGGTGTAAGTTACGCTTGTAACAACTGCAGGGATTTCAAGCCCGTAAGCCGTTTTCGGCTTGCAAAAAAACGCCAATCGAATAGCAAATTAACTTATGGCCTCCATTATGGGCTACTGTAACTTACAAGTGCTCAATTGAATGAAACACATAATATCCAAATCGTACACTTGACAGTAGAACTCAATAGCAAAGTAAGGCCCAACTGGATAATCCTCAGCCTCTAGACAGACTGACAGTCTAAAATGAAAGTCCCTCCATTACAAAATCAGTCCTTTAAATAAAAATATTTCTCTAGACATATTTCTATGCCCTATTCCTGCTAATACTTTTATTTGGCTACATACTTCACAAGCGAGAAGTTTTAACCAAACTACAGTGGTACTTAAAAAACTGCAGGAATTATCATAACTAAACATTTGGAAATCAGATGAACCCACAATGGAGATAAAATAATTCAATACATACACGCAATGTTCATGATATTGTCAGTTATAGACAAAAACTTTATAAAAATAGATATCCTGTTTGGAACACTTGGACACTGAAAATAGACAAAAATCCACTAGAATAATAAACAAAAAACGAGTGTGCCTGAGTGATGCGCTATGCGCAGGCGTACAGTTGTTATGAAATACAGTGAATTGTTTAGCTTCGCATGCGCAGTTACAGTGTATTTGTGCATGTGCAGTTCAATGATTCACTGAGAGAGAGAGAGAGTGCGCGCATGGAGGGAAGTGTAGGTAGAGAGAGCAAGAGAGACCGAGAGGGCACACAGAGAGAGACAGAAGGCAGAGAGAGGGCACAGATACAGAGAGTGGGCTCTGAGAGAGAGAGAGAGAGAGGGCATGCCAAGCAGAGCAACAGAGGGCACGCCAAGCAGAGCAACAGAAAGGGCACGCAAAGCGCAGGGTGAGAGAGGGCACGCAGAGCGCAGAGAGGGCACGCAGAGCGCAGAGAGGGCACGCAGAGCGCAGAGCGAGACAGGGAGCGCAGATACAGAGAGAGGGCTCTGAGAGAGAGAGGGCACGTTGAGCACAGATACAGAGAGAGGGCTCTGAGAGAGAGAGGGCACGCCGAGCAGAGCAAGGATACGCTGAGAGGGGGGGGGGTGGCACAGAGAGAGAGACCGCATAGACAACTGAACCTACAATATGATACTGTCATTTATGACTGGCAAATTACTAGAAAAATTATATAAAATAACCAATACATTCCTGAATATATGTATATCTACAACACATTGTTAATTATTTGTATTTCGTTTTAATTATAGTTTTAATTATAGTAAAACATATAGTAAAACATATTTGAAAAAAAACTGCAGGAAGTTCAAGAACCAACCTGAATCAGTCACCAACTCTTCATATATAGAGTGTAACTTGACAACAACAAAAAATGACCATATTGTCCATAAATAATTGTATATAATGTTTATAACCATGTAAAATGCATTTAACTCTATGCATTAATTTCAGTGAGCCACCGAAAGATCATGTGGAGCTTGCCTGGGAAATGTTTGCTATTCTGAAGATTTTTAGACAGTTACATCAACTTACAAGTATATTTTATGTTCACTGCACAAAATAACAGTTTCCTGATATTTTTCATGATTTAAAAATAGCAGGCTAATAATTAAAGCAATGTGGTTTCAGTCAGTTGCACATTAATTACTGATGACTAATCATCAAGATTACATGAGCTTAATTGTTCCACAATAAAATAAACATGAAGGCAGACTAAAATTGTAATTTATTTATAAAAAAAAAAAAAGCATAGGCTGTTGTTTATAATTATTTTCTACTTTTTAGACTAGTGAACAAAGTGATTATAAGTTATAGTGCGTTTCAATCCACTGCAATAGTTGTTAACTTGGGAGTAACGTCTGTGAGATGCGTTCAAAAGGGGTAAAGGGCACAGAGGGCAGAGCGCACAAGAGGGTGTGTTGGGGGGGGGTGGCACATTAGGAATAGGAAGAGAGGAATGGAAGGAATGATAGGGAGAATGGGAAGGAGTGAGAGAATGATGAGGATGAGAAGGGTAAGGATGGAAAGGGGGGAATGGAGAGAGGATGGGAAGGGAGGGTGGGAAGAAGGGAGAGGTCAGGAAGGGAGAGAGGGAGAGGGTGGGAAGGAGTAAGGGAAGGGAGAGGATAGGAAAGGAGAAGGAGGAATGGAAGTGAGAGAGCGAGGGTGGGAATAAGAAGGGAAGGGAGAGGATGGGAAACGAGGGTGAGGATTGAGAGAGGGGAGAGCAGGGTGAGGAGTGAGCGCGTGGGATGGAGTGAGGCAAGGGAGATGGGTGGGATGGAGTGAGGCAAGGGAGAGGGGTGGGATGGAGTGAGGCAAGGGAGAGGGGTGGGATGGAGTGAGGCAAGGGAGAGGGGTGGGATGGAGTGAGGCAAGGGAGAGGGGTGGGATGGAGTGAGGCACGGGAGAGGGGTGGGATGGAGTGAGGCAAGGGAGAGGGGTGGGATGGAGTGAGGCAAGGGAGAGGGGTGGGATGGAGTGAGGCAAGGGAGAGGGGTGGGATGGAGTGAGGCAAGGGAGAGGGTGGGATGGAGTGAGGCAAGGGAGAGGGTGGGATGGAGTGAGGCAAGGGAGAGGGTGGGATGGAGTGAGGCAAGGGAGAGGTAGAGGGTAGTTGGGAGTGCAATTGGAGGTAGAGACATACACTGGACATTGACAGAGTGAGGGAAAGGAGAGGATGGGAAGGGAGGAGGAGAAGGTGGGAAGGGAGGGAAGAGGAGTAAGGAGGAGGGAGAAAAGGGGAGAGGATGGGAAGGGAGGGTAAGTGGGAATATGTGAGAGAAGGGAGAGGGTGGGAAGGGATGGAAGGAGAGGATGGAAGGGAGGGTGGAAAAAATGGAAGGGAGAGGATTGAAAGGAAGAGGAGGGAAGGGGGAGAGGAAGGGAGGGAGATGATTGGAAGGGAGAGTGGGTGGGAAGAAGGAGGGGAGGGGGAAGATGAAGGGAGGGAGAGGATGGGAAGGAAGGGTGGGAATGAGTGAAGGAAGGGAGAGGTGGGAAAGTGTAAGAGAAGGAACAAATTAGAGGGTGGGAAGCTGTGGGAGAAGAAAGAGAGAGGGTGGGAAGGCGTAAGAAGGGAGTGGGAGAGAGACACACAAATGACATTTTGTGATTGATAATAACACCACTTTGGTTGAAAAGGTTCTATCATGGAATAAACATCCAGTAAAAGGAAGAATTGTTTTTCTCCTCCTCTGAAGAGAAACTAAGGGACACGCATAGAAAAGGGGTTGTCCATGTGTCCACTTTTCAAACTGCCTATCAAGTCTCTTTCCATTTCTTAAATTAATGTTTATTTTCAATGCCAAAAAAATGTGTAATGTATAAAATATGTTCTTTTAAATACATAATGAAATGGTTTCCACTATAGTGTACCCTTAAAATATGTAGTACTAAGAAGTGCGTAACCTAATAGGTTTAATATTACAAAGAACTAACATTTTAATATAATTAGATATTTTATTGGTTGTTCAGTCCTTCAGTAGTGTCCGACTCTCTAGAAAGTACAGGGCGATACTTAGCTAGGGTCATATGTAACCAGAAATGAGAGAGGATAAATTGAGTTACTGCGGCACCAGTGGGCGATAAGGAACATTTACCATCAAAAGTGGCTGTTAGGTATTAAAAGGTTGGCCCCTGGCCTATACCAACAAGCATATGAGCTTTACTTGCTAATGCCTTATAGTGATCCTTTAATTCTAGGCTTCTCATTTTTCTCTATATGAGATATCTGGGAAGGCTCTGTAATTGAGCTTTGCCTATGGATCAAATAACTTAGGGCCTCATTCAAATGCGACTTGGCCAATTGAATAGGGCTCTATATAAGCACAGAGCATATTTTTTTACCAAAGTTTTTAGTTAGTGAAGACCTTGTTTTTGGATAGAAGTTCACTAACTAAAAACTTCTGTAAAAAATATGCTCTGTGCTTAAATCGAGCCCTATTCAATTGGCTAAATCGCATTTGAATGAGGCCCTCATACGGCAACATTGTGCAATCTAACAGTTTGCTTTCTGGGTGTAACGTGTTACTTTTACCTTTTTGGATTGCAATAGTTAAATCTGAGTATAAACCGTAGCCTTCCCACTGGGCTGGTTCAATTACTGATGAAGTCCAGGAGAGTGAAGCTGCAAAGTCATATTGTATTTTCTGTTTGTTCTCTCTAAGATTTATTGAGTACGATTTTCCATAGTTAAAGCTTTTTTTTAATGAAAGCAAAGTGGTTTCAGTTGTCTGCACATTAATTACTGATAACCCATCATCAAGCATTGTCTGCGCTAATTATGTTTCTCCAGTAACATGGAGACAAAACAGGAGAAATTTAAATGAAGAAACCATCAAATAGTTGAAAGAAAAATACTTAAAGGGATATTAAAGTTCCAAACTTTCCATCCATTTCGAAGATTTTTTTTTTTGAAAATTCAAAAAAGTTTTTTTTTTTATGGCTAATAAACTATTAGGGTTAGACAGTTGAACATTAGGGTTAACACCCTCCAAACCCAGGCTAAATAAGCATCAAATTAAAAAATGATTTGTTTTGGCCAATCAGGTTAGCTGAAACTTTTGAATTAACTCTTGGTTCCTGTTTGTTCTCAGAAGCAGCCTGGGATATGTAGTGTATCACTGATATGTGCTATGTGCTGCTGACAGGAAGCTGCAAGGAGATTGGCTGAGTAAGCAACAGCAGGTAAATAGTGGGTTAATATTGCTACCCTGATGCTGATTGGGGGGGATCAGATGCCTGTGTAGACACCCCCTGGTGTCAAGTAATCATTAGAGGGATTTTTAGATATTAATAAAAATAAAATGTTTTATGAGGTGTGCTGCATACATATAAGCTTCTGTTTGCCTATCGAGTGCAGAAATGTATTAATCCATGAAACTTTCATATCCCTTTAAGTGTCATATTTATACTTTATACTCTTTTTGAAGATCTTCATAACTTGCAAAAAAAATTTAAACCGTTAACACAGCCTTTAAATTTTAATGGAGCCACTATAAACAAATATTTTAAATACTTTTTAAAGAACAGACCATGAAAATATAAAAAATTGGTGTTGGAATGGAAATTTAAATAAAATAATGGTATATCTAGTACCAATAGAAACACTGTGTCCATGTGAGCTATAGGGACTATTTGGAATGTATCACCGAGTCTTTTAATAAAATGATGTTTATATATGCAAACAAACACTTAGGTAGTTTATTTAAATATTTAAATCTAAGAACCTTCCATATTCATTTAAGACTTGAGATGTATATGTAAAGAGCAGAGCTGATACATTGTAGCTATTTTGCAGATATGAACAATTCATAAATGATTATGAATAATTGACCAGATTCAGAATTGTTTTACTGTTTAATCCACCCAAAAATAATAGTTTTATATTTTTGGACCATTTTTTTTTTTTTTTTAAAGCAGTGCTCTTATTTTTAATTGTGTTTTTTTGCATCTCATTACCCACTTTGTTGCTAGGTAACCTTCCATGCAATTCATTGTAGATCTCTTCAGCATTGAAGGACATTTCCCTTTCTAGCATCTTTCTATATAAAGTACATGAGAGTGACTGTGATTGGATCTGTCAAGTCGCATGAGTGGCTTCACCGCTACTGAACGTATGTGTACCATGTTCAAATATTGCACCTGGATGGAAAGAGACTCTTGTAGGAATTATAGCATGATGAAGCACTTCTAAACACAGAGAAACAGCGGATCAGATGCATTTGAGGGATCTTAAAAGCTCCTTACAAGGAATGTCTGTATGTAAATCAGGTTTCAGTAAGAAAAGCTACCGAGACATATTTGTTGGGAGAATTTGGGCAGCTTAGCAGTTCTAACATTGTCACTGTTACAATCAAAAAGACTTAAATGCCTTGTTCACAATGACTCTACCTTCTAAGGGAAATAGAGTAAATGGAGTCATAAATCAAGGGACAGCGTAGTACTTTTTAACGAGTGGAATGTGTTGCACAGGGGATTCTAAAGCTGTTGAAAGAAAATCTTTATTGCTGAATTGCGTCCTTTGACATGTAAGGTAGCAGCAGGAAAATGTTAGTGGAGACAAAAAATAAAATCCTTTTTTAAGGATTAATATGGCAATGTTATATTTGTAAAGTTTGATATTTGCACTCAAGAATTTTTTGGGGATTATTTACAACATCATTCCCTACAGGGTCTTATGTAAATATATTACAGGGTAAAAATTATGCAATAATCATACCATGGATAGAAAACCCCTTTCCAATTCTGACCCAGACCCTGGGGGGTGTAGTAGACAGAATAATTTGGGGGGGGGGGGGGGTCCTACACCCAGGACCCAGGGAAATAACCATTAAAAATTAACTTGTATTCAAACCATTAAAAATAATAGGTGAATAACGCCACATTTGGGTTAACATAAAGAGATTTACATAACTAGATGATCAAACATAACATATACCATCTAGGAAAGGGATATCAAAATATGGGACAGTAAGAAAAAGTGGTCTCAATCTAGGTAACGGAAAGTCGGTCAATTTCCCGAACAACCACCTCCCAACTTCGTTGAATCTCAGCCACTGATGATATATAATCCCAATAATTTAGCAGTAATTCCATGCCTAAACAACCAATAAAAATTGAAATTGAAAGCAATACATTGTTGCAGTGCACGCATTTCGCATACAGCTTGATCACCACTGAAATGTGTTAAAAACAATGCAAGAAAAAAAGTTTGTTATTTGACCAAACAATACACATAATGTAATCTACAACAACTGACAAAGGTCTTGTTTGATACAAGGAAAATGGCAAAATGCATATATGTTATTATTATTATTATTTAGAACAATTGTTTATTATTAAAATAAAAATATCTGGATAGAAAATGCTATAATGAAATTACAGGCGGTCCTTGGTTTACGGACAAGATATGTTCCTGATGACATCTTTAAGTCGGATTTGTACGTAACTCTGATCCCTGAAGTACAATAACTCTAGAATGGCTAATACGTGGTAATATAGTGTAGTACTGTAATAATAATTCCCGATGTACTGTAATATATTTTGCTGTGGGGAGGGAGCTTGTGTAGTTCAGTGAAGCTGTGAGCCATACCATGTAGGTTCAACCAAGATGGGCAGGTCATAGCAGAGAGGTTGGATAAAATGGAGCACACTGGTGAAGGAACTAGCAACCCACTCCAGTATCATTGTCAAGATGGATGGCACATTCAGAGACATAACAATAGATGTACCTGCCTTTGACTGTAATAATAACCCCTGTATTTGTACTTGCATTTGTACTTGGGGAATTTGGATGATCTAGTTTTGTCCCAGCATCCCACTTATATATTTATCTGGTTCCACAACCAAGACAAAGGACTACTTCTTTGTGTAAAAGTTTTTTTATTTTTGGTTTAGTCTTACAACTCTGATTCTTTGATACACTTGAGCTAACAGCAAACCACAAAATGTACAAGAAGAGAGTAGTACCCACAGACATTAACTAACCTTCCTTATTCACAAAGAACAGAAAGTGGATACGATTGTGGAACACCTTAAATACTCTCATGCAGCAAGCTTTTAACTTATTCATATATTATTTGTTTTTAAACAAACACTTAGGGTGCCCAATGAGAAGTGAGGTCTAAATGCTTCCTCCATCAGTGCCAAACTGTAAGAATATCATGCTAGGATTTTGGCCAATCATAGATGTTTTTCTCCATGATAACTCATGACTATGAACTGTCTCTAACTTCAAAAGAGCAGGGATGGACCAAACAATTTAAACTAATTCCCTGGATTGGTGAAAATATTTTTTTGCTTTAGATCAGTCTGTCTGTTACATACTGTATTTTTGCTTTTTGAAAAGCAAAACCTATTACCAATTCTATTTAATATCACATGGCAAGGCAACTTTTGAATTCACATTCATTATTAACCTGTAATTTAATATTATAATAATAATAATAATAATAAAATAGCTTTTAAAAGGCCATTGAAGTCACCAGTTCTCGGCACCATGCTATAAATTGTTGAATGGAATGCAAAATAAGTGTTTTCTTTTTTTAAACTGCTGCTGAGTTAATGTATTCAGAAGCATTCTAATTCATACAGTGCCTTGCAAAAGTATTCACCTCCCTTGACTTTGTACCTATTTTGTTACATTACAGCCTTAAGTTCAATGTTTTGATAATCTGAATTTTATTTGATGGATCAGAACACAATAGTCTAAATTGGATGAAGTGAAATGAGAAAAATATATACATAAAACTACTTTTTAGAAATAGAAAACAGAAAATTGCCATGTGCGTATGTATTCACCCCCTTTATGAAGCCCATAAAAAGCTCTGGTGAAACCAATTACCTTCAGAAGTCACATAATTACTGACTTGATGTCCACCTGTGTGCAATCTAAGTGTCACATGATCTGTCATTACATATACACACCTTTTTTGAAAGGCCCCAGAGGCTGCAACACCTATGCAAGAGGCACCACTAACCAAACACTGCCATAAGGACCAAGGAACTCTCCAGACAAGTAAGGGACAATGTTGTTGAGAAGTACAAGTCAGGGTCAGGTTATAAAAAAATATCCAAATCTTTGATGATCCCCAGGAGCACCATCAAATCTATTATAACCAAATGGAAAGAACATGGCACAACAGCAAACCTGCCAAGAGACGGCCGCCTACCAAAACTCATGGACCGGGCAAGGAGGGCATTAATCAGAGAGGCAGCACAGAGACCTAAGGTAACCTTGGAGGAGCTGCAGAGTTCCACAGCAGAGACTGGAGTATCTGTACATAGGACGACAAAAAGCCGTACACTCCATTGAGTTGGGCTTTATGGCAGAGTGGCCAAAAGAAAGCCATTACTTTCAGCAAAAAACAAAAGGGCACGTTTGCGATAAGGCATGTGGGAGACTCCCAAAATGTATGGAGGAAGGTGCTCTGGTCTGATGAGATTAAAATTTTACTTTTCGCCCATCAAAGAAAATGCTATGTCTGGCGCAAACCCAACCCAACACATCACATCACCCAAAGAACAACATGGTGGTGGCAGCATCATGCTGTGGGGATGTTTTTCAGCAGCCGGGACTGGGAAACTGGTCAGAGTTGAGGGAAAGATGGATGGTGCTAAATACAGGGATATTCTTGAGCAAAACCTGTACCACTCTGTGCGTGATTTCAGGCTAAGACGGAAGTTCACCTTCCAGCAGGACAATGACCCCAAACACACTGCTAAAGCAACACTTGAGTGGTTTAAGGGGAAACATGTAAATGTGTTGGAATGGCCTAGTCAAAGCCCAGACCTCAATCCAATAGAAAATCTGTGGTCAGACGTAAAGATTGCTGCTCACAAGCGCAAACCATCCAACTTGAAGGAGCTGGAGCAGTTTTGCGAGGAGGAATGGGCAAAATCACAGTGGTAAGATGTGGCAAGCTCATAGAGACTTATCCAAAGCTATGATTGCCACAAAAGGTGGCTTTCGAAAGTATTGACTTTAGGGGGGTGAATAGTTATGCACATTGGCTTTTTCTGTTATTTTTTCCTATTTGTTGTTTGCTTCGCAATAAAAATAAAAAAACATCTTCAAAGTTGTGGGCATGTTCTGTTCTGGCATGTTCTGTAAATTAAATGATGCAAATCCTCAAACAATCCATGATAAGTCCAAGTTGTGAGGCAACAAAACATGAAAAATGCCACGGGGGGGTGAATACTTTTGCAAGGCATTGTATATGGAGAGTGATAGAATTCCTTTCTGGACTTCTGTATATATAAGAAGACTCAAAATCTCAAGAAATACAATGTGTGCACTGTATTTTTGGAAACTGGGTGGTTGCATGCAAATGAGGCCACAATGCATTTTAATGTTTTAACCCAATACCATTTTTAAACCTGCCCTCTTTACAGCATATACCTGCAGTTATAACCTAGCATTTTAGCAAAATGTACGATTGATCAGTATGAGTTCAAAAACATATCCACAGACAGTACTGTTTTCATATTTATTGTTCAGTCATGTCCAACTCTCAGTGACTCTACGGACACCAGGCACATCTGTCAGTCACCATCCCTCAAGCTCATGTTCATTTGTCCTTCTTTAGGACCTCATTAATGTAGTGCTGGTACCTAACTAATTCTATGGATTTTGTGATCAGGCTATTGATTAAAATTAAATTAGCACTTATACATTACTTTATTGCGGGGCAGATTTAGAGCAAATTTCCAACAGCTCAAAAACATTTTCCTTCTTTACTTTCTTTTTTAATTAAGACGCGTTTTTGTTTTTTTTCTAATTCCATATGGGAATCATTTTATTTTCCTTCTCTATCTCAATTCCCTTTATTATTTGCTGTTATTTAAAACATATTTTTCTGTGAAAAAAATAAACAGAATTCTTAAAAGTCTAGTAGTTTTAGACAAGTTACCACTTAATTAGAGGAGAAATCACTTGTTTATCCTTTGACACACACACCCTGACACAGACCAGCATGTGCACTTTACAACATATGCTTCCTTCTAAGATTTTATTTAGAAGCATATGTTTGCACAAAGGAGGCAAAGACCTATTTTATAATTACCTGGCGTAGCTGGGTACATATCTGACAAGTTACGCATCAGGTTAGTTGAAAGCTTAATTTAAACTTTCAGAGAACATATTGTGGAGTGAATTTGTCAAGAGGTAGCAATATGTTCCTTTTACTTAGTTGTTTGAAATCTCTTCACCTTATCTTGCAAATTAATAAGAAAAAAAAAACATTTGTATCTTGTTTTTTTTTTCAGATTTGAGTTAAATACTCCATATGATTGAAAGAAAAAATAATTTAATCACTTATCTTGCTGACAAAACTCTAAAAACTATAAACTTGTCAGTCATACTGAGTGGAAAATAGATATCTACTTCTGCCTATTTAATTATATCTTGTTTCATTAATGTAAGATGTGCTACATAATTAGGCTAATTCTCTCTCATATGTGGGTAGGTGATAAGTTAAATTCATGCAGATGACACCTCCTTGGCAAGGGCAAAAACAGCTTGCGTGGGAGTTGAAGATACTCAGTGTGGGTGTGCGGAGCATGGATTCCTTGCGTGACCTTTGCGTGTCAACACTTGTGATGATTAGAGTCTTGGTAGAAAATTCATTGGAACCACAGCTTGATACTAAAATGGTACAAGATCTACAGCTTCAGACTTATCGGGGAGATGTTAAACTTAATATTTTCTGAAGATGCACAGCGGAGTTATTCTCTGTTCAAGATTCTTGCATGGTTTTCAAATTAAATGTTAAGATGCATAAACTTAAAAGATCTCTCTATATACAACTACACTATATTAAAGAAGTGTACTTTAAGGTATGCAAAATGCCTTTAGATGGATGATGTTAATTTATATTTTCTAAAACATTTTGTCTAATATTGAGGTTAATTATTTGAAGTGGAAGTTTCATGAGAAAGTAAAATAATATATTTGCATGTACAAATTGCATACTTTATTGTGTAGTAATTGTAACAAATAATAAATCTATTTTTGCAAAACCAGCAGATGCTGATATCACTGATTTCCCCCCGCTTTAGGCTGCCTCACTCCTAATAAGCATGGCTGGATTTACATATCCAGCGCCCCTAGGCACAACAGCTTCCTTTTACTTGTAACTCTCTAGTTCCAGGAGTTCATCTTCTAGTGGTTATTCTGTGTACTGCAGTATTTACTTTATTCATGCTAAGGAACATTTTGAAATGTTTAATGAGACCCACTTCATAGGAAAGCAGCTGCCTAGTTGGCCTAATGAGAAATCTGGTCATGCTATTAAGATACATTTAAAAAAAATCACAGGTTTATAGGAACTTCAGAGCCAAGAGTCTGGAAGAAAAGGGGTAGTATGTCTGGAGGAAATGAAGGAAAATATCAGTGAAATTATATTGATACAAAGTAATAGTTGTATTGTTATTTTCCCAGAACCTGAGGTTTAAAGGTATATGGAAGTTTCCTGGATTATGAATGCATCTGATGGAGGAGAATCAGTATTGTATGAAAAAAAAATGTCCATGAAAAAAATCCCAAAACAAACATTAATAAACTTACTCTAAATTTTGTAAAATGTCTTTAGTTGATTTTGAGAAGGAGCACCCTTGAAAATCCAAGCTACATTAGCATAAAATTCATAATTAGTTGTAGCCAATCAGAGGTAGGTACAACAATGTATCCATTTACCTCTCACTGGCTGAGATAAAGCTGATTGAGTGGCAGCCATTCTACTGACAACTGATCGGCTAAGACACAACTTCACACAGCTCATTGACTAGGATGCTCTGTCTACATAGAGTTCACATGAGTAATTTCAAATGTCCTTTGAATTACAAATATACAGAATTCCTCAATACCATGATCTGATATGAGACGACCAATCGCACACACAGGATATCTCACAAACTGCCTTGTACCTTTAAGGACATTTTAGGACTTGCAGAAATTATGGAGGTGGTGTCTGGTTCTACCAACCAGTAGGGTTTGTTTCAGGCAGAAAAGAACTGATGTTAGCATTTGGAAGGTTTGCCAAAAACCGATGTAAGATTTGTAATGAATTGATATACTTTTAGACAGGATATTAAATTACTTTGTCATACTTATGTACTGATCATTCACGTGAAATTTCCCTTTTAATGAAAAGTAACAGATTTAAAATAGACTAATAAAATATAAAGCTGGTTACACTCTGATAATATCAATTTTTTTTAAAGAATATTCTTTTGGATTTTAAGAACCACTTTATAAAGTCCTTTGTAAAACAAGTAAAGAATAGTTTGGTAAGGCTTGATAAAGATTTTTTTTTTTTTTTTTTTTTTATCAAGATTGTACTGTGCATTTAAACAATTACTTATTTTTTTTAATCATGCAGTATATGTCCCAGCTCTCTCCACCCTCTGAATGATGTATTGTCTCAGGTGTGGGAGACGCCTTGTGGAATGTACAAAACTGAAAACCTTTTGAGACCACCCTGTAAAACACACATTCGTATCAGGCAGTAGTGTAACATGAGCTGCTAGCAATGTTCACAAATACACTATCTAGTCACCTCCCATTATAATACTACAGGTATGGTATGAATGTTTGGGTGGCTCCCTCTGCAGATACAATACATTATTACGGGGGTGGAGAGATAAGGAGCACATACTGCCTGGGGTCATGATTAAAACATAGTAATTATTTAAATACCCAGTAAACATTTAATAAAGGTGTTTTTCTTATCAGGTCCGATCTAACTTCTTTGGAGAGCACTTTATAGGAACACTAAACTCGCCCGAAAAGTGTATAAGAAGACAAATCACTATTACCGACAAATATATTTAATGATTGCATAGTATAATGCCCATAGACTTATCACAGGCAATCCAGTGGCTAATTGGAATAGGAATATCACAGCCATGGCATTGCTCAATAATTAATCAATGGACTCTGCACTCACAAGACTTATGCAAGAGTACTGCTTTTTGCACATTTGTTTCAAAAGTGTTCATATTTTGTATTGAAATCCTGAAAGCTGCAATCTCATACTTACATACCCAGCTGCTGTTTTTATGGCATGAGGAAAGTCTTTTTGACATATTGATGGTACAGGAGAGAAAGGGACATAGATGGAAAAGCAGATTATACCAGGCATTCATTTTATCTTATTTCTAAATTGACTGCCTATTGACAAAGACCAAAACTGTAGGTTTTATTTTACAACTTAAACTACATAGATCATATATTCATAAGACAATAGGGCTATACCACGCTCTCTTAGCAGTAATTCACAGTTTGTTCAAGATCTTGTCCTCTCCTTAATTGTTTTAGCAGGTTTTCGATCTTGACAGGCCTACTGAATGAGTTGCACAAAGTGTTAAAGGCTTAAGGACAAAACAGGAAAAAGATAGGGCTATTGTTATTATTATTTTTGTTTGCAATGCACCAACATGTTCCGGAACGCCATACAGGTGTCAAGTACATGGCAAAAACAAAATAAACACATTGCAATGAGTGAGGGCCCTATTTTTGAGCTTAAAATCAAACGTACATAGTGTTTGTTATCAAAGCACCAACACAAGATTGAAAACTCACAAACTTACAGTCTAAATGACAGAATAGAATAAGCAAAAGCTGCCATAAAATAAGATATTGTTGTTTATTGGCTCATTCGTGTCTAACTATCCATGACCCCATGGTCCACAGCATCCCATGCACATCTATTCTCATATCTTTAGTTGTGCTTAACCATAAGGTTTTCTTGGCAAAGATACTGGCGTGGGTTGCCAGTTCCTTATCAAGTGGACCAAGATTTGTCTAACCTGCTATGACATACCCATCTTGGGTAACCCTACATGGCATAGCTCACAGATTAATTGAAATACACAAGCCCCTTCACCACGACAACTTAGCGATCCAGAATGGAAAAATAACATACATAGGCACATATACTCTGCACACAAAACCCAATCTCAAGCGTCACAAAAAAAACAGGCCCATCTGTGGTCATACTTTCCAAAAACCAATGAGATTTATCTAGAGCTAGCTCTCCAGCCAAGGCTATCCCACGAGCACCAGCAAGAAATTACAAATAGAACTTAATTCAATGCAGTTTGACCAAGTTCAATGCAAAATGTTAGCTGTATTTTCCTTATAAAGTTTTTGGTATACAAATTGCACCAAGATACAAAAATGATGTATAAACTACAAATACATTATTTATTTTAAACTTGAATTAGTATATATTTTTGTGATTTTAAAATCACAAACCATTAACATTAATACTTTAATATTTTCTATTTTATTTTTCTGTGAAAATTACATTCTGATGGTTTAATGGCCAAGTTATCTTTGCTGGTTAATTCCAACATTGATGTGTAGTTTATATGGTGTCGACCTCATTTGCATTGTGGTACTTAAAATTCAACAGGGGACTGAGTCTCTTCTTAAAATAGAATTTATTGTTTTGCCCTTGCAAAAGAGAGAGAGGATGACATGCCCGAGGTGATTATAAGATGACACTAAGATTCAGTGTGGTCATGTGCTGAGAATAATACTGAGACTTTAACAGTATAATAAGAATAACCCATCAACTCTCCAGCATTACAGAATCCATCCATATACCTATAAAAAGATCCTGTCCAGTCCGGCTCATTTGCCATATAGTTTTTTGTGAGTTACCGCTGTATTATTCACAATGTCATAAAGTAAATGAGTAAGTTACTCATATATGAATGGATACACTCGTAGAAGTTCAAGTATATGTGTAGACTGTAGCTTGGTTGTCTATTGAACATTTAGAATTTTGAGCATAATTCCCAAAATTGATGTATGTTTTTAGAACAATCGCAACGGCAATTAAAAAAGACAAAATACTGAAATTAGAAGGTGCTATCCTTCATTTTTATCTGGAACCACAAAAAACAAAAGTTAATAGAACATCTGTGATAGCTTCAAAAAATAGAGGTAGCCTAGCGACTCCTAAACTTTTAACATATTACAAAGCATCCAAGCAGCAAATATATTTGTCAAAGCTTTGGCTGGGATGGGGGTGATTTCTCTCGGTAGGGGGGAGCATAATTTTGGTGGTGGTTGACACCTGGTTTTGGTAATGAGGTCTCCTGGGCACGGGGTTCCTGGAGACTTCAGTTGGTTGGGCTCTCTTGGTGGTCATGAGCATTCACCTCTGGTTCTCTTTGTTTAATGTTATTGAAATAAAAGCTGTGGACTATTTTATCCCATACCTGGTGTCTTTCATTTATTTGGGAAAGGGTGTGGTTAATTTTAGTAAGGTACGAACTAAGTCACGCATGCATAGGTCAAGACTTGCACAGTTTACTAAATGGTTCACCAAGGAAATGCCTCCCAAGGAAATTGAATACATACGCATGATAAGTATGACATCTTACTTGGATATATGGACCCTTTAAAATAGGTTGGAACTAAAAGAACAAACATTTGTATACTCAATATATTTAGTAGGGAGGGTTATTACCCCCTCCTTCCCTACCCCCCTTACCTGGAAAATATAAAGAAAGTCTGGTATGCTGAAGTAAATATGCAAAAACGTATCTGTATCTCTCTTGTATTTCAATAAAACGAAAAGTGCCTCCCAGCTCTCCTTAAACATGGTGCAAGAACTATTAAACTAGGCAAGTTCCATAACATTTAGATAGCTAGATAGTTAATATTTTAGTACAAAATAAAGTTTTTTTTTTTTTTTTATCTAAGTGAGTGTGATTAATATATTTGTGCACTACTTAGGCAAAAAGCAGTTTATGTGTATGCTTCATTTTTATTAATATCTAAAAATCCCTCTAATGATTATGTTCACACCCTCAGGGTGGCTACACAAGAGAATGACTTCCACCCAATAAGCATGCAGCATTAGGGGAGCAGTTTTTACATCATTACATACCCTGTGTGCCTTCTTCAGCCAATAGCATAGCCCTGATGTCACTGCTTGGGGTGTGGCTCCTGCTGCAGTGTGCTCTCTGTCTGTTTTGCCCATGCCTTTCACCACAGATACACTACATATCCCAGGCTGCTTTTCGGCACAAACAGGAACCCAGTGTTAATTCAAAAGTTTCCGCCAAACCTGATTGACCAAAACCAATTATTTTACGTTTTATGCTAATTTAGCCTGGATTTGAAGGATGTTAACCCCAATGTCCAACTGTTAGAAATTACAAGATATTTTGCAAACTTCAAGGTAAGTGTTTAAATGTTTATTTGGGGATTTTTTCATGCAAAAAAATATTTTCATACACTGCTAATTCTCCTCTATCTAATGCATTCATAATCCAGATCACTTAGATATGCCTTTAAACTTTGGTAGAATTCCTCCTGAACTCTTCCAGCTAAAGAAATGATTGATATCCAATCAACAGTGCCAGGAAGTGTTATCTCCAGGGTCAGTTCCTACTCTTTAGGAAAGCTCTAGATTAGTTTGAATCATTAAGGTGATGTTGAGTTGGGTACCAAATTATGGGGGCTTTAAAATTAAATAAAATACATTTGAGATATATTTTGGCGGAAGGCTGATCTGACTGTTTCAGTCATATATAAGGGTGGTTCACACAGATTAAAGATGCATACATCTAGATGGTTTTAAAGTTGATAATACTATAAAAGTCAATGCTCTGAAATTTGTAGTTTGAAGCATTAGAAGTAGGGTTTGTAATGATTATTGTATAGAAAGGGTGCTAGAGACCTGAAAAACCTAAAGCATATATTGTAATAGCATTTAAAGGTCATTTGGGAAGCAATAATGGAACATTTAATATAGAACTGGAGTTTTGGCAAGTATTGAACAATTATTTTATGAAAAACAACTATAACCGCCAAAGAACCACTTTACAACCCAGGCAAATTTTAGTGATTTTTTTATCACTCTGTTAATCTAAAGGATATACATAACTTTATTATTTACAAAAAACAATAGCAAAATATAAAAAGAAAGAAAAAATTAAATTTGGCCCAGAAAAAGAGACCTCTTTGTGACACAATTAGTGTTGCAACAGAAAACTTTCTAAGCTTCTGTTTGCATGATGAAACGCGCGTCAGGTGTGTGGCTGCCCTCTAACTACTACTTCTTACATGCAACATTTATTCATAGTGATCATACACAAACACATTAGAATTGATGACTGTTTCACATTAATGTTGTGTGAATGTGTCGGTGCTCTATTGTGTCTACTCAATGCAGTGGTGCGAGAATGTTTAGTTGTATGGTTATATTATATGATATATTATATATCATCAAGAACTATTATTTCTAGGCAGTGGTATTATTATTATTATTATTATTATTATTATTATTATTATTATTATTATTACTGTCCAGTCCTTCAGTCGTGTATGGCTCTCATTGATCACATGGATCTAGCATGCTAGGCACATCTGTCTGTGTTACTGGTTGTGCTAATCCCTATGGTTTGCTTGCAAAGATACTGGAGTGGGTTGCCAGTTCCTTCTTCAGTGGACCGCAATTTGTCTGACCTATCTGCTATGACCTTCACATCTTGGTTGACCCTACATGGCATAGCTCACAGCTTCATTAAAATACACAAGCCTCTTTACAACAACAAGTAGAGGTCCAAGGTAGTGGTATTATGCTCATTTTATATGCATTGATATTCAGGGTCAAGGGAGGACCCCTGGTTGTTGTATTTTAGTAGTTGGCAATGGTAAGTTTGCCAGGTAGAATACGAATTGTGTCACCTGTTCTGCCTCAAATGTTATATTAATTTTCCTTTTCCTTCATTTAATTTTCATGTTTTGATGGGAATAATGTTATGTGTTAGTTGGTACATACGTTATGGGGACGTCCCTAACGCACACTTAAAGGCATATCTAAGTTTCCTAGATTGAGTGCTTCTGATAGAAGAGAATCAGTAGTGTATGCAAACATTTTTTACATGAAAAAATACCAAACTAAACATATAAAAACTTACCTTGAAGTTCTCAAAATGTAATTTCAGAAAATTTGAGGAAAAAAAACACTCCAAACCCAGGCTAAATAAGCATAAAATTCATAATTTGCTTTGGCCAATCAGTAGGGAGCAAAGGCTGAAACATTTGTATCAAACTCACACTGGGGTTCCTGCTTGTGCTGTAAAGCAGCCAGGGATATGTAGTGTGGTACCATGTTAGAGTGTGAATGGGCTATGGATTTTCATATAAGAGTCCCTCTGTGCAGCACATTTATACTTGATTACTACCCTTGCAGGTTATCCATTCCCTGCATAGGCTACTGCTGCTGGTGTTTTTTTCCTACCTCTCTCTGTTTGGCAGAGCTAAGTTGCAGCTGAGCATGCTTGTGTTACTACCATACAGGAAGCAGCCGGGCTGATATCAGTGCCATTCTATTGGCTGAGGGAGACACAGCAGGTTATTAATTGCATACAATTTGTCCCCAAATGCTCCATGCCGTTTGGGGGGGGGGGAAGCAGGTGCCTAAGTAGACACCCCTGGTGTCGTCAACATAATGATTAAACGGCTTTTTAGATATTAATAATAATAAAATGTTTTATGAAATGTGCTTCAGACCTCAAGGATGATTTTTGCTTAAGGATTGAAGAAATGTAATAGTCCAGGAAACTTAGACATGCCTTTAATTCCATTACTTTCAACAAACTGCCCTGACACTATTGAGAGACATTGCTATGTAGTGACCATATCTTATCAAAAGCACCTCTTTTATACATTAAACCTATTCACGGTATGAAATTCACTACCCTTTCTTGGAGAGAATTGGTATAAAACATCTGTCATATTAAGATGAAAGAGAATGAAATTAAAGTATAATAAAAGAAATAACCACTTTTCAAATTCCCATAAAACACCTTCTGCTTTTCCATTTCATATTGGTCATAGACCTCTTTATGAGACTTTAAATCCACTCTCAATTGAAGAAAAAACTAAATGGAAATTACTTTATCCTTAAGATTGGCTACTATTGTAAGTTACTAAAGAACGGTCAGATTCTTCAAAATAGATCTTACTCTGAATACCTTGTCGAAGGTTTCTGGGTTTTACTAGGTATTTAATATACCTGTGTATTTATTTACTTTTATGTACTTTATTTTATTAAGAATGGCTTATAAGGTCTGTCTAAAATCAAACAAATAGTCCCAGTATAGGGCTGCCTACTTCAGCGTATGACTCTTTAAGGCTAGATGTGCAGTGTACTCGCCTATCGGGGACCATGTCACAGGAAACATGCTGCTGAGACATGGTCCCTGACAGGCAAGGATATTACACTGAATATAAAGGCCTACAAAGTCTGTGTCTGCATATGCTGCAGTGGGCAGACTCATACAGGGACTATTTTTGGGTTTTAAGCAGTAAAAAAATTAGTTTTTAAGGACTTCGTAATGAAACAGAGTACATAAAATTATATAAATACATAGGTATATTACATATTTAGTAAAATCCCAAATCCTTCCAGGTCCCTTTAAAGGGAATATTTTGACACATTTCTATTTGTTTTAGCTAAATACATTCATTGTATCCTCCTCAATTTAATTATGATAGTGTACCCTTTGATTCCCTTTCTGGATCACTACCTTGTCGTGGTGAAATGGCTTGTGTACCTCAGTGAAGCTGTGAGCTATACCATGTGGGGTCACCCAAGATGGACAGGTCATAGCACAGAGGTCAGACAAAGCATGATCCACTGGAGAAGGAACTGGCAACCCACTCCAGTAACTTAGCCAAGAAAACCTTATGGATTAGCACAACCAGATACAAGATGTTCCTGACATAGTGTCATGGAGAGTCAGACATAACTGAACAACTAAACAACAACAAATATATGGGTCAGTTATGCAGAACGGGACTGTAAAAACGAGTATTGTTGGTTCAAGCTCTACACAAGTGTATATTGCATTGATGCTGGGCAGAGACAGGGGGTAGGGGCTCAGAAGTGTACAATGGCTGATAAACAGCCCCACACAATATGTTAACTCTCTATAAATGCAATGTAATTATTAATTTGTATAAATAATCATCTTACTCTTTGTTATATATATATATATACAGTATATATATATATATATATATATATATATATATATATATATATATATATATACACACACACACACAAATACATACAGTAGACTCTCCGTTAACCAGAACTCAAGCAACCAGAACAAGAATACTGTACTTTAAATAAAAATGTAATTTTGCAGGGCTCAACAAAAGCTAGGAGCCAGGTTGTCATGCCACAACATGGCACCTAGATTTCATCCACTGTACATCTCTGCAATTCAATGTTACCTGGAAGCAGACAGGCATGAGTGACTGAGCCAGGGCAGTGTTGGGGTTACATTCCCTGGGTTCAGCACTGCACCCTCCAGCTGAATGTACCTGTGTGTAAGTGAGGAGTGAAAGCTGCTGCTGCTAGAACAGCCCTCACTGACAAATATACCAAACAGAGCTTCCTATGTGCCGCTAATCTAGGCCTCTTTTAGTAGTGACTCTCAAGCAACCAGAAACTACATTGATCCGGCATCTACCAATCCCTGTGCGTGCTGGATAACTGAGAGTCTAATGTATATATTCTCATATATATTCATATTCAAACTGGTGACTGCTTCCATTTCATGTTTCCTTCAACTAATGTCAAAGCTTTAAGCTTTTATGTGGATAGAATATCGAAACCATTAAAACAAGAGAAGCGCAGTGTTGATGCTCAATTAAAGTGGAGTCTGCAGAGCAAGCATTGTACTAGACTTGAAAATAACATTATTTTATGGGATGTTTAGCAGATTCTGGTGATTTTGCAGGTTTATGTTACTTGGACAGTCTTTGTGAACATGCTGCTAGATGTGTATGCATTTGGTGCTTTCTCACTCCAGTGACTCCGTTTATAGACAGAATGAATACAGAATATATATCCTGCAGCTTTTTGATTTGTTCATATTGCATTTCAAGTCTCAAAATAAACATTGAGGATATATTAGGATAAGATGTCATAAACTGAACCTAGAGGGTGGTATGTGAACAATGAAAATAAAAGGTACAAGACTATAGTGTAGGAATTTGTATTGATGCAGAATATTAATGGAACAGTAAGTCGGAAACTTTCGGATATTCATTTAAAAGAATGTGTTAATGGGTTTGGTTATGATGACTAATTGCATTTATCAGAGATTTTTCTACAAAAAAAGAAAATGGAATTGTGTGTTTTAAAAAAAAAAAATGGTTTCAACAGAATATGATCACAGTTCAGCCGAATACATGAAATTTGCAGGATTTAAGAATTTGTGCAAAAGGTTTGTCCTTTCTTCTTAATTGCTTCACCCTCTCAGATTGTATCTTGACAAGTTGGCCGAACAAGTTGCAAGTACCAAGGCCTTAACATGACAGGGAGGTGAAAATATTATAACAGACGTACAAGAAATACACATAGACCAAATACTATGTAACACAAGGCCTTGTCCATCTTTGGTCACATGGTTCGAAAACCAATCAGATTTCTCTAGTCAAGGCCACCCAGTATGCTCCAGAATGGGCAAAGCTTGGTTTAAGTCCCAGGTTTACACTCTCTGAATATTGCAAGATCCAAAGTAGCCCAAGTACAAAGTAATATGGGAGTATGTGACCTACTCCCACAAATAACACTGCTCTCTTGATAATGAGACAGTCTTCCATGTTTGCTTGCCAGCTGTTCAGATATTAATGTTCACATTTTCAGATCTAGGACAATGAATCAGAATTTAACCTCTATACATTGCAGCTTTGAATCTTATTTATTTAATTTTCATTAATTTCAATTGAGTTGTTTATTGCACCGAGATAACTAAAATGTTTAGATTAGGAAAAAAATGATGCTGTAGGTATCTTCCTGTGATTGCAGGAGACGTTGACTGTAGCTGCCAGAGCTTTCAGAAGCAGTAATGGAAAGCTTGTTAGTTTAGAAGCACACGCCCTCCTGAGAAAGTAAGACATAATCAACTGACAAAAGAAAATGGTTGCTTGCAGTAAAGAATAATTTGATATAAAAGCTATTAATAGTTATTTTAATTATATATTAGTCATTAATAAAATGTATATGTATTAATAATAACAATATTCAGTATTGACAAGTAAAGATGACAGTTTATTTCCCCCCTGATAAGGTCATTAAGGGAAGGGTGGGTTCTTTTGGCTGATAGACAGATATAAAGGATTTTAAGAACAATTAGGTTTGATACCCTTCTGGATCATTACCTTGTCTTGGTGAAGGAGCTTGTGAACCTCAATAAAGCTGAGAGGTTAGACAAATTGTGGTCCACTGGAGATGAACTTTTAACCAACTCCAGTATCTTTGCCATGAAAACCTTATGGATGAGCACAATTGGACATGATGTGCCTGGAGTGCTGAGGTCCATTGGGTCACGGAGAGTTGGACACAATAGTACTGCTGAACTACAGCAAGATTTGATAAGAGAATAAACAATCATTGATAGGGGACCCCAAAGCAAAAGCTTGCAGCCAAGGCAAACCACCCAGTACAAATCTCCAGCCAATGGAGACCATTGTATTAATATAACATGAGTATGAAAATGTAGCAGCTGCCTGCAAGACAAAGCCACTCCCCCCTGTTGACCTTACAGTGGGTGGATACCAGCAGCTGAGTCTGAACTTTGACAGCAAATTCAATACTGAATATCACTTCTCAGTATTAATTTTATTAATGATCTATACCTACGTAAGACCTCTAGCTCATGTTGTTAGGGCTTAAAGTGACCCCTTAACCATCTATAGTGCCGGTGTTTAAAACAGAAGTGACTAGAGATATTCAACCACCTTATACATGATGAAATTAAACATGTTTATGTCTTCATTAGCAAGTAAAACACTTCACGTCATCTTGCAGGTAGAATAAAAGCATTTTTTGATCCATATCCGTAAGGAGTTTCTTTGTCATTATGATAAACAGACAACAGGTGTTTCATAATTTTTAAGCTAATTTTCACAGCATCGTGGTTGTACTACACTGAAAATAACTTCTGCCTTCCTAAGATGCGAAGATGATTCCGGATATTAATCAAAAAAATCTACAAGACTAGGGGGAGAATAGTCCAGGTGAAAGCATATTATTGTGTGCAGGGAAAGCTGGAATAAAAACCCTCAGTTCTGTCAACCTGCTCTCCCCAAGGTCTATAAAGGATCAAAGGATATTGAACATAATGTAACAGCTGTCTCATATGTGAAGAGGGCCACTATTGTGGTGTACAGGGCTAGTGAATCGAAAGAAAAACTCCAAAGCATGTGGTTAGGGCACAAATGTTTAGGGTGACAGATGGAAGACGTTGCTCTTGCAGAAAATTAATGCCTTTGACAAACTATTATATTTAGGTAAAAGCCATAACACAGTGACCTACAGTATGCAATCTCTCCTCTAGACATGCAATTCCCATTGCACAGGAACACAAAGAAAGCTATTAGGAATTCAAGGGAAGGCTGAACATACGGCACAATCAGATTTTGTCAGAATGTGTATTTTCTATTAAGGAGTCCCATATTTATGGAGTGCTTTTTTTTGTGAAGAACTCTACCAGATAATGGACAACCTATTTAGAAAGTAAAAATATTGCCTTCAATATATTAAATGTCAACTGAAGACCTGTATTTGTGGTATGCATTTTTGAAGAATGTTACTAGTTTTTAGAGCTTATAATAAAAACAATTTATTGAAAGGATATGAAAGGTAATATTTTTTATTATTGAAATCAACTACCTAAGAGTGTGTTATATAAATAGTCTCTGCAAAGGTTCACTCCTTGAAACTCATGAACAGTGTTTTTATTAGTACTAGACGTACTAGCCAATCACATAAAGCAGTTGAAAATGTGCTGCTAAGATAATCTGTGATTGGCTAGTACATTTGTGTGCACGGGTTAAAGGCCTTTGTAGGGACTATTTGGAAGGTAATGCAGAACATTTGAGATTTTAAGCAGGTATTACTAAAATTATGATTAGATATGCGAACACATACTTAGGTAGCTTATTTTAATATTAAAAATAGGGTATATTCACTGTCCCTTTAAAGGGAGTCTTGCTGCTGTGGGGGTGAATTTGTGTGTGTATATGTGTGTATGTATGTGTGTATATATATATATATATATATATATATATATATATATATATATATATATATATATATATATAAAATTATTATTATTATTATTATTATTATTATTATTATTATTATTACATTATTGTACTGGAGGGTGGCCCGGGGGGCAGGGAGGGTCAAAAAAATGTTTGCCTCTCCCCCCTCGGGGGGCGGAGCTCTGTTCCCTAGCTCTGCTACTGTTACAAAGACAAGGTACAAACCAATTGCATGACCATACTGTATAAGTGCATTAAAGGATAAGTATAGCCATCTTTTTTAAATTTTACTATTTTGAAGAAAAACACTTAAAAATATGCAAAATATTTTTAGATTTTTTTTAAAAAGCAGCCCTTAATTTATTAGCTTTTTATATGTAATTATGCTTGTATGGCATCTACCATTCTGATTTCAACAGATGAACTATATGAGATACAAGGAGAATGCGGTGCAAGTTCTATAAGACAATAGGAGTATGGCATTGACGTCTGCCAGTGCTTTTAGCAGGCATAAAAGAATGTTGATTAGTTTACAAGGACGTACACAGTAAAATAGAGCACTGCAGAAATGAATAACTGCATATAAATATTGCAAGATGTGACGGTTGTATTAATTTGATCCCTTTCTAAAAATGTTCTGCTTGTTATTTGTTTAGTTATTCAAAAGACCATATAGAAAAAATGGTCCTTTAAGATATAGACAACCAATATAGATAACCAATGGGATTATGTTAACCCATTGTTTGTCTTAATGTCTTCAAAAGCTTACAGTCTACTTATAGGGAAAATATGCATACAAACACAATATGGTAAAAAGCACATAGTAGTGAGGTGTCTACAAGTGATTTCACTAAGGGAACTGTAGGAAATCAATTTCAAAGAGTGGAATTATTAAGAAAGTGGTGAGAATAGGGATTGTTGTGATACTATATGGCAGAGTGTACCGAGGCATGGGGCATCTACTAGAAAGGAGGAGGAACTCTACACCTGTATGGAACAATTAGGAGACATCCCGGAGAAGAGCGAAGATGGGGCATCTATTAGAAAGGAGGAGGAACTCTAGACCTGTATCGAACAGTTAGGAGATATTCTTGAGGAGATCAAATATGAGGCATCTATTAGAAAGGAAGGGGAACTCTAGAACTGTATGGAACAGTTAGGAGACATCCCGGAGAAGAGCGAAGATGGGGCATCTATTAGACAGGAGGAGGAACTCTAGACCTGTATGGAACAGTTAGGAGATATTCCTGAGGAGATCAAATATGAGGCATCTATTAGAAAGGAAGGGGAACTCTAGAACTGTATGGAACAGCTAGAACACATTCCTGAGAAGAGCGAAGATGGGGCTTCTGTTAAAAAGGAGGAGAAACTCTAGATCTGTATGGAGCAGTTTGGAGACATTCCTGAGAAGATCGAAGATTGGGCTTCTATTAGAAAGGACGGGAACTCTAGATCTGTATAGAACAGTTAGGAGACATTCCTGAGAAGAGCGAAGATGGGGCTTCTATTAGAAAGGAGAGGGAACTCTTGATCTGTGGGGAAAAGTTAGGAGACATTTGGGGCATATTTGTTTTCAAACACTTCCAAAATACCATAATTCAAACTACATATCACAAATCTAAGCAATCAATTCTGCTTAATACTGCGCATGCCCCATCAATGTTTGCTTTGTTACTCCAACAGTTGGGAAGAACGAAGGATTATTCTCCCTTCCTACTATTGTTTTATATGCTCCTTATTGTAGAGGCAGTTAGATATTGCTCTATATGTTATTTAATATATCTTATACTTTAATAGACCACTGTGATGTCTTTACAACATAAGCCTTATTTTACTAGGTTTTGATCATTAATACAATTAATATTCAATAATTAAAAATAGCGCACACAATATTAAATTGACTTTTAAGCTTCCGACTCTGCTGCTGTTGGTAACTACCCATTATTAGGTCAATGGGGGAGGTGGCTTCTTCTAGGAGGCAGGTGCTAAATTATTAGACACAACATGATCTCTTTTATGTGGAGAAAGGTTTCCCTTGACAGTGATATTTCCCTATGGGGGCAGCCTATCTATGATTGTCCGTTCTGACAGTCCGCCTCTCTTTAATGGTGGAGATAAACACTCGGTTAAATGCTACTACTCTAAAATTTGAAAATGGATTTAATATTGAAATAATAAATTATTAAAGAGGAATTGTATTAATGATCAGTTTATAATTAAAATAACTGGATCCTTTTGCTAGGGTATTACAGTGTACTTTATGTACTTAATATTAATAAGGAATTATTTTGTAGGATATTGTTCTTATTTATAACACTCTCAAACTTCAGTAAAATGAAATTTATTGTCTCAGACAAGAAATCAGGTTTGTGTTGTACACTGTAACGTAATTATTAACCTCTTTAATTGCGCATCTTGTTTTAAATTTCCTCATCATTTATGAATAAACAACTTTCAGTTCCAAGATTATATTGTTGGGTCTGTTCTTCTGAAGGTATGACTATGTTACAAAATATATAATATGTACTGTCCCAACTGTGTGGGCATTTAGTAAATAGTACTATATAGCTTTATATTTCTCAAACATTTAGATAGACTGAAAACCTTTATTTTACAGATCTAAATTTCACAGATGCTGTTTAAAAAAAAAATAAAAAAAATGCAGGTTGCTGTACTGATGGTGGAAACATGTCCATACATGGATTACAGATGGGTTAAATATAAACATTTACTATTTATTTCCTGTACTACTGTGCGGTGGAGGCTTATATCAATCTTTTGCCCACCATAAATTAAATGATTGTTGTGGTGAACTACCTCCCCACAAAATCTACTACACAAGTTAGGAACCAGCCCACACTGATGAGAGGCAGTAACCTTGAAACAGCTGTACGTGGGTAGAATTCCTGGCTTGTGCATAATCCACCCTGGGCTTTGCATAAAGCTGTGTAATACATCAGGCATATGCTTGAAAGGAGCCATGTTTTAAATGGTATTTGGATTAAAGAGAGAAACCTTTGTGGGCACATTTGCATATCCCTGCCTAGGTTCCCAGAATGCAGAATAATTGTATTTCTTAGAATTCTGAGTGGGAATCAAGGTTATCATGTTTTAGGTATTCAAATATGAACACAAATGTAATATACAGTTGTGCACAAAAGTTTGTATACCCTGGCAGAAATTGTGACATTTTGGCATTTATTATGAAAATGTGACTGATCATGCAAAAAATGTTTTATTTTATTGAAGGATTGTGATTAAATAAAGCCATTTATTATCACATAGTTGTTTGGCTCCTTTTTAAATCATAATGATTACAGAAATCACCCAAATGGCCCTGATCAAAAGTTTGCATACCCTTAGTTCCTAATACTGTGTATTGCCCCCTTTAGCATCAATGACAGTGTGCAGTCTTTTGTAATAGTTGTCTCTGAGGCCCCTAATTCTTGCAGGTGGTATAGCTGCCCATTCATCTTGGCAAAATGCCTCCAGGTCATGTAAGTCTTTGGTCGTCTTGAATGAACCGCACATTTGAGATCTCGGCCCTAGAGTGGCTCGATGATATTAACGTCAGTAGATTGATGGCCACTCCACAACCTTCACCTTTTTGGCTGTAACAACTGGAGGGTCAACTTGGCCTTGAGCTTAGGGTCATTGTCATGCTGGAGAGTCCAAGAGCGTCCCATGCGCAGCCTTCATGTAGATGAATGCAAATTGTCTGCCAGTATATTCTGATAACATGCTGCATTCATCTTGCCATAAATTTTCACAAGATTCCCCGTGCCTTTAGAGCTCACCCCCCCCCCCCAAACATCAGTGAGACGCCACCATGCTTCACAGTGGGGGTGGTATTTTTTTTTAATATAGGTCTTGTTGACCCCTCTCCAAACATAGCGCTTATGGTTGTGACCCTAAAGCTCTATTTTGGTCTTGTCATTCCAAATTACAGTGTGCCAGAAGCTGTGAGGCATGCCAAGGTGTTGTCAGGCTTTTTTGTGACATTGGCGCAGTCAAGGCTTCTTTCTGGCATCTCATGCAGCTCATTTTTGTTCATGTATCTTTGTATTGTGCTCCTTGAAGCAACCACGCCATCTTTTTCCAGAGCAGCCTGTATTTCTCCTGAGGTTACCGGTGGGTTTTTCTTTGTATTCTGCACAATTCTTCTGCCAGTTGTGGTTGAAATCTTTCTTGGTCTACCTGACCTTGGCTTGGTATCAAGAGATCCCCGAATTTTCCACTTCTAATAAGCGATTGAACAGTACTGACTGGCATTTTCAATGCTTGGGATATTCTTTTATATCCTTTTCCATCTTTATGAAGTTTCATTACTTTGTTACGCAGATCTTTTGACAGTTCTTTTTCTGCTCCCCATGACTCGGTATCCAGTCTGCGCAGTGCATCCATGTGAGAGCTAACAAACTCATTGACTATTTATACACAGACACGAATTGCAATTTAAAAAGGTGTGGGAAATTAACCTTTAATTGCCATTTTAACCTGTAAATGTCACCTTGTGTATTTGTAACAAGGCCAAACATTCAAGGGTATGTAAACTTATGATCAGGGCCAATTGGTTGATTTCTGTTTTCATTATATGATCACTATCCTTTGATTAAAAAAAACTATTTTTTTGCATGATCAGTCATATTTTAAAAATAAATGCTAACATTTCTGCCAACATATATAAATATATATATATATATATATATATATATATATATGTGTGACACTTTTCTGCTAGCCATTTTTGTGTTATTTCCCATTAACTTTAGAAATGATAGGATGCCACATAAAAATTAGGACAAATAACACTCTTATTCAGTAAACAAAACTATTACTTAAGTTTATTTTCAAAGTACTTGCATTTATCTTAAGTGGCATTCTAATAAATAATTCAATTTATATCAATAAGATACAGGACATATGTATCAATATAAACTACCCTTAATAGTATAGTGTACATAATGGTTTATAAATCTTAACAAAATGTATCCAGGCTTTTATTAAAGGATCACAAGAGTTAGACTAATAGAATAATTAGGCATGGACATGGGTGTAGGAGCCCAAAAACATCTGGGGGGGTGGGGGGTAATTCAAATCTACTCCCAGGACAGGAAGTAGGGGTGTATCTACCACTGGTGCACCTGGTGCAATGCACTGGGGCCCTACTCTGGGGTGGCCACATTGCTGCAGTGCCCCTCAAAAAATGTTTTTAATTTCTTTGTTTAAATTCCCAATGCCCCTGCCCCCCAATATAATTAATTAATTATATATATATTAGATACCTATATATAAATCTATACAGTGTGTGTGTGTGTGTGTGTAATATATATATATATATATATATATATATATATATATATATATATATATATATATATATATATATATATATATATAAAGTCTACACACCACTGTTAAAATGTCAGGTTTCTGTGCTGTAAAAAAATTAGACAAAGATAAATCATTTCAGAACTTTTTCCACCTTTAATGTGACCTATAAACTGTACAACTCAATTAAAAAACAAACTGAAATATTTTAGGTAGAGGGGAGAAAAAATATGAAATTAAAATAATATGGTTGCATAAGTATGCACACCCTTAAACTAATACTTTGTTGAAGCACCTTTTGATTTTATTACAGCACTCAGTCTTTTTGGGTATGAGTCTATCAGCATGGCACATTTTGACTTGGCAAGATTTGCCCACTCTTCTTTGCAAAAACACTACAAATCTGTCAGATTGCGAGGGCATCTCCTGTGCACAGCCCTCTTCAGATCACCCCACAGATTTTCAATCAGATTCAGGTCTGGGCTCTGGCTGGGCCATTCCAAAACTTTAATCTTCTTCTGGTGAAGCCATTCCTTTGTTGATTTGGATGTATGCTTTGGGTCATTGTCATGCTGAAAGATGAAGTTCCTCTTCATGTTCAGCTTTCTAGCAGAAGCCTGAAGGTTTTGTGCCAATATTGACTGGTATTTGGAACTGTTCATAATCCCCTCTATCTTAACTAAGGCCCCAGTTCTAGCTGAAGAAAAACAGCCCCAAAGCATGATGCTGCCACCACCATGCTTCACTGTGGGTATGGTGTTCTTTTGGTGATGTGCAGTGTTGTTTTTGCGCCAAACATATCTTTGCAAAATTATGGCCAAAAAGTTCAACCTTCACTGTGTTCCACGGTATATCTAATGCCTTGGAAATTCTTTTGTACCCTTCTCCTGACTGATACCTTTTAACAATGAGATCCCTCTGATGCTTTGGAAGCTCTATGTGGACCATGGCTTTTGCTGTGGGATGCGACTAAGAACATTTCAGGAAAGACCAACTAGAGCAGCTGAACTTTATTTGGGGTTAATCAGAGGCACTTTAAATGATGGCAGGTGTATGCTGACTCCTATTTAACACAATTTGGAATGTGATTGCTTAATTTTGAACACAGCTACATCCCCAGTTATAAGAGGGTGTGCAGACTTATGCAACCACATTATTTTTATTTTTTATTTTTCTTCCCTTCACCTAAAAGATTTCAGTTTATTTTTCAATTGAGTTGTACAGTTTATAGGTCACATTAAAGGTGGAAAAAAGTTCTGAAATGATTTATCTTTGTCTCAGGGATGATGAATCTTAGAGGAGACTGTGAGAGGCCTTTGCGTCGTTAGTGTGCTTGTGGGCCTCATAAATGAGCAGAGAGATGTTTATGGAGAGTATTTGGAGAAGCCACAGCTTATACAGGACTGTGAAGATGTAACAGAGTTCATCTTTTTTTTTTTTATATTGATCCAGGATAGACTTTAGTGGTGGCTCCCAAAAGGCTTGATTTTGAGGATTTCCTCTCCAGAGAGCAGGTGTGCTACTTTGTGGTTTAGCGATTCTGAATGAGACAAATGTGCTTAAATGGATATGAAAGGTTTCTGGATTGTACTTATTCCTTAGTAAGGGATCAGGTTGTGCTGTTATTTTCTCTTTGTATTCTCAGACATTGTTAGGGTTTGTTATTAGACGATTACAGTTTTAAGACATAGCAATCAAGATTTTCCTTTCAACATATTTTAACAATACTTGAAATATAAAGAGCAGCTTTTCTGTAACTCTGGGCGGTATCATGATGTCTTCGAGGAGGGGGCTGTTGTGTCCTTGAGGGGCAAGGCTATGAAATCAAGGAGTGGGGCCATGACCAGGAAGACACACGCACTCACCAGTAGATGCAGAGGGATGGACAAGGGGCATGGAGAGGGGGTGGACCAGGGGCATGGAGAGGGGGTGGACCAGGGGCATGGAGAGGGGGTGGACCAGGGGCCCGGAGAGGGGGTGGACCAGGGGCCCGGAGAGGGGGTGGACCAGGGGCCCGGAGAGGGTGGGTGGACCAGGGGCACAGAGGGTGGGTGGACCAGGGGTGGACCAGGGGCCCAGAGAGGGGGTGGACCAGGGGCCCGGAGAGGGGGTGGACCAGGGACCCGGAGAGGGGGTGGACCAGGGGCCCGGAGAGGGGGTGGACCAGGGGCACAGAGGTGGGACAGGTGCACATAAGAAGGAACTGACCATCATATATCTACATTCCACCTGAAATTCTATCGTACAGTCATTTATGAGAGGCAATTTTTTAGTTTTAGAATAAAAGTTAAGTTTTATCAATACTAGGATTACTCATGCTAAAGGTTTTTTTTTACAGTTTGTCTTTCCCTCATATGTTGCTTGGCTCATTACCAAGGCGAGTGGTCAAATAATACATTAGATTAATGACTTAAGCAGGTGTGAGCCCCACCCATTTATACAAAATAAATGGCTGCTACCCATTGCAATCAAGACATAAAGTGGAGAGCAATGGCTAACAAAGAGGGATTATAGTGCAAATCCTCTGTATTTTATAATCCCTTCATCCGGTAAGGGATTATCAGATCACAAAAGCATTGCAAAAGCTGAAATGACCTACTGTATTAAATTTTTTACTATTAAGTACAAAAAAAATATGTTTTCAAGGCCCATTAACACAGAAATATTTAAAAACATATTATTTTGAAATAAAGTGCATTTTTAAAAAAAAATAATAATAATACTACTAATAAAAGCCGAACCTGAATATTAAAACACACATTTAAAAAGCTGAACTGAACATTATAAGTTTATTTAAACGCTGCTTGATGGAAAAAATTATGTAGAAATCTGGGTTGGTATAATTGGCTTCTCTGTCCCTTAAATAGTGCGGATGTGATTTTTCATGTTATCAATCATTTAAAACAATTTAGGTAATAACATTTTGGCATACACTTTGTTCTATTTTATTTATGTCATTTGCTTAGTGGAATTTGGAGTCTCGTACTTGGCAAATGCACTTTGGCACGGTCAGTGAATAATTTATATAAAAAATAGGGCAACTGTAATGTCAGTTGATGATGAACCCCCAAGTTTAATAAAACACCTGACCAGCGTGTATTCTTGCACAGCAGTTGATATTTTATTAGAACAACCTGGCTAAAGCAGGAGCGTAATTATAGAGCTGTCATAGTGATAAGTGGGATTAATGACACCGCCATGCACTTTAGTCTGCATAGTGCTTGGAGAATTGCAAGATGGTATTATTATTAGAACCTGTCTGTACTGGTGCAGTGACGGCACTAAAAAAAATAAATAAATAGGAAACGCTACATTTTGGAAGTGAATTACCCCTCTGCTTATTTGCATATGACATTTTCAACAGCTGTTTATATGCAAACTACGGTAGCTCAATAATTAAAAGAGAAATTATTTGGTGGAGATGTTCTGAGCCATAACTTGTAATCTTTCCAATGGCTTTGCTGCCAGGAAACATATTTTCTCATTTTTTTATTTTATCAAGTTATAAGCTAGGAAATCTTATAAAAAAATGTGATCTCTTAACGTGTATATTATTTAGTTGAGTGTGCAAAATCATGATTTTATAGTTCTTGGCAACTGAAGGCTCCTGTGGATAGTTATGTCTTAAATTGCCTTGGTGGTCAGAGTAGTTTATCTTAAAAGGATATGGAAGTTTTCTGGTGTAATTTTCCTATTATATTTACTTTTAAAAAGACAACAGACTAACAGTCTGTCAGCATCTGGAGCTACTCCTGTTTACTCCCATGCTTTCTGCCAACTTAAAAAGGATATGGCTGTTTTCCGGATTTTGCTATTTACTTTTATGTACTTTGATTTAAGTCTGTAAAAACAGAGTTTATAAGCGTTTCTTAATAAAATAAACAATTAGTCCCTGTATAGGTCTGCCCTCTGCAGCATATGTAGACACAAACTTTGTAGGGCTGGATGTGCAGTGTAGTCTCCTAGCCTATGAGGGACCATGTCTCAGCAGCATGAGAGATGGTCACTGATTGGTTAGCATGAGCATGAGACCATTTTCAGCAAGTACAGCCTGTGTCTTCAGGACCTGCAGTTGGTAGACCCATATAGGGACTATTTGCTTGTTTTTAGACAGTAAAACCAGAGTTTATAAGCTCTCTTAATAAAATAAAGGGCAGAAAGTAAATAGATACACAGGTATATTATGTACCTAGTGAAATCCAGAATCCCTTTAAATGTGTAGATATAAGTTTCCTGGGTTTCAAATGTTTAAGAAACAAGCAGTGTTATATAGATAAGTTCAGTGTATCAGTTATAGGCAGGAAAGCAACATTCAGATTTGCACACCCACAAGGTTACATAGCCAATTATGCACAGGTAGGCAGTCAAGTACTCAGTTTGACCTTTCAAAGGAAGTACTTGCTGCTGGATGGAATTACATTGTGGGGTCTGAGTTCACATGAGAGCACATGGATATAGAGAAAAAGAGACTACATATCCCAGGCTGCTTTGCAACACAGTATGATACAAATGTATCAGCTAACCCATTCTTTCTCCTGATTGGCCAAAACCAATTATATATGTTATGCTAATCTTAGCAGGGATGTTCAGGGGTGTCAACTATCAAAAGCCTACCCTTGCAAACTGAAAAGATTTAGCAAACATCATGGTGAGTTTGTAAATGTTTATTTTGGTATTTGTTCATGCAAAACAAATGTTTGCATACACTACTGATTCTCCTCTATCAGATTCAGTCACAATCCAGCAAAATTAGTTACTGTATGTCTTTAAGGTGATATTATATTTAGGTCCTATCCTGTTGTATGAGCGCCTCGTACACAAGCTCGCCCTGTCGAGTTGCACCACTCTGGAGGAGAGAATAGTTATTTTGCTATACCTCGGGAGCGCGCTTTAAAAACGTATTGGTTCTATATTTATTTAAAAAATATAACTAATTTAAAGTATATTCTTCATCTTTTGCATGCACAGTTGCATCGTATATGCACATGCATGGCACTGGGCCACTTGGAGAAAGGCAAAGAGAGACAAAGTGATAGAGAGAGGAGGAAAGCGAGTGGCACTGGGTAACTGGAAGGGGAGGGAGAAGGTGGGAGAGACAGAGGCACAGGGTCACTGGGAGGGAGTAGGAGATAAATGAGGCAGAGAGAGAGGTGATTCGGAGAGAGTAGGGAGAGATGGGGGGGAAGACAGAGGCACTGTATCAATGGGATAGGAGGGGAAATAAATAGTGAGGGAGATGGGGGCGAGGTGAGGGAAGAAATAGTGAGGAAGAAGAGAAATAGGGAGATGTGGAGAGATGGGGAGGGAGAGTGAGGAGGCACTAGAGAGGTGGAGGGAGGGGAGAGGGAGAGAGACAGAGAGCATACAGAGTGCAGAGAGGGGGCACACAGAGAGGGAGACAGAACAGGCAATTAAAATTAACATATGATGCCGTAATTAGAATAAATTAATATTTTTAAAGTGATCCATTTCAGTACTAACATGCTGAAGTCATTCGGACTCGAGACATAATCTCTCCTCTACTATTGAAGTTTAATATAATTCACTCAAACACAAATTTTTTTCACGCATGTTTGAAATCTTATAAATCTCATCTTTGTAAATTCAGTACTGTAACCTTAAGAAAAAAATGTCATGCCTTTTATTCTAAACTCTTATATGGTTCATCTTAAATCACCATTTAAATGTTTTATGAGTTTTATAAGAGCGCTTTGGTATGATCAATAAATTCAGAAACAGAAAGCGAAAAAGAATACATAATTTTAAAGGGCTTTTAAATACTAACAATTTCAATTAAGGGGTAAAGCCTACTGTATGTTGCTTTCAGTCATGTCGACTGTCCGTGATCTTACGGACCGCAGCACACCAGGCACATCTATTGTTATGTATCTGGTTGTGCTTATCCATAAGGTCTTCTTGACAAAGATACTGGAGTGGGTTGCCAGTTCCTTCTCCATCGGACCGTGATTTGTCTGACCTCTCCGCTATGGACTGCCCACCTTGGGTGACTCTACATGGTACGACTCACAGCTTCATTGAGGTACACAATGACAAGGTAGCAATCCAGAAGGGGATCAAAAACTTTACCCTTAGCTATTTCTTTGAAAGTGGAGCAGCACACTTAGAAAAATGGAGCAGCACATATAGTCCTATTTTATTCCATATGTTGTTCTAAATAAAAATAACAAAATAACTTTTTATTTGCCATTATTCTATATTTTCTTCAATGTACTGAATCATTCTACAAATCTTTAGGAAAGTTAGCCCTTGTGAACAATGTGTTTTCATTAGATCTGAAGATGGTAGTTTGAACAAGAAGCTTCTACAAAACAATGGGAATTTGACATCTTAATGTTTTTCTCCTACTTCAGGAAGCAGATCAGCAGAAACCATCATATCCGATTCCATAGAATATTTGCATATAAAAGTTATTAACTCAGAGGCTGTATTTATTTTTACACTTTTTTTAAAACATTAAGCCAATTTTTATGTATAGTTCTTCAATTGAGTACTTTTTAGATATGACTAAAATGTTCTTCTAATTTTTTAGCATTTATACAACTATTACTGACCTGTTTTGATCCGCTGGTGAATGCATTTCTGCAATTTACATCATAAAAGGTCAAATCCATTTCTGAGACTCTTGAATTTTAATAAAAATGAGAAAAATAATAGAATGTAACTTTTTTTGCACCAAGGAAAAAAACTAAAATAAATTCTGTCCATTAGTTTTCTCTGGCTGTAATTGACTGTATAATCCGCAGTATTGTATAAATATCTAGAAAGGTTTCGGGCTTGAAGTGCTTTATAATTGCCAACGTATTATGATCATTATTTTTGTCCACAGTAAAATTGCTCGATAAGCAAATGAAATCAGTATAAATGCACCCGCGTTGGGCGGCGTGAATGGCTTGTGGCACGATTGTGCTTTCAACTGCAACAATCAGTAAAGCGTTCTCGGTGTACAAGCTTGGAACTAGCCAAGACACTTCAACAAATGATATTTATTCATATGACAAGTCGTTCTACGAGACGGCCAAATCATGACGCCTAGTGTGCTATGGATTTGTGTCTTAAAGCTAATTGACCTTTGATTTAATGTAGGCCAAGAATAAATCAGCTACTAACCTATTTAATAGTGAGTGATATCATCTTCGGTGTCATCCGCAGTTAGGGAGAGACGTGCATCACTTGTGTTGTTGCTCGGAGCAGGTTTTCTTGGAAGGCTCAAGTGATGGTAGAGGAGGTAGCATGGAGGATAAAGGCTGTTTGTCTTGGAAATTATTTGATTACTAATAAATATATTATTGTACCACTGTAATGCTCATGCAATAGGGCAGGGATAAAAGTTTTTTACAACTTTCCCCTAGGTCTGAATATTTTTTGAAACTGAAATCAAGATCTGCAATTATTTCCCAATGAGATTTAATTTGTTGCTTGTTAATTTAGTAGCTGCTTAACAGTAAAATTATTATTTTGAAGAAAAACAATACATTTTGCTTTTAAAACGTAATTTTTGAAGTTATGTATTTTAGATTGTAGTAGACATGCTTCTCTACATCCCCACCAAGGGGTCTATGGTTGGAGCGTATCTACCCTCTATTTTAGATTTTAGTAGACATGCTTCTCTACATCCCGACCAAGGGGTCTAGGGTTGGAGGGTATCTACCATCTATTTTAGATTTTAGTTGACATGCTTCTCTACATCCCCACCAAGGGGTCTAGGGTTGGAGGGTATCTACCCTCTGTTTTAGATTTTAGTAGACATGCTTCTCTACAACCCCACCAAGGGGTCTAGGGTTGGAGGGTATCTACTTTGAATGCTGTGGTAATATGATTCTTTATGTTTTGTTCTAAGTCTTTAACTCCTGACTTCCCTCCAGTGGCTATTGCAGGTAAACTTGGCCAGGAAAAAAAAAGGACAGCCTCCTGGGCAGATCCTTTTCACCCCCTAGTCTCTGGATAGGGGGTGGAGAGAAGCACATCTGTTGGCAATGACAAAGTTCAGAACAAATGTATATTTTAAAAGCTATACTATATTCATTTATTTTATTCAAGCATTGATTTTATTATTTAAAAAAAATACACAAATCCTTATTGCCTGACAATTACCGTGGCCAGTTGAGAATGCAGATTAAAATGTTTTAAATATGGTCATTGTTATTATTTCTTCTTATTTATTTAGTGCCAATATACCTCTAGGGTGCAGTAAAACATGAGTAGGACAATGCATAATGTGACACTGATACAAAAGGAGTTGACACCCTTGCCTTTGAGCCATCATACACAACACCTTAATACAAAGTGCTTTGCACGACTGAGATTTCACAAGTTTACAGACTAAAGGATTAATGAAACAAGAGGTGAAGGGATTAAAAGGGAGAAACAAGAGCTTGACAAGTGATTGAAAAGAGAGTAGATTGTTAATTAGTGATTATGTTGGTGTATCATTTGTGAAAGATGGAGGTGATAGTGCAGAAACTTGTACTATAAAGTAATATAATAGGTGGGTGGATGTTGACAGGGTAGTTGGGAGGGCAGGTTAGATAAGTTCAGGGACAGAAGAGAAGGTGGTTGTGTTTGAGGCTCTAGGTCTGGAGATAAAAGACATTAAGGTGAATGTAAGTGGAAAGATGTCAGCTAGTCATTGCTTTTGCTGATGTGGATGAGACCCAGTGTCAATGATTCAATAATATACTTTTATGAATGTAAATAAATGTATTTTGGTTTAGATAAAAATATGTTTTGAATCTGGTTTGTGATAGAAGTGCATGTGCTACATTACTGCATATACCCAATTATATTGTAAACATGCTGAAGAATACCCTTGTCCTCACTTGCTTCTATTGGTGTTGCACCCTACTACAATTAATATTGGAGAACTTGTTCATCATCGTCACCTACTGTTCTAGAGCAAGACAATGAGGTTAACTAAAGTATAAAACGGGTGATGTTATTTGGCTATACTATATACTTGGGTGTTTTATTCGATTTACATTTGGTTGTCCAGCAATTTTCAGTTGTATCTTTTGTTTTAGATTTTTCAGGTCAGCATTTTGTTTGGTTTTACCATTTTTAATCTTGTTTTTTTTTTTTTCTCATTTATTTTTCCATGTAACACAATGTCATTTGTAGTATATATTTCTGGTTGACATGTTTTGAAGGAGATTTATTGGCAATTACTTTTTAACGTACCAAAATTAAATAAATATCATAAATATACAGACCTACTTGTGTTAAAGGATTAAGAGTTGACATTGGGGGTCTTAAGTAACTTACTAAGCAGTAGGGCTTAGAACTTCATGGTTGTGACTGCTTAACATTGTCGTAGAGAATTTCAAACAAAAATCAGCCTTCAACACATTTACTGTCTTTTATCTTCCAGGTGCCTGAAGTGCGCAGATGCTCCTTGTCAAAAGAGCTGCCCAACCAACTTGGATATCAAGTCATTTATCACAAGTATATCAAACAAGGTAAAAGTAATTGCTTTTGTGTTACAGGAATTGTATTCGTCTTCTACTGGGAAATACTAAACACATAACTTATATTATTTCTGAAGACCAGACCAGTGCCTTTTGTGCTTACTCAAAGCCATCAGAAAACTGGCACGGGCAATGTTCAGATCAATAGCGGAGAATGTACACATTGCAGATAAGAGCTACAAGGCTATTCTACCATAACACTAACGGAACAAAGGAATCCAAATATAAGGTCATAAATAAATGTGGCCTTTGTGGGCACATTTGCATGTCCCTTCCCAGGTGCCCAGAATGCCATAAAAAAACGTATTTGTCGGAATTCTATGCAGGAAAAAAGTTTTTTTGTTCTTTTTTACCTTGTTTTAGACGTTCAAATATGAACAAAAATGTCCTATTAATTTATTGAACGGTGGAGGCTTCTATCACTCTTTTGCCCACCATAAATTAAATGATTGTTGTGGTAAACTACCTCCGCAATTAATCTACTACACAAGCTAGGAACCGGCCCCGCACTAATGAGAGGCAGTAACCTTGAAACAGCTGTACGTAGGTGAGATTCCTGGCTTGTACATAATCCATCCTGAACTTTGCAAAAAAGCTATGTTTAATGCAGCAGGCATATGCTTATAGGAAGCTAGGTATGAAATGGTAATGGATTAAAGGGTGAGGCCTTTGTGGGCACATTTGCATGACCCTGCCCTGTTTCCCAATAACTGAATTTCTTGGAATTCTGAGCAGGAAACACGTTTTTAACTTGTTTTAGATGTTTACATGTGGATACAAATGTACTATGTATATAGTTAGATAGCTAGCTAGATAGATAGATAGATAGATAGATAGATAGATATTGTACATTTGTGTTCACATTTGAAAACTTGTTTCCTGTTATATATTATTTCATTCCTATATATATATATATATATATATATATATATATATATATATATATATATATATATATATATATATATATATATATATATATATATATATATATATAGGAATTAAATAAAGTGGGAGAATGTACACATTGCAGAAAAGAGCTATGAGGATAATAACATTAATATTTTTATTTATATATATATATATATATATATATATATATATATATATATATATATACATAGTAAATAAATAGTACATTTGTGTTCACATTTGAATGTCTAAAGCAAGTTAAAAAACTTGTTTCCAGCTCAGAATTCTGAGAAAAACAGTTATTACACTGCATTCTGGGAAGCTGAGCAGGAACATGCAAATGAGCCCACAAATGCCTTGCTCTTCAATCCATAGCCCATTTTAAACATGGCTTCCTTTAAGTTTATGTCTGCTTTATTACACAGCTTCTATGCTAAGCCAATGTTAGATTATACATAAGCTGGGAATCCTATCCACGTACAGCTGTTTCAAGCTTACTGGCTATAGATAGATAGATAGATAGGTACACACACGACACATACACACAGGATGCCAATGAAGTCCTGGACAGCTATCATTATACCATAATTGGAACCTCCACTGTGACACTTTACTCTGTGTAAAAGTTGTGATGATGCCTTTATATTTTGCATTACATTTCTCTCCTTTGTATACCATAAGACGGATTTTATCTCACATGATTAATAATCTCTCACAGAGGAGGTAGGGGTGATAACCCAGTTGGTAGATTTATCCTTACATGTATTTTATGCTCACGATACTCAACTTTCAGTCTCCATTATCTAACACTTCCACTCAATATTGTTAAACATAACCATTTTAATTCTATTTATTTATTTGGGTGCTTTACTAAACCTTTGCTGTGTCACTTTGTACATCATTAGGATGCAGCATCAGCAACACTATGAGATGTCCAGCTTTGCTTGTGTGATTGCTCATTCTTGGGTTAACCACATGTAAAATGATAGTGCAGAGCTAAGTCCTTTTGTCCTGTTAACAGCAGAGTAACAAACCTTAGAGCGTCTGAAGCTGCATATATTGATCTGTAGTCTTTTGTGGTTACTTGATTGTCTTGCGCTTTCTAAGAACAACATAGTACAGATTATACAAGCATATGTATATTGGAGGAAGTTGATTAACGAGCACTTTAATGGACTTATAATGAGTTTTCAACAGTATAGTGAAGTAGAAAAATCCTTTAATAAACATTTACTGCACATTTAAACAAGTATTACTGTTTTTCAATCATGCCCCAAGACTGTATAAGCTCCAGATCTCACCACCTGAATGAAGTATTGTGGCTGGAGTGGAGCAACACAGCGTGAGGGCAATCAAAATTGTCATGCCATAACTGTATACTGGTTGCTCAAGTTACACTGCTCACTGGTACTAATGTGCATTTCAGAGAGAGGTTTTCAATGTGGCACTTCCCCACTCCAGCCACAATACTTCATTTAAGGGTAGAGAAATCTGGAGAGTGTACAGCTGGGGGATCATTGAAAAATAGTAATTGTTTAAGTGCACAGTAAAGATTTAATTACTTTTTATTTTTCTCATCACACTCTACCTAACTATTCTTTAGTGACCCATATATAAGAACACTTAACTGTGGCCCTTTAACTGAGGCTATGCTTATTAGTTTACAATCAAAAAGGTGTTTTAGTGTAAGATAACTTCCAAACTTAGTGAGACCAGACACCTGCTTTTCAGAGAATTTGGATTCTGCTCTCAGAAATATTCCCAGTTAATGAACCGTTTTTTTAATTTTTTATATGTGGTCATTTCTTTAATTATTTTGCGCTAAAAGCATTTTTCTTTCCATTATCAAGTTTAGATTTTTAAACAGTCTCTTTAATTACAATATGCAATTATTTTTACAGTGTTTTTTTTTCTTCGTGGTTTCAGCTGCTTCCCAAACTGCTTTGTTAGGTACTTGGATCAGACTGAAATTGACACCACATACATTCACCTTCCTAATTGCTGAATTTCCTAAGTATTTTATAAATATACTCTGACATTAGACCCTAGTGTCTTTTATATGACCTTACTTGGTATTTAGGCACCCTAATATCAAATTCCCTCCAAGATCCCCTCCCATTTCAACTGGAGTTATGCAATTGAATAGAAATAAATGTCTGTACTCAGATATATATTCCAGATCAATCTATCCAACCTTTCTATATATTTCTAGCCGCCTTGTATTTCTAATAATTATCTTATTTACTTAAAAAAAAAAATTGTTAATAAGTTATATTTTATTCCCACATTGTTGTCTGGAAATTTATACTATTATGACAGTAAAAAATGATGAGTGGGAACTGCTGGTTCAAAGTATACTTGATATATGTTCTATTCTATAGTACTGTATTAGTAGAAATGCCCATCACATATATAGTTGTTGTAATTGCGAGTTTGTTGGTAACACTAGGTTAAAAGTTATGGGCTTGCTCAATGAGCCTCAAAGGCCCTCGTTGCGGGTTTTACAGGGGCTGCAATGAGCGCCAAAGGCGCACATCGCAAGGCCCATACGTGACTGGCTTGATGGGGCCGCCGAAGGCGCTCATTGAGGGGCACAAAAGTTGTGGGTTGACAGAGGCCTGCAATGAGCGGCGAAGTTGCTCAATGCGGGGCTCGCGATGAGCGCCAAAGGCGCTCACTGCAAGGCCCATAAAGTAGAGGGGGGAAAGGCTTGCAATGAGAGTCGAAGGAGCTCATTGTGGGGCACAAAAGTTGCAAGTTGGCCGAGGCCTGCAACGAGCTGCTAATCTGCTCATTGCGGCGCTCGCGATGAGCGCCAAAGGCGTTCACCGCTAGGTCCATAAAGTGGGGTGTGGGGTCTGGAAGGCTTGCAATGAGCAGCAAAGGAGCTCATTGTGGGGCACAAATGTTGAGGTTTTGCCAACTCCTACAATGAGCAGTGAAGTCCATAATGTAGGGGGGGGGGGAGAGGCTTGCAATGAGCATCGAAGGTTAGAGGAGGGAGTTAGAGGGGGGAGAGCCTCGCTTTGTGTGGCAAACAGCATTGCCGGGCAAGTGACTCGTATAATATAAAGGGAATCTACAGATGAGCCAAGCATGGCCCAGTTGGCATATTAAACCTTAATGATTAGACACTGAGCCTCAAAGGCCCTCGTTGCGGGTTTTACAGGGGCTGCAATGAGCGCCAAAGGCGCACATCGCAAGGCCCATACGTGACTGGCTTGATGGGGCCGCCGAAGGCGCTCATTGAGGGGCACAAAAGTTGTGGGTTGACCGAGGCCTGCAATGAGCGGCGAAGTTGCTCAATGCGGGGCTCGCGATGAGCGCCAAAGGTGCTCACTGCAAGGCCCATAAAGTAGAGGGGGGAAAGGCTTGCAATGAGAGTCGAAGGAGCTCATTGTGGGGCACGAAAGTTGCAAGTTGGCCGAGGCCTGCAACGAGCTGCTAATCTGCTCATTGCGGCGCTCGCGATGAGCGCCAAAGGCGTTCACAGCTAGGTCCATAAAGTGGGGTGTGGGGTCTGGAAGGCTTGCAATGAGCAGCAAAGGAGCTCATTGTGGGGCACAAATGTTGAGGTTTTGCCAACTCCTACAATGAGCAGTGAAGTCCATAATGTAGGGGTGGGGGGAGAGGCTTGCAATGAGCATCAAAGGTTAGAGGAGGGAGTTAGAGGGGGGAGAGCCTCGGTTTGTGTGGCAAACAGCATTGCCGGGCAAGTGACTCGTATAATATAAAGGGAATCTACAGATGAGCCAAGCATGGCCCAGTTGGCATATTAAACCTTAATGATTAGACACTAACCACATATTGGAGGAGAAAACATGCCACAACATTGGTAAACACAAATTATGTAATAACCATAATCAATAAACAACCCCAAAAAATTGAGTGGAAGAGCCTGGCCAGAGACGGTACTCCCTACACCCTGAACCCTCGTCCAGGACCTACAGTGATGGAACAGCTGTACCACGATAGGGTAGGAACTCACTGTCCAGGCGACTCCTCTCACCATACGCTGCTGGGACAAAACAGATTACATTTCCTGTTAACATATATCATAAACATCAATCAATCGTAAACGGAACCAACAACCACCTAATACCACTCAACATCCTAACGGGGCTAACTGGGGGAGCAATTACTATTATTATTATTAGCGTTTATTTGTAACGCGCCAACATATTCCGTAGCGCTATACACAAGTTAAGTTACAGGCAATGACAAGTTAAAGATTCATACATTGCAAATAGTGGATGACCCTGTCTTTGAGCTTGGAATCCGGTGTCCATAGTGCTTTCCCTAAAGCACCGCTCAGGATTGAAACTCGCAGACTTACAATCTAAAGGTTAAAGTTTGTATGTGGTACAGTAGGGAGAGAGTAGTGCTGAGCATGTTAGGGAGGAAGGTTATAAGCTTCTTTAAAGAGGTGCGTTTTTATTGATGTTTTGAAGGATTTAAGGCAGGAGGATAGTCTGAAGCGAGGCAAGGAGTTCCAGAGAATAGGGGCAGCTCGAGAAAAGTCCTGGAGGCGGGAATGAGAGGAGGTGACAAGAGTGGTAGAAATAAGAAGGTCGTTAGCAGAACGAAGAGGGCGTGTGGGGGAGTATTTGGAGTTGAGAGCAGAGATGTATGGGGGTGCGCTGTTGTTGAGGGCTTTATAAGTTAGGGTCAAGATTTTAAACTTTATTCTGGAGGCTAAGGGAAGTCAGTGGAGTGATTGACAAAGAGGAGCTGCCGACACTGAATGATGTGTACTGAAGATGAGTCTGGCGGAGGCAATGGAGCTAAAGGTGCCAAAGAGCCTTATAAAGGGCTCCATCCCAAGCTAGCCACTTCCTATTACTATACCCCGGTCCTGCTGGGTTAATGGGCTTCTCTCCCAATCCAGGGGACCTACATAAGACACAGGACTTACCCATTCTTAACACATAAGAATGGCTTAGAATGATTGGTCAGTTGGTGTTACTAATACTTGTTTGCTATTGCCATGTCTTGTATACATTCAAGTCTATATATTCTTTCAAAAAATAATAAATGCATTTTGATCAAACTAGACGAATTGGCCCCATTTCCATAACATTATATATCAACGAAGGACAGTCCATCTGACAAGGATTGTATTTGTCTCTCTGGACTAAACATTGTGTTGTTTCTGAGATGGACACATCTATGTTATTTAAGTTGATATTAGTTTAACTTACATTACTTTAATAATCACCATATGCTACAAGGCAATAATACATTAGTTTAATTCAGTCATTCCTTTATTTCCTGGAATCAATGTACTTTTAAAGGTAAGTTCCATTGAAATTGCAAATTGACCACTGAGATGTAATGACAGCAGGTGGCTTTAGTTGCCATAGATTTAATTACATGTGTGAAATGTAGTAGGAGTGGGAGATTTTGCACGAACGTGACAGTGTATCGTACAAATAAAATAAATGTAATAAAATCAAAAGATGCTTGGTGATATACTTTAGTTTGGAGTTTTACATAGATTTACTGTACCTTAATAATTGGCAAACCACCGATGCTTATAGGAGACATATTAATTCAAATCACATTTATACTGAATAATAAAATTTAAAGGACCACTGTATATGTTAAGAATTGAGCATCTTATTAAAAAAAAAAACATATTTTTAAAGGGTTTCTTTTTTTATTTTATTTCATGTGTGTTTGCAGCTATGATCAAGCAGTAATGTCCTCCTTTGTTGTTGTCACTCTATGGGTGGGCTCTGGGAGTGAGTCCATATGCAGCTCAGTGCACAGCCAAGCACCTTCGATAATTTACATGGAAGATTCCTAGGGTTTCTCAGCCGCAAAGGAGGACATCTAGTGCTTGATCAGAGCTCCACATAGTCACATAGAATTTAAAAAAGAAAAAAAAAAGTTTTTTTTTTAAATAATCTGCTTAAATCTCAGTTTTTGCCATACTGCCTAAATGAGCAGTATGCCTTTAAAAAAACATTCATACAGTTTTCACCAACACTTGTATAATGCAATCCTTTTGGACATACATCATTGTTAAATGGCTGTTCTGGAACAAACTTGCAGCTTGCACACTAAATAATAGTATGGCACTTGGCAACTACTTAAGGTATCCCACTTTGTTCTTGTGGTGTTACTTTATGTACATACAATATGGACTGAGATGTGGGCCTTTTGTGTAGGATAATTATATGATGATCAAAAATTATAACAAAAAGACGATTATAATTCAGAATAGTGTAACTAAACATTTATAAAACAATCTGGCCCAAAGTATTTGCAATAAGCATCATCATATATAGCTTGATTGGGAGCCTGTGTTATTTTGTCATGTATAGAAAGGAGCATATGATTGTCATAGGGTGAACACTTACTATGTTAAATTAATTTACCTTGGCAAGGACACAAGCTTGTGTCTGTCCACTCCATAATTACCTCATATGGAGTGGACACAAGCACCCTAGCTGGAGGTTTAAATGTAACTTATATCGAATATTGTTCTCCAAGTCATTGACAAGCAGTTTTAATAATGATCCGTTCCTAATTAAAATTTCTAGATCAGTGGTTCCCAAACCCCTTCTCAAGACCCAACAGACAGATCTTAGTCAAACACTGTGTGAATATTCAGTTGAAGCAATTGGAGTCTCCACAGCCTGTTGAATAATAGTTGCCTTCTCTTTGTTCACATAGTGTTTGACTTAAATCATGGTCTGCTCAATATTGGAAAATATTGTATAAATGTTGTTATATTTTATGCTGATTATACATACATTTTAATGTCTGTATGATCTTGTCACCACTGGATTCTGAAAGGTCCCACTGGATTCTGAAAGATCTAACTAGAACCCACTTTGTGTAGGGAACGACAAGTTCAGGAAAATCCATGTTGTGTAGCCATGTTCTTTGTTATTAATGTGTAATAGTGTGTTCTGGTGTGTGGGTGAAAAGCACGCTGTCATTTTTGTATTAAAATGTTTGATTTTCCCCAGGCTTGTTAATAAAGTATAATATCAGTGTTCCCTGGGCAAAGGGGATCATAATTTGCAATGTACTCCGTTGAGGGTCCAGTAAGACCAGAGGAGGGACTGGCAGACGCGAGAGAACAATGGACATTCAGTTATGAATGGGGTAGAACGATAGGTTTAACCTCCATTGTTCTGACTGATGACACCTTGGGAGGCTAGGAACAAAGTGAGGATTACTCAGTCTGGTTCCCGGCCAGCAGGAGAAGATCAGATTGTGTCTTTTTTTTATTGGGTGATGTTTTGTGTAAATATACTGTATGTTCATCAGTAAAGAAGTCTCAGTTTGTTGGTACATACTCAATCACTTTAGGGTATTCTTATACCTCTCCTGGGTCCTATCTTAAAGGGACCTACCTTTGCTTGTACTGTTCCTGGTTGTTCCTGCTGTATCCTTATGCTGATATCCTGCTAGGCCCTACTCTAAAGGGGCCTACACCTGGTTCTGGTATCCTAAAACGGTTCCTCACCTGGAGAAGCCAGCCAGGTGCCGAGATTACCAAAACCCTGACAATCTAGGGGTGTTTCTGTAGCTGAAATCAGGAGGTTTTGGAGCGCACCTAGTCCTGATCCTGGGTCGTCACCAATCTTAATCCGGGACCACTGTACTGTGTTTACAAGTAAAGCTCATATGTTTATTTGTTTGCACAGAGACTATTTAAAGATAGTATGTGGCTTCAATTTAGGCAAAAGTTTTTTTCTTTATTTTGAACATATTAGTTTTCACTCAAGCAGAGCTGCTTATCGCCACCTTCCTGGGGGCATGACCAGCTCTGCCTGGTAGCTGGACAAAAAAAAAAAGTCTAGCAAGCTTGTTCTGGTTGAGACAGAGCATGCTCCATAAAGAGGCAGGGGTATAATGGTTTATCCACTGTCACAGGCAGTTCATATGGGGCAGCTGCAAGCATGTTACAATAGAGCTGTTACCTCTGTGTAGGCGGCGGCAGAACTAATGTCCCAGGAAAGAGCCAATAACTTCATAGCCAAACCTGCTTCCAAACTCCATGATGGCCCACCTTCAGGCAGAGCTGGCCACATCTTCTCACAAGTCCTAGGGAGATGGAGATTAGCAGCTCTGAGAAAAAATCTTAAATGTGATTTATTTTGAACTGCAAACTGTTTTTAACTGTCTCCGCCCACCCAACCAAATTTATAAGCTTTACTTTTAAATCTATGACAGTGCTCCTTCAATTGTTTATTTTAATATTAACACATACCATACCCTCATTAAGTTATTATTTTTGATAAATATTAGGAGCTAATAGCTTGTCAATGCTTTATCTTCCTCTCACGCAATCACAGAAATACGTCAATGCCAATGTAATCCAAATGATTTCCACATCTGTGATTTATCTGCAAATTCCATTGATTTTAGCTGTAAAGTGGGTGTTTTTAAAATATATGCATTGCCATAAAATCAACAGATTATCAAATGTAGATAATTCTCTGAACTTGACCTTTGATGCAAAATGGGTTTATTTTTATTCTGCCTATGTGTATAATCTGGTAAACCTGATTTGTAGAGGGATTAAATGATTACCTGTAATCAGCAGCACATGACATGGTATCCATTAAAGGATTTCAGTGTATGCCTAAGGTTTTATACCTCTAGTTAGTGTTAACAGCATCAAAATCCATTAATAATCACCCTGGGTTATGTTAAATTACTTCCAATTTTTTTTTATAGTCAAGTACTTTTTTTTTCCCGAACACATCAAAATTATCTTTTAATCTTTTAATGTTCACTTATTCTGCTGAGACCTCATCAGAAATATAACATTATGATTTCACAGTGGAAATTTACAGTACTATTTTCTTGATAAGCTGAGTAGGGGGCCGTTCAATTTAACAGCTTTAAAAGTTGTGTGAAAAAATGGATATAAAAACTTTTTTTTCGGGGAAAAAGGGGAATTTTCAGAAACACAGTTTATTTGTATAAGAATAAATTTTGTGTTTGTTGCATCACTTCCTGAGAGCTGTATCATGAGTGTGCTTACCTATCAGAGGAAGGATGGGTGGGGGAGGAGGCCAGACTTTGTTAGAGAATTGGATCTGACACCACATCCCTTCTCTCTCACTGACCCAAAAGCAGTCTGCTTGCATGGAGAAATGCAAGGATTGCTCTCGAGAAATGTAAATGTGCCTCTTAAACACAGACCTTTCCCCCAATGTATCATGTATGCCTCCAGTCTCCATTAAGGGCATCAAAATGAGTTTTTCTGATACGAAAATGAGTTTTATGACTATATTCCTGCTTAATTTTGCTCTTTGTGAGCAAAATTAATTTATATATTTTCCACTGTACATTGGTCCGTCAAGAATGTTGGTAGTACTTAAAGGTAACCGCTTTCCAGAAGAAGGTAGGGACAAACACAGTAAAGGCAATTTGACATCCGTAGTATAAGCAAAAGCCATCCATAATCCAAATTTATTAGGTAGATATAATGGGAAGTGTCCCCTTCTGGATCGCTACCTTATTGTGGTGTATCTCAGTGAAGTTGTGAGCTATACCATGAAGGGTCACTCAAGATGGGCAGGTCATAGCCGAGAGGTCATACAAATCGTGGTCCACTGGAGAAGAAACTGTCAATCCTCTCCAGTTTCTTCGCCATGAAAACCTTATGGATCAGCACAACTAGGTGTGCCTGGCGTCTATAGGTTCACTGAGAGTTGGACACAACTGAATAACTGAACACACAATAGGAAGTTTAGCTGAGCTTTTTAGTTTTCTTACCTACTTTCAGTTCTTTGTTTTTTTTTATGATTAATGCTCCGGTGCATTCATCAGTTTTTTTCATGTTCATTAAGCCAATGAACCGCTTTTTATAAGAGAAAACCACTAATATGTTATCATTTAAATACTATAACCTATAATGTACTTACAGTAAATGTGCATTGAAGCTTGTAGATTTTATCCATTTCTGTCTTTCTGATCCACAACTGACCAATTATGTTTATTTGATAAAATGTGACCACAGCTAATCATTGCACGAGAAGTCTCCAGGAGTGACCAGCTGTGATTAGTTCTGGTTACATTCTAGCTCAAAGATAAAACAATTGCTTCTTTATTTCACAAATTCATAATAGTTTTTTGTGAGACAAATTTTGCAGTTAAAAAAATAAGGTGGAATTTAACATTTGATGTAACATCTCCTTTTAATCATTGATACTAACAAACATATATATATATATATATATATATATATATATATATATATATATATTTGCTCAAAAACTGAACATCCCAGTAAAATACTGATTTGATTTTACTTTTTCTTCTAAATCTCCACTAAAAGTATAAAAATTATTTTTGAAAAATGTTTTTTTTTGTTTTGTTATTTTATTCTTATTTTTTAAGTGTTATCTATAGATTTAGCCTTCATATGTGCCTTAGGAAAGTAGTGTGTGTGTGTGTGTATGTATGTATGTGTGTGTATATATATATATATATATATATATATATATATATATATATATATATATATATATATGTATATAAATAAGTAAATGTATCCAATAAAAAAGGTATCACCATATACAGCAATACTAGAGACCACAGCACAGGCAAATCTGTCCACCACTACCCACCCAAGTTCCCTTAAGCTGATATTCATAAACCTCATCTATCCATCTCCACCTTTGCCATCCCCTTGTTCATGTGCCTTCAATCTTTCACCGCATCAGAATCCTCTTTAGATAATCCTGTTTTCGGCATCGCGATCATGACTTCCAGTAAACAGTTTGGCTTCATTTTCCTGTGGTATTTATTGATTGGATCTTCTTGCTGTCCAAGGGACTCTAAGCAGTTTTCTCCAACACCACAATTCAATGTGTCATTTATACAGCGCTCAGACTTTATGGTCCATCTCTCACATCCTTATGTTTCTACTGGGAATACAATAGTTCTATCCATTCTGACCTTTGCATATAGTGTAATATATTTCATTTTTAATAGCTTGTCCAAACTTGCCATAGCTTTCCTACCCAGAAGCAAATGTCTTTTAATTTCATGGCTACAGTCACCATCTGATGCGATCTTGGCACCCAGGAAAATAAAATATGTCACTGTCTCCACTTCCCCATCTATTTGCCAGGAACTGAGATTGCGGTTTGTCTGATCTTCAATTTTTTTTTTAACAATGAACAGCTTTTGCACTCTTTTCTTTCACCCTCATCACTAGGCCCTTTAGAATAATTTATGAAGCAGAGTTAAATGCTTTTCTGAAAACTCTCTTGCTTTCTCGATTATCCAGCAGATATTGACAATTCAACCTATTCTCCTCTGTGAAACCCGGCTTGCACATCTGGTAGTTCTCAGTCCAGCTTGTAGAATCTTAAGCATTACCTTTGTTGGCATGTGAAATGAGTGCAATTGTTCAATAATTAGTGCACTCTTTGGATCTGCCTTTTATGGGATTGGGATGTAGACTGACCCTTTAAGGTCTATTGGCCATTGTTGAGTTTTCCAAATGTGTTGGCATAAGGCAAGCAACCCTTTCACAGCATCATCTTGTAGAATTCTGAACAGTTCAACTGGGATTCCATCAACTCCTGCAGCCTTTTATCTACAGGAATCAGTGTCCATCTCACTTCACTCTCCAAGATGTCTGGCTCCAGCTCATTGGACAAACTATTGAGGTCATCACTGCTGTTAAAGGGATATGTAAATGAGCTGGGTTATGAATGCATCTGATAGAGGAGAATCAGTGGTGTATGAAAACGTCCCAAAATAAACGTTAATTAGCTTACTTTGAAGTTAGCAAAATTTCCTATGTTTTTTGGCATTTGCATTTTATCATGTACACTTCTAGAAAACTCCACCTCAATTAACATAACATTCAAATTCAGAATCAGAATAATACATTGTATCTTTCTTCACCTTAGCGGCTTCTGGCATGCTAAGTACAAGAACTGCAACAGTTACTTCCTGTTCTCTGTACCAGAAAGGTCAAAATATGTACCCTGCTGTATTTTCTGTGGGTACACTGCTGTATTTCCTGGGAGTACCCGGCTTATGTAAGCGTCCTGTGGGTGTGAACCACTGGATTTGACTTTTTTGCAAATAACTTTGAAAGTAAACTGAACTTTTCTATATAACGCATGTTTTCATACACTACTAATTATTTTCTATCAGATGCATTCATAACCCAGCTCACTTGGATATATATTTAAGATCCTTCCTGTATAGATCTTTAGTGTATTCCTGCCACATCTTCTTTATCTGATCTTCTTCTTCTGTTAAGTCCCTTTCATTTTTGTCTTTTATCACACCCACTTTGGAATGAAAGGTGCCTTTAAGATCCCCAATTTTATTGAAGAGATCTCTTGACTTTCCCATTCTGTTATCTTCTTCGATGTCTTTGCATCGCTCATTGTAGAATAACTCCTTGTCTCTTCTTGCTACCCTCTGGAATTCTGCATTCAGTTGGACAAATATTTTCCTATCTCCTCTGCTTGCCTTCTTTCTTGGGCTACTTTCAAAGCCTCATCAGACAGCAAGTTTTTCTTCTTACTTTTCTTTTGTGGATATTCTTTGTTGATGTTTTCTGGACAATGAAACAAAAGGAGTTTATCGAACAGGTTATTCTCAGTAACCATCAACATTCAAGAATAACCAATAAGGTACCAGTAAAGTGTGTTCGAGCACAATTAATACAACATAGTGTCTTCTAATTAATTTTTATAGTTCGTATTTTAATAAATACGAAATTCACAATGTATTTCTAATTATTATTTTTTCTTAAATAAAACAATAAAAGTTAAGTCTACTGTAGTCTCTGATTCTGATCCCTTTTTGGAACTAATGCGAATCTATTCACAACTGTAAATATTCATTCTCCTCTGACTAAATTCTTGGAGCCTCATTCAATTGCGAGTTGGCCAATTGAATAGGGCTCTATATAAGCACATAACATATTTTTTATACAGAACTTTTTAGTTACTGAACTTCTATCCAAAATCAAGGTCTTCACTAACTAAAAACTTATGTCAAAAAATATGTTATGTGCTTATATAGAGCCCTATTCAATTGGCAAAATTGCAATTGAATGAGGACCTTGGTGTCTCCAATAGGACCATGGTGTTCTTTCCTGTCCCACTATGTTGTATGAATTGTTTTCTGGACAATGTCACAAACTTCTGTCCAAAGTTCTTCAGCCATTTATCTTCCATGTCTAATCCTTAAACCTATTCTTTACCACCATACTGCTAAAACTAAATAGATACATAGGTATATTATGTACGAAGTAAAACCACAAACGTTCCATGTCCCTTTAAGTCAGACTGTTCTGATTTGCATGCAAGGCTGCAGTGTTTCTAAATGATCCATGTGGATTCCGACCCTGTCTGCTTGCCTCTGATTATAGATGGCTATTTAAAACTTGGCTTCTGTTGCCTCGGATACCAGCGCGGGTCCTTATTGACATTTTGATGAAGGAAAGGCAAGAACAGGCTATACAGTTATTTAACGGATGCCTGTGAATAGATACATATATAAAGAAATGACCCTGCCATGTATCCTTCTGTGGTTAGAAAAACCTTGACAATTATTACATTTTTTTCTTTCTAGTAATTACCGAACTGATACATTGTATCCATTTAACTCTATGGAAAATGTTGTCTTTTTATAAATAAAAAAATACTAAATAATATTATCATCTATTGCATTCAGCAGAACAATAGAAAATATAACCTGAAAATAAAGGATTCTGCTTATTTAAATGGACAATATCATCCTTCCTTGTGAATCTGTCCCAATAAAGCACTGAATAATAACTGCCTCATTCCCTATGAATCTATCCTAGCAATAAATACATTCTGCCCACTTCCTTCTTTACATTGTAAATCCAATTTATTTATTTTTTATAGATAGCATTAAAAGCTAGCTATATATTTTACTAGTTATTTGGGACATTTCCTGTTGCGTCCCCGCCAGTAATGTCATGCAGAGGCCACTAGGTGGCACACCGATACTTTGTTTAATTTGTTGTAAGGTTTAGGGTTAGATTTAGGGTTTATGGTTAGGGTTCAGGCTTGGGGTAGTGCTAGATGACCACTACTTTACTATGCAAAGCTTATCATCTGCCAGTAACTCTAACCCTAACCTTAAACCCGAACCCTGAATCATAATCCTAACCATAAACCCTAACCCTAACCATCACTCTAAGAACAAATTGAAAAAAGTCTCTGGGGGTGCCACAGTCGCCCCACCTAGTGGCCGTTGCACTTCACTGCTGGCAAGAATGAAACAGGAATGATCCGCAATTTGATTCTAAAGTGATCCCGCGTATTAATAGCTTTGATGTGCTAATTAGGATTATGGTTTGCTTGGCTATTTGATGGCAAAAACAATGCCTCTTCAAATTATCACGCAGTTAGATTACCTCCCCATCCTTATCAAATACTCTGAGACACAAATTAACATATTGAACCACACATTAACACCAATGAGCTGCACATTCAATACTGAATATCTACTGTATTTACTGTAGAGAAAAACAAGCACTATGTATAGTCAGCTCGTTAAAATGAAATCAGCTTGTTGTTGGAACGACCGTGTCTCTTTAATATGTTTTTTTAACTTGGCTCTATATAGCTGTCGTAGAACTCCATAATTATGGTATTTGTTTTTTAAATAAAACTATACATTATAACTTTTTAAAGCTATAAATTGCTGTGATATAGTTAGAAATGTATACCTACAAACAATAGAATTTATAGAATAATCTATAAAATATTTACTTTTTCGCATTCAACCAACTAAAAATGCTACTTTTATTTATTAACGAAATATCGAAAACGCCTGAAATGAAAAGCACACAAACCAATAAACATAATAGCATTTATTCGTTTTTAATTTTTTTGCATGGAAGTTTGGAGGAAATATACTTTCAGTAACCTAAATAGAAATTGAACTAACAGTAATTAGTGTGCATTCAAAAGAGCAGTTTTTATGTATTATACAAGCTTTTTATTGTATGAACAAACAGCAATGCAAAAGGTAAATAACCAGCATCCTACTCTCCTCTGCAAACTGCATCTGCAACAATGTTAAGGCCGCCTCCTGACTGATTCTAATTAGGGTGTAACCCAGCACTGCACCAGCTTTATGGAGCGATAATGGTGCAGCTCACGCTCCCAAATCAGAGTGAGTATTTGAGACCCTGATAATGCTGCATAACTACATTTCCAGTAAGTAGAAAAGTCAAAATGTAAAAAGAATTATTTTTAAATTTGGCAGTGTTAGTTTTTAGTGTTGTAAAAGCTATTTATTTACCTTGAGTCATCTGGACTTCATTATAAGACGTGTTGGGTTTTCAGGGACAAGTTCTCGTGTCCTTAAAGGGACCATAAATTATAAGCTCATCTAAAATCTTTATCTACTCTCTTATACATGTCATATTTTTCCTTTAGGGATTAGAATGTATAAAGGATCTAAAGGAAAAAAACTAATATATATATATATATATATATATTGTGGTAGATTAGCCTGTTGTGAGCAATGCGAATTGTTGCTAATGCTAGTGAGCCCGCTGCAACTGCGAAGTGAGGGCCACAGTTGCTTGCAAGGAGCACCAAAGGTGCTCCTTGCGCTGGTGGAGATGAGCGCCATAGGCGCTCATCCTTACGACACTGCACGACTTAGTGCCTTTGGCACACACTGCCTAACTGCGCTGGTGGAGATGATCATCCCTACGACCCACAGAACTACACATCAACAGAAATCTCAATTACACAATTCAGAATGCGAGACCCATAGCAGTAAAAAAAATTGCCTGGAAAAATTACCGCCGTAACACTTGCAAAAAGGAACGCAGAACTTAGAAAAAGAAAAAAATGACCTGCGGCACTTAGAAAAAAAAATTATACAAGGTCCAAAAAATACGTTAAGTTGATGGCCAAATCCCGCACATACAAAAACAACAATAACACAAAGAAAATTTAAAAAAATACAAAAAAAAACATCTGACACACCACAGGGGTTCAGCCAGGACATCTGGTAGTGAGGTTGCACGACATTTTAAACACAATTTGCAGAGTTTCGGCACTCGCCTAAGCGACAAAATAAATGGAGGACGAAAAAAACGAAAACTAGACTACACGACCCCTGAACACGCAAAACACCGCCAGGCACATAAGACTTTTAAACAGGAACGTGCGAGGTATATAATACACTATTAGGGAGAACGGAAAATGATCCACACCGGCGTAACGCATAGACAATCACTGCCATTTTACAACATTAACTTTAACATTACCATTCCAAATTGCTGAATTACACACCTAAACAAACGGTTTGGCCTCACGCTAGCAGCCTATTTACACTGCACACTTGCCACATTGCTGACACTTACACCTCAGGGCAGCAACAGTGCAAATCTACATTGTATGCTGCAGCGTACAATTGGGTATTATTTGCTAGTTTTAGAAAGTTTCCAGACCAAGGTGCGAGCTTCCCCTGAACAAACTATGGACACCCAAGTTATCTGTTTCTATGTTACCATAGCTGCCATGCAAGGGTGGCCGGCAATAAAGTGTGGCTCCAAGCACCCTTGATCAATCTCACATAGGCAGGTTAATGTGTGGCTCTCTGCTAATGCCAATAATTCGGCCATCACTTCTTTAGTCTCCGCAAGTAGGTCACGTAGCTTTGGAGGGGGTCTCTACCCCATGGGGCCTTTGGCATTGAATCCTCATTCACTGGTCCATCAGTACACCCCGCCAATGTAGTAGCTACCCTGATTGGCCGCCAGAGATGGGGAGTTTTTTTTTATTGTGGCTGAACCTTGTGCAATATTTACTTTATTGTTATTGTGTTACTGTTCCATATTGTTCTCAGCCCTATAAATGTCCCCAATAAAGTATACCCCATTTGATGGAATGATTCTTCCATAAGGGACAACAAGATATTTTTAAACGTATGTTAATACTGGCAAGAATACTGCACTATCCTGGTTGAGCATGACCACAGAAGGTACGAGGACCTATATGGCAGGAGTTCCAGATCATGGCCGGTCGTGTATCTTGACCGAGAGATATAATGGACTGTTTATTGTTGAAAAGGGGGAATGTTCTCCCAATTCAGGCTCGGAGCCGCTCCGGTAGTGCCCATTTCCCACTATTGATGTAGACTATGCAGTATTGATTAATTCCATGTCCCATTAAAGCCAGAGCTTGTAAATACAGGCTAGACACTTATGATTTCCAGGTCAGTTTAATTACCCGATTTTTAAATTCTAATGAAGACAAAGGTGGGTAAACACTCCGCGTACCTGCCGGTCTCCTTCATGTTCAGACTCCAGGCAGCTGATGTGAGGTGGAGGACACGGCCAGTAATCAGCTATGAGGATGCCGCGTCTCACGTCTGACTTGCACAGAAAAATATTATTCTATAGCCAAGAATAGCTTGTACTGATTAGAAATTAGCCCTTAGAGTGACGATAACGAGCCAGTGAGGCCAGAATCCTGGAGCTAATTTCTTGGCATCTGGGTTAAGCATCTGATACTAGTCTGCGGTGATCAAGTGAGCTTTTAACAGGGATCATAGGGGGTAGTGGAAGTAGTGAGAATAAACTGCAATTTAAAAGGAAATGGAAGACTATTTTTCAGGCAAATTTAAAGAGCAGATTTAAATTTGTTTAAAAGTTGTATTTTTACATAGAAAATATAAAGTAAGTACTGAGCTGCACTGATCATGGTGTAGTATGTAGGTTGTATTGGCAGTTGGGTAGATAAATTACATTTTGAATCAGTTTATTATGCCCTTATGCCCTTATTGAGAACCGAAAACACACTGCGAGGCATTTAAAAAAACCTTGAACAGATTAAATAAGGAAAATACAATCTTTCCACATTCACTTAACATGTAAAGCTCTCCCACATCTCTGAATGGAGAATATTATATTAAAAGGCTCTATTGTTTCTTAAATAATATGCAATATATTTTATTTAGGATCTATCATGTTGTGGTGTGAGGACAGGTCCGCCGCTGCAGTCCGGCCTCCAACCGCTAGATGGTGCTGCCGATATTTTGCAGCGCAGCCGATATGTGAGAGAAGTTCTAAGCTTATGATGTTAGCCTAACCCTTGAACTAACCCTCACCCTAAGCCCAACCCTAACCCTAACTCTAACAGTTTACTTAGCCTTGACTCTGATATGGCACCAGAATATCGGCAGCGCCGTCTAGCGGATGTTCACCGCCACGGCTGCTGCCTTGTGCTGCGCTACCATAAGAGGATAGGTCCTTTATTTAACTTGATATTCTAAACTGGGTGCATTATTGTTTGTGTCTATCTGTTTCAGGAAGTTGCAGGAAGTTGCAGGAAATCTTGAATGTAGATTCAGTTGCTTCTATTGAAAAGACGACTATATTAATGAACATCTCACCAGTCTCCCCGACGAGAGAGCAGCCAAGTAAATAAAACAATGGCTTCCCCAGTACAGCATAATTGCATATAATGTTTAAGAATGAAATGCTGTGTCATTTACACAGTTATCTGATGCTTTTGCTACAGAGGCTGTGTTGTAGCTGGGTTTTTAAACCATGCTCTATGGGATTATCCTAAAATCTCACAATCATGGGAAGAAACATATTCAATATTAGAAACACTCACAGGATTCACTATCCCTTGAAAACTAGAGGAGGGCTTGTTAGGATTGGCTTGTGTTGTTCAGTCGCGTCCAACTCTCTGTGACCTCATGGGTCGTAACACACCATGCTGATCCACTTGGTTTTCATGGCAGAGATACTGGAGTGGGTCACCAGTTCCTTCTTCAGTGGACCAGCATACAGCTCCTAGTATTCCTAGGTGGTCTCCCATTCAAGTACTGACCAGGCCCAACCCTGCATGGCTTCAGAGTGGTGCGATCTGTTTGCTCCCTGACTGGAATCGAACCCAGGTCACAGCAGTGAAAGCATTGAATCCTAACTACTGGACCACCATAGAACCCATTATTAGGATTATCTAATCTAATATATCAAGACACAACTCATAATAAATCAAATATGTTTAGCAACTAGAATTATCATAACTAAAACTTTTTTAATCGATTCTATTTGTGGGTTTTTCTGATTTCAATATTTACACACAATATACATGACATTGGCAGTTATAGTCTAAAAATTAAAAAAAATGGATATCCTGTTGGAACATTTGGACACACTAAACGAAGATAAATTAATAACATAAGAACCTGAATAACTAAAGAAATGGAGGGAGTGAAGAAAAAAGAAGAGTAGAAAGGGAGGGGAAAAAAGGAGAAAACCAGGGGAAAAGAGAATAATTTCTTAAATGATCTCACTATCCCACTTCTCCCCCCAATGGATACCTTTTTTTTTTTTTTTTTTTTTATGTTATGAAAAATGATATAAAAGTACAAAGACATTTATGTATATGTACAACATAATCTAGGACTACAGTGCTCCTTTAAGAGGTAATAATTAACCTTTTCCTTCCATACACCGCGGATCCTTGCACATAAATTTCAAACCTGTTTGTGTCAATAGTTGAACATTGATTCATGAGCATGAGCTTAATATTAATGAGATAATGTGTTCATCCATCTTATATACCAAGGCAGGACACGACTAATAACTCTAAATCCACACTATTTATGCCAAACTCCCTCCCACCCCATTACTGTAGGTAGCTAATTATAATGGCACAATAACAACCATGTCTGCCGGGCTGTGTAGTAATACTAGTCTGTCGCCGTCCGTTCATATTCGTGGTTATAGGAAATGCTGTTAATGTTTATTATTTACTAGCGACTTGCCCCTCAAAAAATGACGGCAATAACATTTTAAGCCAGGCAATGCTGTTTGCCCCCCTATAGCCCCTCTAAGCACCTTCGGCGCTCATTGGGAGCCCTGTGCTGAGAGCCTTTGACGCTCATTGCGAGCCTCTTCCCCCGTCTACTTTACAGGCCCCGCCATGAGCGCCTTCGGCAAGGCTCTTTGCTGTCTTTGGCAGGCTGCACCTTTCCTGCTTTGCAATGATCCCCTTTGGCGCTCATTGCTACCCCCATGATGAGCGCCTTTGCGCTCATTGCGAGCCTCTCCCGCTGTGTACTTTATAGGCCTTTGTAGTTTAGGAGCCTACTGTCTGGGGTTAAGTGTTACTGTCTTGTCTTAATCTTAGTGTTTAGGGTGCGTATTTACATCCTTCGTCCTCTTTTTACGTCCTTCGGCCGCGTTTTACGTGCTTTGGCCGCGTTTATGTTTTGTATAATTTTTTCCAGGCCAACATTTTTTTCTAGCTTCAGCGATTTTCGATCATGAAAAGGCAAATATGCCTCAAATTAACTTGCAACCTCACTCACAGGAGGCCCCCTGTCTCTACCCCTGTGCTGTTTGTGAGTGTGTAAGTTAATTGGAGTCATATTTGTGTATTTTTGCCGGTCTTCCCAGTTCAGCGGTTCCGCCATTAAATTCGTATTTTTGCGAGTCCTGCAGTCTATCTACGTGCTTCGGGTACTAAGTAGTACGGGCCATAATTTTGCGTCCGTCCCGCGGGTCGACAGGATGAGCGCCTTTGGCACTCATTACCTAAGTTCCACGGGTCTCTTTGATGAGCGCCTGCGGTGCTCATATCCAGCAGCGCAATGAGCTCCTTTGGCGCACATTGCCAGCCCACAACCGCGGCCCTCGCTGGGCTTCCCAAGGGCCGCAGTTGTGGGGCTTGCTGTGTGAGCCCGCAATTTTAACATTGCATTAACCACGACTTTTGGCAACCCTGCAATTACAACAACTATATAAGTGATAGTATGAGACTGGCTAGTATGAGACACAGCACATGTATAGCAGAGTCTGCAGAGGGCAGACCCATACAGGGACTATTTGATTGTAGGCAGTAAAAACAGAGCTAATAAGCCCTACTTAATAAAATAAAAGTACATAAAAGTAAATAGATACAGAGGGATATTATATACCTAGTAACATCTAGGAACCTTCCATGTCCCTTTTAAAATGCATATGTAACCTGGCAGCACTGCATTCAAATAAAGGCTATACCACAGCCCAGGATTTCTGGATCTCTCTGTGCATGGGCGTAGGAGCCCCAAAAATCGCGGACAGATAATTCGACTCAAATGATCGTCCTCCATTGCACGCCCAAATTAGAGACCTTAACACTGTATCTAAACTGTGATGCGCAGAAAGTAGTTTTTTTCATCCTCGTCAGCACTTTGTGTTCTTGGTTTTAATTAAAATATAATCCCAAATTATGCAGTTATTATGTCCTGTTATATTTATACAGCCAATGAGGCAGTTTGCCAGCTCATATTTAAATGACAAAACATGCAACTCAATGCAATAAAATCTAAGCTATTTTTTAGTATTCACTATTCACACGTATTGTGCAAGGTCTGATGATGTCATATCTCAGTGTTTCTGCTAAATCGTCTCAATCTGTACCTTCCACAGAGCTCTTAATGGTTCTTTCTTAAAGGATAGTTTTTAGTCTTACATTTAGAGTGTACTCTTCTGAAGAATATAAAAGGTTTCTATAGTGTAAACAAGAGTAGTTTTTTTTAATGTACTCATTTAAGGAGGGAAGGAGAGAGAAGGAAGGAGGGTAGGGAGATAGGAGAGAGAATTGCGAGTTGCGCATGCTACCCTCGCATTGAGAGGCTGACAACCTGCAGCAAAGGGGGAGAAGGGGGGAAGGAGAGAGAGGAAGGAGGAGGAGGTAGGGGGAGGGAGAGATAGAGAGAGAGGGACAGGAGGAGATAGAAGGATAGAGAGATTATTGCAAGTTGCGCATGCTACCCATCAGTCATTTTTGACGGGCAAGTGACTAGTATATATATGTGTGTGCTTATATGTATTAAGTTATATATATATATATATATATATATATATATATATATATGTGTGTGTGCTCATTTATTTATATAATACTAATCACTAATATAGTTGTCGTCGGCCGAGCTTTTATGTAACGCTCGCAAAATTGCGCGCCACGCTTTGTGAGGCTCGCATTGCACAGCGAAGGATGAGGGGGACAGAGAAGGAGGGAAGGAGAAGGAGAGAGTGAGGAGGAGGGAGAGAGAGAATTGCGAGTTGCGCATGCTACCCTTGCATTGAGAGGCTGACATTGTGCGGCGAAGGGAGAGGGAGGGAGAAAAGGGGGGACAGGAGGAGAGAGAAGGAGAGAGAGAATTGCAAGTTGCTACCTTCGCATTGCGAAGCTGACATTGTGTGGCAAAGGGAGTGGGGGAGAGGAAGAGAGGGAGTGGGGGGAAGAGAGGGAGGGAGGAAGAGAGGAGGGAAGGAGAAAGACTGAAGGAGGGGGAGAAGGAGGGAAGGAGAGAGACTGAAGGAGGGGGAGAAGGAGGGAAGGAGAGAGACTGAAGGAGGGGGAGAAGGAGGGAAGGAGAGAGACTGAATGAGGGGGAGAGAGAGAGAGAAGATGGGGGGGAGAGAGAGAGGGACAGAGGGACAGAGGGAGAGAGGAGGAGGAGGGAGGGGGAGGAAGGGAGAGGGGGCAAAAAAAGGCAGAAAGAGAGATACCGAGGAAGGGAGAGAGAAGAATGGAGAGAGAGAGAGTGAGCACAGAGAGAGGGAGAGAGGGCGCACAGAGACATAACACACAATATTTAATACAATATTATACCGTATTTTTTTATGCGTGTGCTTGTATGTATTAAGTTCTATATAAATAAATAAATATATAATATATACACACACACAGTATTTGTTTAAGACTGAGACGCATTGGGTTAAAATATATATTCAGGGTATTATAACATAACAAATATAGAGCAAAAAGTGTTTAATTTCCTATGCATTTACGCTGCTGTGGAATCTGTCATATTGCTTTCTAATGAATGCAGAGGACGTCATTACGAATGTGTTACCCCATTAACCTTAGAAGATCTCAGCAATTATTTGCCTATGAACAAAAGCAGTAATAGATGCCCCAGAGTACGAGCATCCTTTCTGCCTTGTAGGATGGTGCCCACTTAGGATGCACACTTGATAACACTTGAAAACTCTAATATACCTTATAAACTCAGAATTTCAACAGAGCCTCAGTGACCAAGGAAAAAAATAAATACATCCTTAGGATTTTTTTTTATCATGTAAAATATATTTGGTGACCTAGGCAAGAGTAGATTTCTGCCATTAAAACAATATCTAACATGACACTTTGTAATAAATGATTGTTCTATGCACTATATTATGTCCATGTTCTCATTAATGGGATTTTAATGACAACTTAATTTTGTGTGCAGAACTACTATGGAGCCGCCAGAACTATTTTTTCCGATAACCCTCTTGGCCTGACATGTGGAATGGTGTGTCCGACGTCAGACCTTTGTGTAGGCGGATGTAATTTATATGCCACGGAGGAAGGGCCAATTAATATTGGAGGATTACAGCAGTTTGCTACTGAGGTATGTACAGAAGGTGTATCTTTTTATTTTATTTTTTAACAGGTGTAAGAAAATGTATTTTTCTGTTATTATTAGATCTCTGATTAAAGTTTCCCTGTTTTTACCTTTTTCTAATCTAACGCTTGTTGCTTATATCAGACACATTAACATTACATTGTCATTCTATACACACACAGATTTATTTTATTTAAACATAACATTTGTTTTCCACACCCACAGAGCTGCTTACATGGTTACCTAGTACCTACCAATAAAAACACTGCATTTGGTAATGATTTTTAGCCCTATACTAATCTTCAAGCCAACAGTAGCCCAATGAAGAGATCCACAGAGCAATGTCTGGGCTTGCTTCCTTGTGCATGGTTAAAGCAAGACTATACATCCTATGGTGCTTTGCTGCCCAAACTGCTATCATAGATTGAAACAATGTTATAGTTGTCTGTGATTGGCCAATATAAATTATTCTTTTTATGCTAATTTAGCAGGGATTTTCAGGGCTGTTAACTCTAATCAACTGCTGGGAAACTTTAGGGTAAGTTTAAGAATGTGTATTAGGGTATTTGTTCATGTAACAAAAATGTTTTCATACACTACTGATTCATTCATAATCCAGGAAACTTAAATAGGTATTTAAGTATTTCTGCATTAGCTCTAAATATAAAAATATAATTTAACAAAGCCACAGCAGCAGAAGCTGTGAAGAAATCAAAACCTATTATCAGTTTAAATATGTCCATAATATTGTGGACACCATAAAACGTATATGTTTTAACCCTGGACACCAGCTACGTATACCTAAGCAAGTGCTGTAGCGCAGCAGTACTTGCAGGAACTAGGATGGTGCAACTATCTAGCTCAAGCTTAACTTCATCACAAACATATGTAACAAATACTTCGCCAGTAAGAAATATGGCTGCCGCATCCATGCCAGAAACAAATATGGACGCTGCAGAGACAAAACTCACATAGAATACTTCATAGAAATAAATAACAAATCACACGTGAATATGATGTTCAGGACTAAAATCCATTTTATTCTTGTATTAACATAAATGCTGCGGAAAAACATATAAAAAAATAAAATATGAGAAACATTCATTAAATAGAAAATGTGTTTTAATTGTCAGTTTTCCTTTAATCAAGCGTGTAAACATAAATTCTCTAGCCAGTTCTGCATCTTAACCCATTCAGTGATCTTAATGCCTAGAACAGATGTAAAAAGCTGTGTTTTAGCATTGAAGACGTTAATGCATAAACAGAATGACAGCGGCATCAAATTCCATCTTGTATTGAAGTAATTGTAATCAAGGTTTACTGACATTTCAAAGGATGTTTTGAATGGAGAAAAATGTTGCACCAATTAAAAATATAATGATATGCTAAAAATGCTTGCTGTAATTTATAATTAAGTGTTTGTTTTAAAATGTTGTAGTAAGTGCATACAGGGTTAGAATAATAACATATTTAGAACAGAGAAGTGGTTCTTATTTAATATTAGTTTTTTTTATGTATATTTTTATAGTTCTTCGTTCTACAGTCTACAAGTTTACATTTAATGATTTACAAAACAAGAGTCTAATTTGCTAACTGAAGCAAAGGCAAATAGTTATATGCAAATAGTTAGGGTGATCGTGGATGATAAGACAGGTTCTCCCACTATTTTTTTTTAGTGTATGTAAAAATAGGTTCTCAGGCTGTATTCTGCCGAAGGTAAATATTCTATATGCAGATATAGATCTTTGATATATGAAGCCCACAGCTGTACAAAGTTACGGAGAATGGGGTATGACCAGGCTTGGAATTAGGAGACTTGTCATTAATGATGATGGTTGATAAAATTGTTAGGACTTGGATAATAGGAGGGGGCTTTTTTATAATGGAATAGAAGTTAACATCACATCTCCGAAGGTTCCTCATTGATGAGGGGAGACTATTGGTACATGCCCACATACAGTTGTGCTCAAAAGTTTGCATAACCTGGCAGAAATTGTGAAAAGTTGGCATTTATTTAGAAAATATGACTCATCATGCAAAAAATGCCTTTTGTTAAAGGATAGTGATTATATGAAGCCATTTATTATCATGTAGTTGTTTGGCTCCTTTTTAAATTATAATGATAACATAAATCACCCAAATAGCCCTGATCAAAAGTTTACATACCCTTGAATGTTTGGCCTTGTTACAGACACACAAGGTGACACACAGGTTAAAATGACAATTAAAGGTTAATTTCCCACATCTGCAGCTTTTTAAATTGCAATTAGTGTCTGTGTATAAATAGTCAATGAGTTTGTTAGCTCTCACATGGATGCACTGCGCAGGCTAGATGGTGAGCCATGGGAGCAGAAAAGAGCTGTCAAAAGACCTGAGCAACAAGGTAATGGAATAACTTCATACAGATGGAAAAGGATATACAAAAGATATCCAAAGCCTTGCAAATGCCAGTCAGTACTGTTCAATCACTTATTAAGAAGTGGAAAATTCTGAGATCGCTTGATACCAAGCCAAGGTTAGGTAGACCAAGAAAGATTTCAGCCACAACTGCCAGAAGAATTGTTCGGAATACAAAGAAAAACCCACAGGTAACCTCAGGAGAAATACAGGCTGCTCTGGAAAAATACGCTGTGGTTGTTTCAAGGAGCACAGTATGACGATACTTGAACAAAAATTAGCTGTATGGTCGAGATGCCAGAAAGAAGCCTCTACTGCACCAATGCCAAAAAAAAGCAAGGCTACAATATGCCTGACAACACTTTGACAAGCCTCACAGCACACTGTAATTTGGAGTGACGAGACCAAAATACAGCTTTATGGTCACAACTATAAGCCCTTTCTTTGGAGAGGGGTCAACAAGGCCTATAGTGAATGCCATCCCCACTGCCAAGCATGGGTGTGTGTGAGCTCTAAAGGCATGGGGAATCTTGTGAAAATTCATGGCAAGATGAATGCAGCATGTTATCAGAAAATACTGGCAAAAAACTTTTCATTGTTCTGCGCGAAGGCTGCGCATGGGGCGCTCTTGGACTTTCCAGCATGACAATGACCATAAGCACAAGGCCAAGTTGAGCCTCCAGTGGTTACAGCAGAAAAAGGTGAAGGCTGTGGAGTGGCAATCACAGTCTCCTGACCTTAATATCATCAAGCCACTCTGGGGAGATCTCAAACATGTGGTTCATGCAAGACGACCAAAGACTTTGTATGACTTGGAGGCATGTTTCCAAGATGAATGGGCAGCTATACCACTCGCAAGAATTAGGGGCCTCATAGACAACGATTACAAAAGATTGCACACTGTCATTGATGCTAAAGGGAGCAATACACCGTACTAAGGACTAAATGTATGCAAACCTTTGATCGGGGCCATTTGGGTAATTTCTGTTATCGTTATGATTTAAAAAGGAGCCAAACAATTATGTGATAATAAATGGCTTCATATGATCACTACCCTTCAATAAAAATAATTTATTTTGCATGATCAGTCATATTTTCAAAATAAATGCCAATATTTCACAATTTCTGCCAGGGTATGCAAACTTTTGTGCACAACTGTATATATATGAGAAGCATGGTACGCTCATGGTGGTGCTTGTACTCCTGGGGCATGGGGTCCCCTTTATTTACTCCTGGGGCACTGGGTCGTCTTGCATTTCCCCTGGGGCACTGGGTCCCCTTGAGTTTCTCATGGGGCACAATTTAAAAGATTGTTGTGTAGTAGCAGCCAGCTGTTTATTTGTACACAAAGGAGAAGTCTAGAAGGCATAGTAGATGTCCCCACTCGACACATACACAGAGACCATGTCTCTACAGCAACGGAGACACCATGGGCAGTATTGCAGTTTTGTGACTTCATGAGGACGTCTTTGGCACCCACGCCGGAGCATTAGCATTTAAACTCATAGAAAGGGCAGAGAAAAGGCACTGACATTTACTACTTTACTACATGATAGTGTTAATAGGATTGTTTTAACTGAAAAAGTGCAAAAGTACAAGATAGCTAACTTGTATTCATTACTTATTTACATGACACATATTTGTTATGTACTACTTGAGAAATTGACTGAATAAATTGTACAAAGTAATGGTGGCTATTTGAAATGATGAATGGTTTAATATATGTGACCACCACTGGTTTCACTTGCATTCATATATACAAATAATATACTTTCGTGTATATATCTGTACACTTACATGTAAACTACACCTACACCCCAAACATCTGCTGCCGTGAGGGGGAGAAGTTGGCAAGGCCAGTAGACACATTTCTGTACTGCATCCCTGGGTGATCAGACGGCCTTTGTATTCCCATACCAACTATTTACCACATATTTGTGAGGTTTCACAAGCTGAGTTGATGTGCAACATGCCATCTTTATTATCCTTTTTGTTGTAATGCTGCAACATATTCTATAGTGCTATACAGGGTAGATACAAGTCAAAAACAATTATATCAAATCACAAAAGAATAGAGGGCCCTGTCATTGAGCTTAAAATCAAGCATACAAAGTGCTTTATCTAAAGTCCCCAATAAAATTAAAAACTTGCAAATTTACAGTAAAAGGGTATGGGTGAGGTATAGAAAGGTGAGGTACAATACATTGTGCATATTAAGGCTGAAGGTGATAAGCTTCTTTAAACAGATGAGTTTTTTGTGAGGTTTTGAAGGATTTTGAGGCAGGAGGATAGTCTAGTGGAGCAAGGCAAGGAGTTCCAAAGAATAGGGGCAGCACAAGAAAAGTCCTGAAGATTGGAAGAGAGGCGGTGATCAGAGTGGAAGAAAGAAGAAGGTCATTATCAAAGTGAAGATGACTGTTGGGAGAGTATTTAAAGATAACAGCAGAGATAGGGGGGGGGGGTGCATTATTGTTGAGGGACCAAGTGTGCAACCTAAGAGGAATAAGTAGGAATAATAAGCAGATGTTGTTGCTTGACCAGGTGCAGGTAATTAATGTGATTCGATAAATTAAGACTAGCCAGGGGCAGGTGGGAGGGGATTGCTGTGTGTGGTTAGAAACTTGCTGGCAAGGTTGCACTTTTAGAATTACCTTTCATGAGAGAGAACAGGAACAAAGAGGAAAGCTCCAGAACATAGAAATCTGTTACTCTGGGGAGGTGGAGGCTATTTTTTTTGCATGGGAAATGTAGATTTGTTATCACAATCACACTAAGAGGGTAAAATTAAGTAAGTTAATTTGTTTATATAAAACATTGAGTAGAGAGTCCCTTTAAATACAGAAATATTCAATTTTAGAAACACTGAGACTATAGGGCTCTGGGGATGTTGTAAACGATCATTGACCCTTCCTTTGTTTACAGGTACAATTATTTAACACAATACTTGACTGTTTTAAGTGTATTCATGAAGCTATATAGTAGCACACGCATAGATTACCGCAGCGATTATTAGTAGTAGTAATATATATATATATATATATATATATATATATATATATATATATATATATATATATATATATATATATATATATATATATATATATATATATATAAACCATAATAAGGTTTGCTAGGGTACAGTGCCGTAAAATGGCTACAGCTATTCCATGGAGAGAACTAAAAGGTGTACAGACATATAAAGACAATACAATCAGACCATACGCAATTTGGCACATACATCCGTTTTTAAAATATTAGACAGGAGGGTTCGTTTGCAAGTTTTAAATCTTAAAAGGTTCTTTAGGGAATATGTTCGTTCGTTACAAAGAGAATAAAAACAATAGATGTATGATGGACAGTGATCCATAAGTACTTACCCATTACCATAATGTATCTATATGCATTTTCCTCCCATATAAGTAGATTGTAAACTCTTTAGGGGTGACCATGTAACTCATTGGTTGTCTTTATATCAATTGCACATGTATTGTCCTGTAAATGTTTTGTACCATGACTCTGTAAAGTGCTGTGTACATTGATTGTGCTATAGAAATAAAATGCTTTTATATAATACCCTTTACAGCTTTACATACCACCCAAACCTAGTAGTAAACCAATGGACAACAAGTATGGGAGGAAGCCCATTGTATTTATTCATGGCAAGCGAGCTCTTACTAATAACAACTAATCCGCTCTGCATATAACCAGGCATAAATTCCTTTTCTTTCTTTTTTTTACCTTTTTAATATTTTTTTCAGTATGTAGTATTTTAAAAAATAAATAAAATATGGGATTTCATGTTTTTTTTCCTAATTCTTTCTACTGCTTACTTGTTCTTGATTTCACTAGCATCTTAAATAATACATTACCTCTAAGACACTGAATAAATTATTAATATGCACAGCGTGTTGTCTAATTTCAGCAGTCAGTTACATGTTGACAATGTTTGTTTTACACAAGTGTATAAGCAGCACATATGGGTATGATATAAAAACCATGTTTATATTCCAGATGTTTGTGCAAACCTCAAGAAGGGATTTAAGATGCTTTATTTAAACAATGATAGATTTCTAGGCAGAATGTTACATTTCAGAAACTAAATGCAAGCAATATCCATTAAAGCGTGATCTGTGTTTCCTTTTAGTCTTGTCATGATGATTAATAGACATAAATTATACCTTGATATATTGTGCTAAATATCTGCCATTTTTCTTTAAAATCATTAGAAATCTATTACAAAGCTTTGTGCTGACATGATGATTAATACTGAATCGGCAGCAAGGGATAAATATTGCAAAACGGTGACATTTGTGAGACTTAAAATGTATGTTTGATTAAATTGTAAAGCTCCAGCTTTTTAGGATGTCTATATGTATAAATGTGTGTATCAGTATACTCTTATTTATATATATTATATATACATTAGCGACTTGCCGGTCAAAAAATTACGGTCAATAAAATTTTAAGCCATGGCAATGCTGTTTGGCACACAATGTTAAGCTTTTTATAGTCTAAGGGCCTTCGGCGCTCATTGAGATCCTCTTGCTGAGCGCCATCGGCGCTCATTGCGAGTATCTCCTCGCGTGTCCTTTGGCTCCTTTCTCTTTTTTTTTTAAATACGAATTAATGAATTGATTAAATAATAATTGAATATAGTTTACCTTTTTCTAATTAATATATGTCAAATTCAATAGCCTAAAGAGCTAAGAATCTCTTTTTATTTTCCCGCAGCATATAATGTACAGTTGGACTGTTGTTGACCTGTGGAGATAGTTTTATGAATGTCCCAACTGTGCATTAGAAATAGGCTGCGTGCGCGAGGGCACACCATTGGTTTATTTGTGTAAAGCGCTACTGTAGATGCGTAATGTTGTTAGTGGCAAGTTAGGATTGTAAAATACAGTTGTTTGTCTATGTGCCGTCCTTTGTAATAGTGTATTTTGTACCTTGTACGTTCCTGTGTGAAAGTGGTACGCGGTTGGCGGTGTGTTTCAAAGTCCAGGGTCATGTAGCCTCGTTTTCTTTTATTTTGGCCGCCATTTTTTTTCTCGCTTAGCCGATATTCAAGTGCCGAAACTCAAAATGGACTTAAATTTGCGTTCCACCTCACTCCCAGACGTCCTGGCTGCTGCCCCGTGCTGTGTGTGATGTTTTTGTTGTATTTTTTTTTTGTGTGTGTTTTTTGCTTTGCGTGGTTTGGCCGTTAACTTTTTAAATATTTTTTTTTTCGAAGTCCCGCATTCGTCAATTGCTTGCAGCCTAAGGTGATCCCGCGTTTCCTAAGTGTTTTGAGGCTAAGTCCAGCCTGTTTCAATGCCTCCACTGCTCGCCTTGGCAATAAGCACCTTTGGTGCTCATCGCCCAAGTGCTGCGAGTTTTAGAGCCTTAACGGGTCGCCTCCTTTATGCGAGGCCTAAGTCAATATTAATGGCCATATCCTTGGTATTAAAAAAAATGGAATCATTTTTAATTCAAAAGTTTTCTGCTGTTGGATAGTTCTGAAATTCCCTCTGAGTACTTTTATTTTGAGGTTCTGGATGGAGTGATTCTCCTGGGTGAAATGGTGTCCAACTGGAGTACAATAATTGTCTTGATGGAGCTTGGGTGAAGGTTCATTCGCATGTGTAGTTTATGGCTGGTTTCTCCAATGTAGCACCCCTTTTCCCATACAGTACATTGTATCATGTATACTACATTGGATGATGTACATTAATATGAGCCTCTGATGTTATAGCTCTTGTTGTTATGTGTGGCTGTGTCCTCTTTGCAGATGTGTTGGCATAGTTTGCAGTGACTTTTTTATGCAATCTTCTGTTCACCAATGTTTGTCCTAAATTTGGAGGCTGCCTAAATGCCAGAATGGGGGGTTTAGGGAATATCTGTTTCAATTCTGTGAGTTGTGGTTGTAAATCCTTAAATATTTTGCGTATTCCTTCTAGAACCGAATGGTATGTATTACAGAGGTGTACATGAAGTTGTTTCTTTAGTTTTGTATTGCAACAGGTTTTCCCGGGGTGTTTTGATTGCAGAGGTTACTTTCTATGTAATGACATGAGGTTTTTAACCCTTCTGTTTGATACAGTAATACAATATTGCTTGAGACTTGATAAAGAGAGGTTGAACCTCTCGAAAGCTCGTCATTATAAATAAAACGTTTGTCCAATACAAAAGATATTAAATTATATTGCAATACTCATTATTAATTTATTAATCTAGATATATGGATTAATAATTACTAAATTACTAGATTACTGGACATTCACTGCTACTTGACTCATATATATAATATATATAAAAATATTTAGCAGTCAGTAACATTTTAGGAGGCCCGTCTCATAGGATTTTTTTCTTAATGGAGGTTGGGTTAGTAGTTTGCTGATGTAACCGCATTGGTCTTCTCTTGAGATTTTGTCAGCTGATAGCATAGGAACATTAATGAACCAAAACGCCCATCTATTTTATCCAACCAAAAGCCTGGGTTAATTAAGTCTCAAGATAGCACTATGCTTATCCAGGCATGCTGAAATCTTTAATTCTGCTTGACCCAAACGTTTACACTGGAAGTCTGTTCTATATCAACTTTGTTCATTCATTCATTCATGTCACACTCTACGTGACCCTATGGACCGCAGTACGCCAGGTAGATCTTGTGTCTGGGCATGCTAGTCCATAAGGTTTTCATGGAAAATGTACTGGAGTGGGTTGTCGGTTCCTTCTCCAGTAAGCCGTAATTTGTCTGACCACTCTATGAGCTGCACATCTTGGGTGACCATACATGGTATAGCTCACAATTTCATTGGTGATGTGGTCTTGTATATCTATGGTTAACCATATCCTGTATTTTAGTTCTTAACGTATACTGAGTTCTAGTGTCTTCCTGACTGATATCGGTTAGCTCTATAGAACAGTGGTTGCTCAATTGTGCTTTTCTGTCCCTATTGGATAATTTCAATTAGAATTTACTGGTGTTTCTTTATAGGGCTGTCTTTTGTACCTCATACTATTTGCTATAATTGTTCGGACTATGTATACTTTGTTTTTCAATAGATTGTGGACTCAACCAAACCATTGTAACCTGCTGTTCTGAGCTCTTTAGCTTCTTACACACTTCGTTATCTTGTGAGAGCGTTCCGTTTTAGAACATTTGACTATTGTGGAAGATATCACTAGGCATCCCAGGTACTAAGGTTCCCAACTGTGATGGTGGGTGTAACACAAATATGCACTCTGTAGTGCATTTATAGTCACAGTCATTCATTCCCAAGCTAGAGTATCACTCTCTTCACCGCTTGAATAAATATATTACTTGCAAACATATCTTTAGTGTTTTAAGTTGGCAACAAGATTTACACCTCAAAATATTATCAGAGTAAATACTAAAGGTCATAACATCTCAATTATAATAAAAAGGCACACAAATCAGGAAATCTTTACATTCAGGAAAGAGTTTTAAATAATCATGTAACATATTGTAAAAAAAAAGTTTATTTGACTGAATAATAATAGTATTATAATCGTAAATTAAAAAAATATATATACTACACCGAATCTATGTTAAAAATGTTCAAGATAATAGAATTTATAATGAAAATACGATATTTTAATACATTTTTTATGCTTAAATATTCCAAGACACACTATGCTTCCGCTATACCATCTTTCCGTTTTATCCTCAAAATTCTTACACTCTTATTCTCGAGGGTGGAAAACCTGACAGGTACTTTTGGCAAACTCTGCTTAAGACTAATTTGCAAACCTACAATTTATTGTAATTAACATTTAAGTATTCAAATTATCTTCATTCAGTTAATACAAAACAGCAGTTAGCCTCAGAGAATCAAAGTTACGTTCTATGACTTTTTTTTTCATATGGACTTCTGTGTTGCATAATTCCATACTTAAATTGGACCTACTGATCGATTGAAAATTAATTTAAGGAATAAAATAAGTATATTAGAATATACAAACTATTTCTAGAACAAATAAGGAAAACTACTTTTTTTCCTATATATTCAAAAGCTTAGTAAAACAAGAGGGATACAAACGAATGATGCTGCCATTGTGCAATATGCTTGAATACAGTAGGGTTGCACGTTGGCAAGTGTGATTGTGTGTTAGGTTGCGACACTTGTGAGTTACGTTTCAACGGATAAGTTGTACTGTTTTGTATTCGCATAACCCCATGCTCCAGAGTATACTTTGGACGGAAATGTTTAATTTGTACAAATGATCTCTCTTGTAAAGCAGTTTTTATTTGAATTTGATATAGTGGGAATTTTTTTAGTTGCAAAGGTTGTATATAAAAAATAAAACTTTACATCTATCACAATTCATCCTTTTCTGGATCTCTACCTTGTCGTGGTGAAGGGGCTTGTGTATCTCAGTGACGCTGTGAGCTATACCATGTATGGTCATCCAAGATGGGCACATCCTAGCAGAGAGGTCAGACAAATCACGGACCATTGAAAAAGAAAAAAAGTTTGGAAGTTTGCATTAACAGGAAATCTTACATTTATAACCGTATCGGAGATCATTCATATCTGTCCTTTAAATGGTATGTACTCTAGTTGTTAAGGAACACAGTTCAGTGAAAAAAAAACACAAATATTTGAAAACTGGGTCAGTCTAATAGCATGATTAAGCAGGAATTAATTAAAGAATAAATAATTAAGCAACTAGAAAGATCTCACTACATATACTTATATAGATATACATATACTTGCACAATGAAAAATAAATATGCTTATTAAATAAAGAGTTTGTTGTGTCATTCGGTCCTGTCTTGCTCTCTGTGACCTTATTGACCACAGCATACCAGGCACAATCATTATGTTGTGCTTATCAATAGGATTATCTTGGTAAAGATACTGGAGTGGGTGGCAGTTCCTTCTTTTGTGGACCATGATTTTTCTGACTTCTCTGCTATGATCTGCCCATCTTGGGTGACTCTAAATGGTAGAGCTCACAGCTTCATTGAGGTACACAAGCACCTTCACCATGACCAGGTAGCAATGCAGAAGAGTCATATAGAAAAAAAAAAAATGTTGATGCCTCTGCAGAACTTTGGAGGAATCAGTGATAGATTCAATTTTCTGGAGAGGTGTGGTTGCACCTGGGAGGAACAGATGTGATTTTCAATATGAATATTATCCAATTATCCTCCAGACCTCTTCCACTTTGTTACTTCTCTACCCATTCCTCCACTGGGGAATAAAAGTACACAGCCCTGTTATCCAGTTCTAAGGAAGTAATGTAACAAACACAAAATGGATTCTTGTACTCATAATCAGAATTTTCAAAAATTCCATTCCCCTTCCGCCCCCAACAAAAAAAATGGTTATGTTAATGGATATGAAGGCTGCTAGTGTTATAACCTAAAACACTTCTAACTTCCTCAATCATGCTTTTTCTCTACGATACTTTGCTTTTTAGTGGACAATGGTCATGACATGTAATTTTAATAGAAAGGCAAAGAAATTAGGAAACACTCACTGTTTAGAAAAAGAGATAAGAGACAATATTACCACAAAATAAGTTGTTTTTTTAAGTTATTCATAAAGAGCATGGAAAACTAGCTATACATTTTACTAGCCATCTGTGTCTAACTTGAATAATTCCTGAGATAATCAGTATTATTTCTTCTGGATTCATATGCAAAGAAGTGCCCCCTGAATATTAATTTCCATGTTTGAAGTACTAATTAGAACCACTGTCTGCTTGGTGCCCAAAAAATGCCCCCTTAGGTTATAATGCAGTTAGATCCCTCCTCACCCTTATCATGCGCTCCCAGGTGCAAATTAGCATATTAAGCCTCACATTAGCATAATGAGCTATACAAATAATACAGAACATCTCCCAAATGTTTTACTTCTGAGAAAAAGAGCTATAGGATAAAACTGGTGTTAGTGTCCTTAAAAAAAAAAAAAAAAAAAACATAGCAGTTTAAAGCCATAAATTGTGTATTTTAATTTACTATACAGTTTTTTTAATTTCCTCTCTGTCATATTTAAAATTCTGTTCCTCACATAGGGTGAGATTGTACCATACTAGGACTTCTGGGCGATGTTTGACAGAATTTCCTTATCAACTGAAAGCTTTTGCTACTTTTTGAAATCAATAGACCTTAGCCCCTGATCCAATTTGCTCTGAAGTAGGTCCTCTAGAGAAGATTTAAGTCATTTGAACAGACATCAATCCTTCTCCAACATTTCACAGTATAATAAAAAAAAAACGGTGATAGAAAGAAGCAAATTGTAGGAGGAAAATGTATTTTGTCACTGTGACACAATAGGGATAAGGGAGTAACATTATGGAAACACCGCTAGGGAATCACATAGACAATGATGGATGACATTGTAAATCAACAAAAGATTGACCACTACATCTCAGGATCCTTTCAATGGATTGTTTAGGTTGTATATGAATTAATTATTAAGAAGTTGCTATATTAATCATTCAAACTTTCAGTGTTGGCTACAGAGTAAAAGAAAATGATTGGCTTGCGGATCTTTCGCTCTTTCGAAGTATGTGTTTGAAGTGTTTTAATTAATAGTTAATTAAATAGTAAATAAATTAGTAAAAGAAAGTTTGAATAATAAGTTGTATCCAACTCTCCGTGATCCTATGGACCACAGCACACCAGGCACGCCTATCTTTATGTCTCTGGTCGAGCTTATCCATATGGTTTTCTTGGCAAAGATAGTGGGTTGCTAGTTATTTCTCCATTGGCTGCCATGTTAATGTTTCTTTTTTTTTTTCTTCTTGATTTTAAATCACTATTTTATTTTATACAAACATTTTTTATATATATAATTAAAAATGTTTTTTTTTTTTTTAAATACTTGAATGGAAATCTGGATGTTTGTTGTTCTCCTAAGCCTTGTATACAGAGTGGTAATGGTATTTTCTAATAAAAAGTGAAAAGTCAGTGTGTGATGGTTAAGTGATGGAAATACAGAGTAAAACACCATCACTCAGTGCTAAGAATTAAATTCCTCTTCCCTTGGCTTGGAGAATGCCTGGTAGCCAAGTAATCAATATAATTGTACCTCAGCCTACAAGCCTCAATTATATTGATTACCGGGCCACTGTTCCTAACAGCGTTTAGGAACAGTGGGGAAGATCTTCAAGTGATGTGTACAAAGCAAGCAGGTTGGGGTATAAAACCTTGTAAATATACTGCTGTAATGATGGGATGAAATGGATTTGGTGGCTATTACAATGTACTGTACATATTCTATAAAAAAAGAGGAAATCCATAAATGGGATATCACTATGGAAGGGAATCATGACTTAGGAAAGACAATGTAGTGGGAATCCCCTTTATGTAAAGAGAAATATTAGACCCTGTGGTCATGTATTTCAATATTGTATTAACTAACCATAATTAGCTACATTTTTAGGAAGCAAAAAAAGCATATCTTTATGTTTTTTTTTACTTTGATACGCCATTATTCTTTACGTTGGGTTTCCATTTTGAGCTGATCTTTTCTGAAATTAATTCTAGAGGTTGGGAACTAGTGAGATTTTCATTAGTCGTCTTGGGATTAAAGCTTCCTCTACATTCAAAGTCTCCTCCCACCACAAGGAATTGATGAGCAGAACATTTAACGGTAGACTCTACCATAGCATAATTGTATATAAAAGGTAATACATTAAAAGGTGTATTTTGAAAAAAAGAAAAACATTTTTTTTTTATATTTTGCCTATATGCAGTATTTTTTTTATATTTTTGTATATAGTGCCTTTATCCAAGGCCTTTTACATAATTATACATTGATACATCATTGTTTGGAGATATTGAGGATTGCATTAAGCTAATTAGTATAATATGTTGATAAAAGTTTGAATTAGTTGCTGAAATTGTGCCCCTAGTCAGCACTGGAACCCCCTCCCCGTAATACACAAAAAAATAGCCAATAAGATTTAAACTGTGTCAGAGTTAAGATCAAGGTTGGGCGTGCAATCGGTCAAGACGGGATATAAGAAGAAGTAGGGTGAAAGAAGTGAGTTATATCAGGGTCAGGAAGAGAGGAAGTGGCTTGTTAGGGTTGTGTGAAAAGTATGTAGATGGACTCATCCCAGGATAGCTGCTAATTTCCACAAGAGAATCGCCTCGGAATTGGATGAGTACCTATTGGACCCAGTCTCAACAACAACTGTAGGTTGTGAGCTTCACAAAGTTTGACTTTATGGTGAACAAAATAATTAATTCACCCCTGAATTTCTAGCTGCAAAGTAAAAGTATTGCAGAACATAATAATATGTTGTTTATTGGACCAACATTTTGTTTAAAGGTCACTTTAAATTAAATGTTTGTCCAATGAAAGATGTATAATTATATAGCATAATGTAAATATGGCATTTCAATTTCCCTTTGGTAACACCATTATTATAGTCTGCAATATTTGAGTTATATACTTTTATAGGCAAGTTCGTTTAATTTTTCCCGACAAAATAAATGATTGTAAGGAGATTATAATGGACATATTACTGGAAGCCATGCTATTGAGGTTACTTGCTATTAAATTGCTTTGATAGCTTCCTCACCGCCTTTAAGTGTGAAATAGGCAACTAGACTGCTATCATGATAATGAGATAACCAGAGGAGATGGGAAAGTAATCAAAATGACATCCTAGCTGTGGCCTTTATTACATTTTTATTTAGACTCACTCATTTTGGTGATGAAATCTATTGTTTTTAGTATGTTTTCAAGAAACCATAAAATTAGAACTGAAATAATTATAAAATACATGCTCATCCCCAGGCCTCAATGGTCCAGAACAATATAGTTTGTAACTGAGAAAATTGAAGGGAAAAAAATCAAGTTTAGATTTTATTGTGAAAATCAGGTAAAAAAAAAAAAGATATATTTTTATCTGAAAGTTTTGTGAAATAAATACAAAATTACCTACAATTTCCTTTTCCAATTGTGTGGTGTTTTATAGAGGCACAAACTTACAGAAAAAATGTATATAAAAAAATATTAAAACCATAGAAACATGTTTCATTTTTTTTAAATATATATTTTTCTGTTATATGGAGTTTTTGCTGCTGAAATGTTATTGGTGTTCCATGATGGAAATGTTTTTTTACAAAAAAAACTATATAATGAATAATTGAATTATTATTATCATTATTATTATTATTACTATTATTACCAACTAGCGACTTGCCCGTCAAAAATGACGGGGCAATAAAATTGTAAGGCAGGTAATGCTGTTTGCCAGAGAAAGTAAGTGTTTTTGTTGTCTGAGTATCTTCTGTGCTCATTGCAAGCCTCGCGCTGAGCGCCTTTGGCGCTCATAGCGTGGTTTGCAATGAGCCTCTCAGTTGGTGTATTTTTTGTTATCAAAGCTGCTTTGGCGCTCATTGTAAGGTCCACGCTGATCTCCTTTTGGTGCTCATTGCTAGCCTCTCCCCTGGTGTACTTTTGGTCCTCTGAGCACCCTTGGTCGCTCCTTGTGAGGAGGGCGCTGAACTCCTTTGACGTTTATTGCAATCCTGTCGTGTGGTGTATTTTTTTTTCTGTATATGTATTTTTTAATGATTAATTATTAAAATTATAACTTAATCTACTTTACGTAATTGTAATTAATACAGTTGCAAGCAAAAGTATGTGAACCCTTTGGAATTATATGGATTTCTGCACAAATTGGTCAAAACATGTGATCTGTCACAATAGACAATCACAGTCTGCTTAAACAAATAACACACAAAGTATTAAATGTTGCCATGTTTTTATTCAACACACCATGTAAACATTCACAGTGCAGGTGGAAAAAGTATGTGAACCCTTGGATTTAATAACTGGTTGAACTTCCTTTGGCAGCAATAACTACAACCAAACATTTCCTGTAGTTGCAGATCAGATGTGCACAACGGTCAGGAGTAATTCTTGACCATTTCTCTTTACAGAACTGTTTCAGTTCAGCAATATTCTTGGGATGTCTGGTGTGAATCGCTTTCTTGAGGTCATGCCACAACATCTCTCTTGAGGTCAGGACTCTGACTGGGCCACTTCAGAAGGCGTATTTTCTTCTGTTTAACCTATTCTGTTGTTGATTTACTTCTATGCTTTGGGTCGTTGTCCTGTTGTAACACCCATCTTCTGTTGAGCTTCAGCTGGTGGACAGATGGCCTTAAGTTCTCCTGCAAAATGTCTTCATAAACTTGGGAATTCATTTTTCCTTCGATGATAGCAATCCGTTCAGGCCCTGACGCAGCAAAACAGCCCCAAACCATGATGCCCCCACCACCGTACTTCACAGTTGGGATGAGGTTTTGATGTTAGTGTGCTGTGCCTCTTTTTCTCCACAAATAGTGTTGTGTGTTTCTTCCAAACAACTCAACTTTAGTTTAATCTGTCCACAGAATATTTTGCCAGTACTGCTGTGGAACATCCAGGTGCTCTTGTGCAAACTGTAAACGTGCAGCAATGTTTTGCTTGGATAGCAGTGGTATCCTCACATGAAATCCATTCTTTTTTAGTGTTTTACATATCGTAGATTCGCTAACAGGGATGTTAGCATATGCCAGAGACTTTTGTAAGTCTTTAGCTGACACTCTAAGATTCTTCTTCACCTCATTGAGCAGTCTGCGGTGTGCTCTTGCAGTCATCTTTACAGGACGGCCACTCCTAGGGAGAGTAGCAGCAGTGCTGAACTTTCTCCATTTATAGACAATTTGTCTTACCGTGGACTGATGAACAGCAAGGCTTTTGGAGATACTTTTATAACCCTTTCCAGCTTTATGCAAGTCAACAATTCTTAATTGTAGGTCTTCTGAGAGCTCTTTTGTGTGAGGCATCATTTACATCAGGCAATGCTTCTTGTGAAAAGCAAACCCAGAACTGGTGTGTGTTTTTTATAGGACAGGGCAGCTGTAACCAACACCTCCAATCTCATCTCATTGATTGGACTCCGGTTGGCTGACACCTCACTCCAATTAACTTTTGGAGATGTCATTAGTCTAGGGGTTCACATACTTTTTCCACCTGCACTGTGAATGTTTACATGGTGTGTTCAGTAACAACATGGTAACATTTAATTATTTGTGTGTTATTAGTTTAAGCAGAGTGTGATTGTCTATTGTTGTGACTTAGATGAAGATCAGATCACATTTTATGACCAATTTGTGCAGAAATCCATATCATTCCAAAGGGTTCAAATACTTTTGCTTGCAACTGTATATGCAGCAAGCATTGTGCTGAAGAGCTGACAATCTGTTTTCATGTTCCTGCAGCATGTAATGTAGATTTGCAGTGTTGTTGAGCTTAGGTGTAAGTGTCAGCAATGTGTGAAGTGTGTAGTGTAAATAGGCTGCGTGCGCGAGAAGAAACGGTTAGTGTAGCTGTGTAATTGCTCATTTTGTAAGTTACTGTTGTAAAATGGCGGTTATTGTGTATGTGGTACGCAGGTGTGGATGATTTTGCGTCCTTGCTAATAGTGTATTCTGTACCTCGTACGGGGTTGTGTAAAAGTCATATGTGCCTGGCGGTGTTTTGCGGGTTTAGGGGTCGCATAGCCTCGTTTTAGTTTTTTTTCGGCTGCCATTTTTTCTCTCGCGTAGGGAATTTTCGAGTGGTGAAACTCTGTAAATTGGACTTAAATTGGCGTGCAACCTCACAGACGTCCTGGCTGTTCCCCCTTGCTATGTGTAATGTTGTTTTTTTTATTTGTATTTTGTATGTTTTTTATGTTTTTCGCTGTGTGCAGTTCAGCCGTTAAGTTCGTATTTTTGCAACCTCGTAATTTTGCATTTTTTGTACCTCGTACGTCCCTGGCAAAAGTCATGCGTGCCTGGCTGTTATTTGCACGCTTTGGGTCTTGTAGTCTCGTTTTCAATTTTTTTGCCTGCCGTTTTTTTCTCGCTTAGCTGATTTTCAACTTCCAAAACCCCTTAAATTCGACTTTAATTCGGGGGCAACCTCACTGGCAGATGTCCTGGCTGTCACCCCATGCTGTGTGTGTGTTTTGTTGTTTTTTTTTTTTTTTGTATTTTGAAGTGTTGTTTTTGTTTGTGGATGTCCGCGTTTCGGCCGTTAATTTCGTATTTTTGCGACCTCGCAATTATTATTTTTTTAAGTCACTTTGCGAGGGTCCGCATTTGTGGCCCGAACTGCGTCCATCGACGACGACTCGCAGTTTGACAACTATTATATGTGAGAATATAGTTCTCTTTAATGGTTAGGCTTCATGCAGGATAAGTATATATAATATAAATTGATCATTTATTCATTAAATGGCAGTGAAGCCCAACATTTTCTGGTATTCATTAGAAAAGCATGGTCTTAAAATTAGACAGTGACTTGAATCATAAAATGTTACTGCATATTTTGCAGTTCAACTTCACTTAGGGAAAAAAGGTCTTAAAGGACCTCAAAAGTCCCCATATGTGCTTTGCACCATTACATAGAGGATGAAAAAGAATGTGGAAAAAAGTGTTTTAATTTTTTAAATTATTGCTGAATTCATGGGGTTATGATCAATTGAAGTCAGGCTATTTCACTGCATTGCCTCTGCCTGAATGAGTCATGAGCTCTGTACATAATGAATATTAGAATCAGGTGTAGAAGCTTTGAGGCAGTGACTAAGACTTTTATAACTATTTAATTATGTTCTAGCAGCTAATGTAGAGTACAAATGATGACTTTTGTGGTCCTTTAAATTTGTTTAGCTTGTCCGTCAATCATATTTTTTTATTTTAAACAATAATGTTGGATCAGTCGCACCTTTTTTTCGGGCTGGAGGATAGAGAAGAATGTCCTGCTTAAGTATGCAAAACATACCTTTGTTATAGGTGTAAAAAAAAAACATTATTTGACTTCAATTAATTAATTCATTTTCCTGTAGTATTATATAATTAATATGTATTTTAAATGTAATTATATCAGGTTCTGTAACACTTGGGTTCACTAGACTCATGGATAAAATGTGCACATACATATTGACAGAGGAGGAATCAAGGAACCTCCTCTCATAAGTGCCTACAATCTAATAAGTAAATGTCTCATCCTGTGTGAAAACCCCCAATGGTGAAACGCGTTAGGTGTTAGTTTGTAGTACTGACATGTTTTTAGTTAGGAACTTGGCTAGTCTGTCCGCGATCATAAGTACCACCAAATGCTATATTTTTGTTGATTTCAACCTTTTATGTATACCTCTAATTATGAACTCCATAAATTCAACTGTAAATGGAGATAAACTAACAATTATTAACTGAATTCTGCTGCACTACTATAAGGTTACTATTGTGAGAGACTATTTTAAATGTTGCTACATAGAAAGTTACGAAAGCTTAATAATTACAGAATAATGCATGCATCGAGTTTCATTTAATACTGTGCTGTTCCTTTATTAACAGATTTTCAAAGCCATGAACATTCCTCAGATAAGGAGCCCACTGCTTCCACCAGTGGAGGACGTGCACCCATCGTATAAGACTAAAATTGCTCTGATTGGTGCTGGGCCTGCAAGTATCAGCTGTGCATCATTCCTGGCGCGTCTTGGATATTCAGATGTTACTATTTTTGAAAAACAGAAATATGTCGGAGGCTTGAGGTAAGAACTTCCATATTGAAACACTAAAAAAAACATTGTTTTTTGACCTTGTGCCCTGAATGCCATTTCAATCATACCAGATTTTTTCCTAGAACCAATTGAATTATCACTGAAATCAACATATGTTCTCTGACCCATTAGATAGAGGTTGACAAATCCTTTCAATTCAAAAAAACAGAACATAAAAAGAAAAACTCATACAAAAAGCCTTGGGAGCTTGTTCTTAAGTATGGGTCGTCTGTTAGTGTGGTCGTCTGTAACCCAGGAACCTCCTGTATATATGTATGTATGTAAGGTTCTATTTTGTAACTATTATTAACAATTACTATTTACAAAAATGGACAAGGCTAGAACCCACATGGGCTATTTCAGAATCCTGTCAGATACCCACTAGGGTACAGGTTTTGCTGTTTGGCAATAGATGAAAAATAATAATATAACTAACATAGAGCTAATATGGGAAATATCACTTTCTTACCCAGCATTACTAACTCATATTAGTCTCATACCACTTTTACATTGTAGATAAATGCTCAGCTTTGTCTTATTACCAAAATTAAAAATTACTATTAAAGAAAGAATGGGATCATATTCAATCCAGCATATGGCATTTCACAGTCTTTTCAGTTAACCACTAGGCTATGCGTCTTTCTTATAAATGAAAAAGAATGATATATCTAATGTAGAGCTAATATTGGAATTGTAACAGCTTCTTCTGCAACCTGCAGACCTACTTCTAAATAATGTCACCAGCTGGTACAGCTCATTGTGTATTCTGCAAGTTGGAAGCAGACTAAAACCAGTAGTAGCAAATGCTTATAACTCAATTTTGCAGCAATTTATAAAAGGAAAACTCTTTTTCACATGCTTCTTAGCTGCTTAGCTGATGGTGCAGATCATCTATGGTGATTCATGGTCCACTTAACAAGGAGATTTTGCTCAATAATTTATACTGATATATGCATGAAATACAAACCTTTCTAGTATGACTGTAATATGCTGAAACAAACTGGCGTTCCTTAGAAATGTCTGTGTTATAAAAAATAAGTTTCAGAGGACAAAATAATGCCAAGAAAAAAAAAAAAAGCTTTTGCAACTCCGGTTTTCCTAGAAACCTCAGTCCAATAATAATATGGCTAAATAATAAATCTCTGGTATAAATCCCTTTAATTGTAATTGGAATCCCCATCGATTAGGCTCATAAAAATGCACTTTTCCAATGAGCCAAACAAGGGCAGATTTGTCCTCCAAGTTTGTGATCTGTCTTATGTAAATTATCATTGGCAGAGCAGAAATTGGCACTTCCATTTACTTAGAGCTATGCCACAGGATGCCTTCTGGAAATCTGAAATGAATTAGTCAGGAAAGACTTCCCAGCATCAGCAGCATAAAGCGCCACTCAAAGTGCCCTTGTAATGCCATAGGAAGAGGAGCTTGTTATATTAAGTATGCAATGATCATAAATAACAATTCTATTTAATAATTTATAATGACAATATTCACAATTGTATTTATTTTTAAAGATTAGAGTTTCTGCCTTGAGTTAGGTGTTACTCTCCACCATGATAAGGTCATTATTATAAGGTCATTTTGGTGACTGTTGGGTTGGGTTTTGGCTGAGAGACAGGCCCAAGGGTTTTAAGAACAATCATATAAGTGAATAAATAACAGTTACTGTGGTGGCAGCCTATCAATGATGCATTCCTATGGGAAGACTCCAACACAATGGAAATCATTGTGTTGGTGGTAAACATTATGTTGTAAATGTTAGCAACTTCCTGGTAGACAATGAATAAATGCCTAATTAAAATGTTGCGCTCATGTTGTTAGGGCACTACAGGGATTCTTTTATATATTTATATATATATATATATATATATATATATATATATATATATATACATATATATATATATATATATATATATATATATATATATATATATATATATATATATATTCCTCTCTTTCCAGCAACAGCCTCCATCTTAGTTCATAGCAATTACCTTCCCTTAAGTTTGCAACTGCTTTCTCTGCCCCTCCTTCCCACCCGTGCATTCTCTTAACTTAAAGAAACTCATATGAATTGCACCTGCTCAGTCAACACCCAACCCCCTAAAAAAACATTGTCATAAGTCTTTTAGCTACTTACCTACCTCAGCCATTCTGATAAACCTTATCACACTATTTTCCCTGCTCCTGAATCTATATTACTACTTCTACCAAATCTTGGGATAATAATTCTTCACCCACAATTCCTTTGCAGCATCTCCATATCACGTCCCCAACAATATTACCATTGCACCTTCCTTGCTCTCCTCTACTCCCATGAGCTCCTCTCCCTCCTCCAGTCACAATATCATCCCCTCCCTAACACTCACAAGCAGAAACAGCACTGTAAGTCCCAGTCCCATCTTCTCTCCCTTTCACTCCTCCTTCTCCTTGCTGCGGGAGATATATCCCCTAACCCAGGCCCCTCACTTATCTCCACTCGCTGTCAGCCACGCTCTGGTTCAAGGCCAGCAAACACCTGTAACACCCAGAATCTGAAATCCATCACTTATCACAAACCTTCAACTCTACCTTTCTCCAGCGCTCTCTGGAATGCACGATCCATCTGCAATAAACTCAAAATTCACTCATGACCTATTCACTACCAACTCCCTCAATCTACTGTCTCTCACTGAAACCTGGCTCTCGTCCTCAGACACTGCCTCCCCTGCAGCACTCTCTCACGGTGGTCTTCACCTCAGCCACACACCTAGACCTGGGAAAAAACAAGGTGGTGGTGTGGGTATATTGCTTTCCACTCTCTGTACATTTCCCCTCCAACCCCCTGTCCCATCCCTCCAATTCTCATCTTTTGAAGTTCATACAATCTGCCTCTTTTCACCTATCTCTCTACGTGTAGCTGTGATCTATCCCCCCCAGACACTTACTCTCAATTTCTTGATCACTTTTCTGCCTGGCTCCCTCACTATCTCTCCTCAAATGTTCCTTCACTGTTACTTGGTGATTTTAACATTGCTGTAGACACTCCCGCCTCCCCAGCTGCAGCCAAACTGCTTCCCTTGGCCTCTTACAACTAACAGATTCTTCTACTCATCATGCTGGACATTCTCTTGACCTTATCTTCACCAATCTCAGCACATCCTCCTACCAAGTCATACGTCCACTGCCTCTATCTGTCCACCACTTTCTTACCTTCAACCTCACCACATCACCCTCTCACCTCCCCTCTCCAACCCCTGCCACTATCACGAACAGAAACCTGTGAGTGCTTGACCCTACTCAGCTCTCTACTATTATCCAACCCCTTCTCTCCCTTACTACTCGCATGTTTCCATGTTCTCTAAAACATGCCACAGTTATACCCTCAGTCAAAAAACCCTCATCTGACTCTGACATCGCATCTAACTACCACCATATCTTTACTTCCCCAAGCTTCCAAACTGCTTGTGTGGCTCGTCTATAACCGCCTTACCAGCTTTATTTCCTCTAACTCCCTTCTTTTCAATTCTTCTTCTTCTAGATCTGTCTGCTGCCTGTTGACCATCCACTCCATATCCTCTTCTCCCTCGGTATTCTAGACACTGCTCTCTCTTGGTTCTCATCATACCTACAAAAGGGATCATTCAGTAGCTCCTTCTCCGACACCTCTTCTTCTCCTCACCCCCTGTCTGTTGATGTACCCCAAGGACCAGTCCTATGCCCCCTCCTCTTCTCCATCTACACTTCCTCACTTGGTACCCTCATAAACTCTTTTGGGCTTCATTATCATCTCTATGCAGATGACACCCAAATATACCTCTCCACACCAGATCTATCCCCTTCACTTCTAACACACGTCTCCAACTGCCTCTCTAGTATATCCTCTTGAATGTCCACCCACCATCTCAAACTCAACATGTCTAAAACTCAACTCCTAATCTTTCCTCCCTCTCCCACAGCGTCAATTCCTCACATCTCTCTCACTGTCAACAAAGACATCATCACCCCCTCCTCCCAAGCCCATTGTCTTGGAGTTCTACTGGACCCCGCTCTGTCTTTCATCCCTCACATACAATCACTAACTAAATCTTGTCTTCTCCATCTAGAGAAACATCTAAAGAATTTGTCACTATCTTACACAAGGCAAAACTAAAATCCTAATACACTCTCTCATCATCTCTCGACTAGACTACAGCAACTCGCTTCTTGTTGGCCTACCCACCACCTGACTATCTCCACTTCAATCCACAATGAGTGCTTCATCTTCCATACACAACGTTCAGTGTCGGCATCACCTCTCTGTCAATGACTCCACTGGCTTCCCTCAGCCTCAAGAATAACATTTAAAATCATGACCCTAACTTAAAAAGCCCTCAACAATAACGCTCCCCCATACATCTCTGATCTCATCTCCAAATACTCCCCCACCCGCACTCTTCTTTCTGCTAATGACCTTCTTCTTTCTACATCTTGTCACTTCCTCTCACTCCCGCCTCCAGGACTTTTCTCGTGCTGCCCCTAGTCTCTGGAACTCCTTGCCTCACTCCACCAGATTAGCCTATTTCCTCAAAACATGTAAAACCTCACTTAAAACGCATCTCTTTAAAGAAGTGTATCACCTTCCACCCTAACAAGCTTATTACCTCTCTCGCCCTCTTTTACCGCTCACTATACCTTAGTACTTTGGGAATGCACCATGGACATTGGATTCTTAGCTCAATGACAGGTCCCTACTTGCTTTGCTATATGTTAATTTGTATTTATCTTTTTTTGAACTTAAATTATTTACAGCGCTACGGAATATGTTGGCACATTATAAATGAACTATAATAATAATATATATCTACATATATATGTTTGTTTGTATTTTCTGTCTCTGTGACCTCATGCACCATAACACCAGGCACATATGTCCATGGTCATGCTGATCCACTTGATTTTCATGGCAGAGATACTGAAGTGGGTTGCCATTTTTTTCTCCAGTGGGCCACAGCTTACAGATCCTGGTAGTCTCCCTTCCAAGTACTGACCAGGCCCAACCCTGATTGGCTTCAAAATTGTGTGACCTCCTACTGGTAACGAACCCAGGTCACAGCGTTAAAAGCACTGAATCCTAACCACTGGACCCCCAGGGATCCCTATATCTCCTATAATATACTGTTTTTTTTTTATAATGCAGAAACATGCAATGGGTTCATTTATAAATATTAATGTAGCAAAATTTCAATGATAAAGGGAAAATATAAAAAATAATATTCAGTGTATAGTGACTAAAAACTATACTTAACTTAAACGTTTGTGAGGTGTAAAAAAATGGATTTCACCTCCTCCTTCTGGCTTCTTGCTTTATTTCACTAGCTACTTAGCATTGGTTTATTAAACTCTGCCACCAGGCCTATGAAAACTACAATGCACTGTGAATACTCCACTCACATTCTGGCTTTCCATATACTGCCGATAACTACAATGAATGGAGGATGCTGAGCAGTCATTAGCAATTGAGATCAGCTGACCATGTTGTCATAACATGATGCCAGAATATTCATAAAAAATTGTGTGAAAGGGATACTGTCACTCCAACTCCAAGGTAGTACATCTTAATAGAAATAAAAACGGTCTATACATTGTACTAGCTCTTTTCCTCTTAAATAGATTATTTGTGAGATATACTAATTTGTAGTTGAGGGTACTTAACAAGGGTGGGGAAGAACTTTACTGCATGATTACCTTGGGGGGGGGGGGGATTGTTTTTATCACCAGAGTCAGACAAATATACAGTAATACATTTCTGCTCTCTATAGGCAAAAAACAGCCTATGTGTATGCAGCACATCTCCTAAAACATTTTATTTTTTATTAATATCTAAAAATCCCTCTAATGATTATGTTGACACCCCCGGGGGTGTCTACACACGTTCCTGATTCCCACCAAATCAGCATGCAGCATCCGGGGAGCAATATTAACCCACTATTTACCTGCTCTTGCTTGCTCAGCCAATGGTAGAGCAGTGTTGTCCGCCTCCCAGTCACTACTGAGATATTACTCATCCCTGCTTCCTGTCTATGCTGTGTGCTGTTGTCATAGCAACTAACAGTACTATGTCTCATATTTCATCTAACCGGATTGGCCAAAACAAATTATGGAGGGGGTATTAACCTTAATTTTAAAGGGGCTGAAATTACAATAGATTTTGCCAACTTCAAGGTAAGTGTTAAATGTTTATTTTGGTATTTTTTCATGCAAACTTTTTTTTCATATACTATTAATTCTACTCTATCAGATGCATTCATAATCCAGGAAATGTACATATCCCTTTAATTAGCATTCAAGAACCATTTATTTACAAAAGAATGCACTGCCGATTATCACATGACTGACTTTATAAACAAATGGCTAGTATAAATGAGTATCTTGTTTTTCTTTCTCTTTACAAATAACTTGGATTCCTTTAATTTTAAAGAATATATAAAGTATAATCCCCCTGCAACTCCCTCTAGTTGTGCATTAAAATAATGATATGCAGTCGTTGAGTAGCTCTGCTGAGCAGCTTTCTGCATGTATGTCCTCATCCCCCCTTTTGACAATTTGTAGCCAATCAAATGTAATCATAAAGACAACATATCATTGGATAAGGGCAGTGATTTATTGTGATGATTTCTATGCAGAATATACATACAGTTCTGTGTAAATTAGCTTTTCCATGTCTCCTTACGTTTAGGTATTTATTGGCACATGATTTGGTTTTGTTTTGTGCTGAATACTTTTTAATTATTATTGTTTATAACGATAATAATTTATTATTCCTGACATATATGTTATCAGATGAGGACAACTTGTATAAAATGACATGAATATTTGATCACTGGTATTCTGGCAGCTAAATATATGTATGTGCTAAGTGACATCACCAACTAAATATTCCTGATTCATAAAGAGAGAACATGGATCAATCTGTCATGTATTGGAATTCCCTCTTATATGGCTTCAATAGTGTGAAGGTTTGGAGTAGGTTTTAGCAGAAGCTACATGTTTAATTATGCAGTACGCATTAATAAAATTTAATTTAAAAAAAAGTAATATTAATATTAGTAATTTCAGCTGCTGGTATCCACCCACTATAAGGTCAGTGGGGGTGGTGACATTTGTATAGTTGCTACATTTTTCATTTTTAGACACAAAGTATACTATCACCCCCTTCTGGATCGCTACCTTGTTGTGGTGTTGGGGCTTGTGTACCTCAATGAAGCTGAGAGTTATACCATGTAGGGTCAATCAAAATGGGCAGGTCATAGCAGAGAGGTCAGACAAATCTCAGTCTGCTTGAGAAGGAACTGGCAACACACCCAGTATACTTACCAAGAAAACTATATGGATTAGCACAACAAGAAACACAGACAGAGGTGCCTGTCATGCTGCATCCATATGGTCACTGAGAGTCGAACATGACTAAAGGACTGGGCAACAACAACAAATATTAGCACACTGATCTCCATTGGCTTTGGTTTTTGTGTTAGAGGTTTTAGCTTGGCAACATTCTTCTGCTGGCAGAGCAACATAAAAAAAAATATATATTGTTTATTCTTGTATCAAATGTGATTATTCTAAAAAGCCTTTAGATCTATCTTTCTATATGACTTCACTCTCCCCTTAATGACCTTATCAGGGTGGCGACAACCACTCCAGGGCATTATAGTGGTCCCTTAAATATCATAAAAGCATCTCCATGTTTTTTGATGCTTTTGCGAATGGCACATGATGAAAAAAAGCTTAAAGGACCAATGTAATGATTTTTTTGTCTTCAAAGTCTCCTCCCATCTAAGGAAGTTGATCTCTGAAAACTAAAATGGTGTATTCCACAACAGTATAAAAGCCTATAAAAGTAATAAATTAGAGGCAGTATTATTTTTTTTATTTTTTTATTTATTTTCAAGTTTAGGTCTTCAAAAGAGGCTATTTTACAGTTTTTTGACCACAGTGATCCTATAGTGATTATTAACCACAGTGACCCTATAACTCTCTAGTATAAATGGCTTTACCCATTAGGGTGGGTGTCCAGTGTCTGATTGTGGTGACCACAGACCAAACAAGGCTACCTCTGTAATATTTGAACAGGTTTGCATGGCTCTTTACCTCAACAGCACCAATCACTGTGACATGTTTACTGAAGTATGATGTTTATCCTTGGAATCCAGGCGTTGTGTGTGTTTTACTTTATTGGATTTCAAACTGTTTCAGGAAAAGGAGATTTCCTAAGCACATTTGCTTATCTGGTGTGAACCAGCCATGAAAAAAGTCATAATTTGAGCTGCCATGTACACGGGAGAAAAATAAATAAATAAAATAAAATAGGAAACATTATGTACATATATATATATATATATATATATATATATATATATATATATGTACATATACGGTATATGTATATATATATATATATATATATATATATATATATATATATATATATATATATATATATCATTGTCATTAGAAATTTCTGACGTGTTTCGCTACTATAAAGCTTCATCAAAGCTTTAGCCAGCACTCAAACTACCTGAGAAATGTAAATGTTTACGCAACGGGAATGATTTTCTTATATGATGTCTGTACTTACTCCCGCCCATATAAGTCATTGCAAGCAGCAAGCATTAATACATTACCTTTCATTATAGCAGATTATTGCCAAAGTAGCCATTAACCCAACATCAATCAACACTGACCCCAAAACAACGCATATCAATTGCGATGTTCAGTATCACCGGTCACATCCATATTACCAATAAAAGCACAGTAAAGATTGGTCAAAACCATATTCAGAGAGTAAAGTAATTATTATTAGAGTAAGTGTTCCTATTCAATACAAAACAATAAGGGCCTCATTCAATTGCGATTTGGCCAATTGAATAGGGCTCTAAATAAGCACATAGCATATTTTTTTAGAGAAGTTTTTAGTTAGTGAAAACCTTGCTTTTGGATAGATGCTTACTAACTAAAAACTTATTTAGAGCCTTATTCAATTGGCCAAATTGTAATTGAATGAGGCCCTAAGGGTCTATCCAAACAGGCATCCGATACGGGACTGGTGAATGTGGTAAGTATTGATATTAAGATATAAAATAAAAATAAATGAACAACACAGTTGCTAGGACTACTGAAAAATCATTATCCAACGTCATCACTTGGAAATACTCCTTACTTTTTAATACCAGTCCTCACTGAGACTTCCCACTGCATATTCATGGAGTATCTCTCAAGACTAAATAGACATCTCTTCAAATATCCATTAGTGGAAGGATATTCTACAAAAACATTGTTTACACAGAATTTGATGAGATTCCTCCTAAAGTATATATGAAGGGAGGCGACCAGTGGCAGAGCTACTGCTGGTGCAGCAGGTGCAAAACATGGTAGTTGCCCTCTGCAACTGGAAGCAACTTGAAGTTAAGTGGAACTCCAAATGTATTAGGGGAGTAGGGATAATTATTTATATTATACATATATATATATATATATATATATATATATATATATATATATATATATATTTTTTTTTTGTGTATATAAAATTGATCAGTGATTTATAAACTGCCCTTTAAATTCATGCTAGTCATGTGATTCCCATGTCCCTTTAGCATGGATATAATATTAACTGTCCTATCTTTTCACAGCACCTCAGAAATCCCACAATTCCGTTTGCCGTACGACGTCGTTAATTTTGAAATCGATCTGATGAAGGATCTGGGAGTCAAGGTAATAAACTGATGGCATAAAGTGATCTGCAAAAGGATCTCTGCTAAATACCACGTCCATTAGCGGCAAACAATTAAAATCTACAGTAGGCAGAGCAGAGAGATGCTTCCTTTAGCTCAGGGCATTCGTCTGTCTGCTGTCTGAATGCCAGTCGCCTGGAAAAGGGCAATCGATAGTTCTCATTTGGCATGCCTACATGTGATTAATTGTCCGTTAAAAAAAGAAAATAAAGTTTAAGTAGCTTTAGGGGTTCCATGCAGTTGTTGGAAGGATCTAAATTGCCTAAGCAGGTCTTATTATGCAGCCCTCATATACTATATGTGAAAACCAATAATGCTACGGAGTTGGTGTGATAAAATATTTGCTCATCTACTGTGCCGTATATATCAAAATTATATGATAAATTAGCATAGAAAATACATAGTATTAAAGGGATATGGAAGGTTCCTGGATGTCACTAGGAATGTATTATATCTGTGTATATATTTACTTTTATGCACTTTATTTTATTAAGAAATGCTTATAAGCTATTTTACTGTCTAAAATCAAACAAATATTCCCTGTATGGGTCTGCCCTCTGCAGCATAAGCAGACACAGACTCGGCTGTACTTGCTGTGCTGTGTCTCACACTAACCAATGTGTGTGAGAGAGGTTCTTACATTTCTGGATAGCAATGCATTCATTCATTGATGCAAGCTGCCTGATTCTTGGCCAGTGAAGGGGAAGGGGTGTGGTGCCAGATCAAATGATTTGCAAGAAACACCACTGACCTCCTCCAGTTCCCTTCCCCACCTTCACTCCACTAATAAAAAAAAAACATAACCTCATGACCCAAGCATTCAGGAAGCGATGCAACAAAGACAACATGGATTCCTCTAATCATCAGCTGTCTTCAAATATTCAGATTTTTCTTTAAAATGTTTTTATGTACATGGCTTGCGTGGATGTCTATTTTGTCTTGATGCATACTTCACAAACAACTGCCATTTTTCTTGAATTTCAATTGGTTCTTTAATATTTTTTTTAATTCTATATAGATCGACTCTAGGCCATAAAAATATTACATTGTGATATAGAGAAAAAAAATAACATTATGTGCTGTAAAATATAGACATTTTAAATATCTAGTCCTTATATATGCCGAGGATTGTTAGAAAAAGGAACGTTTGTCATAATCACATTTTGATGAGATGTTTGCAAATTCTATTAGGTTTACCTTTATTCTTTATCTTTCCGGTTTATTCTCCTTCAGGCTTTATTTTTTTAGTCTGTTTCCCAATGTTCTCTGTACTAGTGTTGCATTAAATAAGTTATCTTAATTGACAATGTTTTGTCTCTGCAAGGTAATTGAGGGCAAGGGCCTGGAAATGAACGGGATGACGATCACATCTCTGAAGGAAGAAGGTTTTGGAGCAATATTTGTTGGGATGGGTGAGTTCTCTAAATCAATAATATGAAAATGTAGGGATCAAAGTCTGCTAAGTGGCATTACAGTAAAATAATATTATGTGGTATCTTTGAAGCAGTGGTCCCAACTGTTATAGAAAAACTCCATATTGTATTGAGGCATAACACTATTCAGGAATATTGCTGGATAAGATTAATCCCAACTGGACATATTTTCCATTGGTCATATATCCAAAGTTCTGTCAATCAATCTTTGGCATATCACATTTGTGTACTTTATATGAACGAAAAGTGACAGGATGGAGTCTAAATGGATTCCACACAACCATGATCATCATGGCATACCAACAAACCATAATGAATTCATGTGTGTTAATCCTTGGCCCAACGATCGTAATGGAGCCACCCATTCTCAGATTTGGATATTCTCTGTGTTGATTGTGGGAACCACTGCTTTAGAGCAGTACACTTACCGGGGGCGAGATTGAGGATATCTATGCCTGGTCATAGGTGTGTTTATTGGTGTTCCACTATGGTTAGGTAGGAATAAGTCACAAAACATGTCCCTTTAATGTGCCTTAAGCAGGGGTTAGAAATCCAGGAAGACCAGCTGAAAGGTTTCAACAACTACACACAACTTGTTTTGCTACCGGTCTAAGAGGTTAATCATGGTTGGTTCTCTAAAGATTGTAACATCTGCCTCTTTGCCCTGGCATAATTTATAATATCTAAACCATTGCTTATCGTTTGATATTCTCTTACTTTTTTTTTTTGTAGAAAATTAAGTCGCTAACCAACACCTTCATATTCCTACAAGATGTATTCAACCAATGGTTGTTCCTTGCTTTTGATTTTATTTAACCAGGTCTCAAATTATGCATTAATCCATTTATGCCCATGGACATTCCTTACTGTATAGATTACTGCATTTCAGTGACCTACTTGGTGCTATGGAAATGGGACAACAGTCATGTTTTTTCTTTTCGGTAGCTGACTTGTTAAAGTTACTACACACATCCTTTTCCAACAGTGTTGTTTTAATGGAAAGCTGCGCGTGTTATTCTTCATGTTAGGTCATTTCTAATGGATTTTATTTTATTGGTGCTAATATGATAGACCTCTAATAAGGCAATCTGTGATTTAATATAGAGACATTATCCAGGCACTTTGTTTCGAAGTAAGGACAATCTCCATACTGCGGAAAGCTGACTTTTTAGTTATAAATTTATCATAAACATATCTTCTGAACTGAATGTGGCACTGTCGAGGTTTACCTTTTGGCATGAACAACCCTTGGATCGGTCTTGCCAAGGCGCAGTCATTGCTTCCTCCAATATTCCATATTCTGCACCAGTGGCTAAAGGAGCTATATTAAACAACTGCAAATAAGAAATAATCTCAAGGTGTAGTTGGAAAGCATATAGAGTACATATAAAATGAGGAGCATGGAGGGGGGTGAAATAGAGGCTGAGTGGAACATTTGACATGTCTTTCTCTAAAAAAAAAAAAGCACTTTGGATCTTTAATGGCTCCAGTGGCATTTTATGTTAGTCAATGACACATGGAGGAAAAACGTTCCTGATCATTGCATTAGTTAATATACTCCAACGACTAATAAGTGAATGGGAGAGGTCTTGCTTGGCTAGTTAGAAAAATCAAAACAAAGTCACAGGTGCTCAATTTTAGAATGAACAACATCTAAGTAGGTTTGCTCTATAGGTCTGGTTACCAACTTGGAGAGCAGCCTCTTTTAGCTCACGTGTGCCCATCACAGCGAGAAATTTTCTTTAGTCTGTTAGTCTGGTCTCACGCAAATGAGTGATCCAACCCCAAAATATGAGGCAATTCTATCCTGAGCAGGAGAAACCACAAGCCCCAGACATACATTTTGCTCGGTCTTGGACCTCGTCAATGAGGTGTAGCTGCACTCCCTAAGGCACAGGGACAAAGGAGTCCATGTCTGGAACCCCCTATCACTGCTAAGGTGAGGAAAATTAAACATAAAAGTAAGAGGCTCACAAGCTGAGAACATACAAACCTAAATAGATAGAAAAATCTCTCTAGTACAGTGATATCCAACCTTTTCACATGAAGGGCCACCTTGGACATATGTTCTTGCATAAATGGTGGTGAGAATATTACATTAATTGAAGAAGCAGAGAGAATGTAGGAGGAAGAGCGAAGCCAGGGTGGACACAGTTTTTCAACAAGTCATTGGCATGCCATGACAGTGTTGAATAATTTTGTCACTGATTTATACACTTATAGTATAGTGTTGAGTATATTTAGTGGAGACTCACAGACAAACCATTGGGAACCTCTTTTTCGCTCTATGGGCCTAGGTTGGACTCCCTTGTTCTTGGGTAGTCTACTCCTCATTAACAAACCTCATGAAATGTACATATTCTTATATTGAAGATATGGATATAAGACAAATACTAAGCATAACCTAATGTTTATAACATATGAATAATTTGGATTTAGGTATTTTATTGAATGCCACATAGATGGGAATTAGCTCAGGACTAACTTGGATCTTGAGTAATTGGAGAAAATTGGGATATCAAATTGTACTTATATGGTACAATGGGAATGTAAATCATTATTTTGCAATAGTAACATAAAGTAATACAATGTCAAAGCTATTGAAAAATTAAGATTGAAATAATTAAGTTACTTTTGAAGTTAAGAATTTCTCTCCTCTATCCGCCCACTATTATGTCATGAAGGGGGTGTGGTTGTGTTCACTGTGATTGTCTGAGAATGATTTTCAGAACGTTCTGTTTATGAACATTACCTTTCATGTTCATGTGTCAGTAACTTTAAAGACCGGTTTAGGCAGCTTCCCATGTTGCACCTGGACACACGGTTCTGACCATCTCCAACTACGAAATTTTACAACAAATGGTAGTATAGGAATTCCTTGAAACCAATATACATATTTGTTTTATACGCTCTATATAAGTTTATCAAGCTCGGCATTAGAGCATGGTATTTTTCAATCCAAAACTAATTCAGACCCCCAAAGTTTACATTTTACAATTTATTTTTCAGACAGCCTCCTAGTCTGCAGCATCCTCACCCCCGCATAATGTAATGGGGTGGAGAGTAGAACTTCAGCTGGAGGCTACAAAACTATATTTCAAAAGTCATTTTTCACTGTAAATTTTAGTTCTATATGGTATTTTAAGTACTAAGCACAATACTGGGCAAATATAATTTCTATTTCAGAAATGATATAACCAATTATTATTTACTACAGGTTTCCATTTTGTTTTCTGGCCTGCTACTATTAGTTTCTCAGATGAGTGTGTCCTTATAAACTTATGAGCTTCCTATCAACCCCTGCTTTGAGCACTGGCAGTTATAACCACCAAATTCCCATTGTGCAGAAAGACATTTCCTGTGCATTGAAAGTCTCCTCTTATCTCAAGACTAGATACCAGTAGATACCATAGCAGTATAATTCCACATAACAAAGTAATGGCACGCCGCCTTTTGGGGCGCACGCGAAGTGCGCAATGTCATGTGCGTGCCGACAAAGGCGCGCTCCCACACCAATGCGGAGAGAGGGTGAGTGCTGGGGGAGAGAGAGGGAGTGAGTAGTGGGGAGAGAAGGAGAGTACTGAGGGAAGGAGGGAGAGCTGGGGAGAGAGGGTGAGTACCGGAGGGACTGAGGGTGAGTTGGAGGAGAGGGGGAGTGCAGAGAGGCGTGCTGGTGTGGGTGCGCGCATTTGTCAGCCTTTGAGGGCGCGCACGAGATGTTGCGCATGTGATTATTTTAAGAGTGTTAAAGTGTTGCTTTACACACACACGTTTATTTACTTAAATGGATATAAAGTTTTCTAGTTTTAAATAGATATATAATATACCTTTTTATCTATCTATTTTTATGTACTTTATTTTATTAAGCTCATGCACTCTGTTTTTACTGTCAAAATAAAATCAAATAAATAAATATATATATATATATATATATATATATATATATATATATATATGTGTGTGTGTGTATATTCACATATGGTGGGCTAAGAGTGTACAAAGTACAGTAGTACAAATAAGGAATAGTACATTAATGATTCCATTTGAATGTCTAAAAGTTAATAAACACGTATTTCCTGCTCAAATTTCTCAGAAATGCAGTATATGCACTGCACTCTGGGAAAACTGGGCGGGACATGCAAATGTATTTTTATATATATATATATATATATATATATATATATATATATATATATATATATATATATATATATAATCAAAATATTGCCTGCTTGGGTCTGCCCTCTGCAGCTCATGAAAGCGCAGTACACCCTATTCTGTGTCTCATACTAACCAATTAGTGATAATCTCTTAGCAACATTCTGCAACATGCGGATGAGACGTGGTCCCTGATAGGCTAGGACACTACACTGCACATCCAGCCCTACAAGGTCTGTCTCTACATATTCTGATGAGGGCAGGCCCATACAGGGACTATTTGTTTGGTTTTAGGCAGTGAAAACAGAACTTATAAGCACTTTGTAATAAAATATAGTACATCTAAGTAAATCGATACATAGATATGTTATATACCTAGTTAAATTTAGATATCTTCCATTTAAAAGTGCAATACTGATACCTACAAATCTTACAAAATCATTATAGTGCCCCTTTAAACCTCTCAAGCAGTTGATCTGCATACATACAAATACTTGAGATTGCACTCTACAAAATACATTAATATGATTGCAGAAATATGCAAGTTCTGTGCTGGATTATCTCCAGGAACAACTAGAAGTACTTGGCCCACTTGATCCTGCATCAAATCAAGCTCTGCAGCATGAGGACTTCGCACGTTTTCTGTTTCACAGCTCAAATCAATAAAAACAATTCAAGTGGTGTCATCTGATTTATATCGCATAAAAATGCCAAGATGATAGTATAGGAGACATTTATTCCCATAATATGTACATTATTGGCTATATTCATAAGACTCCTACACAGCTGGTGTGCGCTGTTACAGTTTATATTATTTTTGGGAAACATTTCATTGCTTTTGCGATTCAGTGCTTATCGTTTTTTATCCAAGATAATTAAGGATCTTATTACTTAAAGGGATGCTGTCATCATCTAAATCACGCATTAATAAAATATAGAGTAGACTAACCTCCTTCTCATGTGTTTCTGTATTTTGACAGAACAAGAGAATGAATGAGTATATTTTAAACATTTTAAATTTGATTAAATAATATCATTTTATATAATTTAATTTAATTTTGCAAGTGGTGTGTGTGTATATATATATATATATAAATATATATATATATATATATATATATATATATATATATATATATATATATATATACACACACACAGCAACTCACAAAAGTAAGTACACCCCTCACATTTTTGTAAATATTTTATTATATCTTTTCATGTGACAACACTGAAGAAATGACACTCTGCTACAATGTAAAGTAGTAAGTGTACAGCCTGTATAACAGGGTACATTTGCTGCCCCCTCAAAATAACTCAGCACACAGCCATTAATGTCTAAACCATTGGCAACAAAAGTGAGTACACCCCTAAGTGGAAATGTCCAAATTGGGCCCAAAGTGTCAATATTTTGTGTGGCCACCATTATTTTCCAGCATTGCCTTAACCCTCGTGGGCATGGACTTCACCAGAGCTTCACAGGTTGCCACTGGAGTCCTCTTCCACTCCTCCAAGATGACATCACGGAGCTGGCGGATGTTAGAGACCTTGCACTTCCCCACCATCCGTTTGAGGATGCCCCACAGATGCTCAATAGGGTTTATGTCTGGTGACATGCCTGGCCAGTCCATCACCTTTACCTTCAGCTTATTTAGCAAGGCAGTGGTCCTCTTGGAGGTGTGTTTGGGGTCGTTATCATGTTGGAATACTGCCCTGCAGCCTAATCTCCGAAGGGAGTCGTCATGCCCTGCTTCAGTATGTCACAGTACATGTTGGCATTCATGGTTCCCTCAATGAACTGTAGCTCCATGCAGGCCCAGACCATGACACTCCCACCATCATGCTTGACTGTAGGCAATACACACGTGTCTTTGTACTCCTCAGCTGGTTGCTGTCCCACATGCTTGGCACCATATGAACCCAATAAGTTTATCTTGCTCTCATAGGACATGGATCCAGTAATCCATGTCCTTAATCTGCTTGTCTTCAGTGAACAGTTTGCCGGCTTTCTTGTGCATCATCTTTAGAAGAGGCTTCCTTCTGGGACGACAGCCATGCAGACCAATTTGATGCAGTGTGCGGCGTATGATCTGAGCACTGACAGGCTGACCCCCCACCCCTTCTACCTCTGCAGCAATGCTGGCAGCACTCATACATCAATTTCCCAAAGACAACCTCTGGATATGGTGATGAGCATGTGCACTCAACTTCTTTTGTCGTCCATGGCGAGGCCTGTTCTGAGTGGGACCTGCCCTGTGAACCCGCTGTATGGTTTTGCCCACCGTGCTGCAGCTCAGTTTCAGGGTCTTGGCAATCTTCTTATAACCCAGGCCATCTTTATGTAGAGCAACAATTCTTTTTTTCAGACGGGGCTCATCCTTTCGATTTGCGGGTCTACAGATCATCAGAAATCACAATTACACAATTCAACACTTTGAAAAAAGGAAAGCAGAAAAAAAAGATATGAGGTCCAAAAAAATACAAAGTTAACGGCCGAACCGCACACAATACTAAAACACAAAGAAAAAAAAAACATAAACAAAACATGACACACACACCCGGACGACTGGGATTGAGGTTGCACCACAATTTAAACACAATTTGCCCAGTTTCGGCACTTAAAAATCGCCTAAGAGACAAGAAAAATGTTGGCTGCAAAAAATGAAAATGAGGCTACACGACGCCTAAACACGCAAAACACCGCCAGGCACATAAAAATGGAAAGCAGGACTTAGAAAACTAAAATACGAGGCACATCCAAAACAACCAAAAACACAAAGAAAATACAAATATAACAAAAATAAACATCGCACCCAGCACGCGGCGACAAAAAAAATGGAGGACGAAAAAATGAAAAGGAGGCTAGCCAAGAAAAAGACCGCCAGGCACATAAGACTTTTACCCAGGAACGTACAAGGTACAAAATATACTATTATGAAGTACAGAAAACGCTCCAGACCCGCGTAACACATACACAATCGCCGCCATTTTAAAACACTAACTTGTAACTAATAACATTGACATTCTAAAATGGCGCTTTACACAACTAAACAAACCATTTGACCTCGCGCACGCAGCCTATATACTCTGCACACTTGCCACATTGCTGACACTTACACCTCAGCAACAGTCCAAATGTACATTGTATGCTGCAGGAAAATCTAAAGAGATTGTTAGCTCTTCAGCATATTGATTGCTGGATATATTAATTACAAATAAGTAAAGTATTTTAATGTATTAATTAATTAGGATTAAAAAATATATCTATATAAAAAATAAAAAGAGCAGTGGAGAGGGTCGCAATGAGCGCCGAAGGTGCTCAGAGGAGCAAAAGCCTTACATTGTACTGCATTACAATTTTATTTAGCAATTCGCTAGTGTATGTATGTATATATGTGTGTGTATATATATATATATATATATATATATATATATATATATATATATATATGTATGTGTGTGTATATATATATATATATATATATATATATATATATATACATATACACACACACCAACAAACAAACTTATGTATTAAAATATAGAAAGAGAACAAGAGGAGCTGCAAGAGGGGTTTGGGGGGTGCACAAATATGAATATCCTACAGCAGCATTTTTATAATTTTATAGCAAATCTTAACAAATTACATGTTGTTTCTAGGCTCTGTGTCTCATAAATAAAAGGAAAACATATATATATGTTTGTCCAATAAAAAAGGTATCACTATATACTGCAATACTCTGATTATTCATAAATATATATATATATATATATATTATATTATATACACCCCGATATTTGTTAATCCAAGGATAAGCTTAAAAGGAGCCATGTATATAGTGGTTATTGGATTAACAGAGTGAGCGTGCATTGTGGTCTAATTTGCATGTCCCCGCCCAGTTTGCCCAGAGTGCAGTGCATCAACTGTATTTCTAAGAAATTTGAGCAGAAAATAAGTTTATTAACTAAAATAGAATCACTTATGTACTATTCATTGTTTGTACTACTGTACCTGTACTGTATGTGTGTGTGTATATATGTATGTGTATGTGTATGTGTGTGTGTATATATATATATATATATATATATATATATATATATATATATATATATATATATATATATATATATATATGAGAGAAAGAGGTAATATTAGAGTTAAGTGCATTTTTCAACAGAAAAATCACTGCATAAAGAAATATCTGTGCATATCATAAATATTTAAATATTCTGCACTGCATCTTAAGGCCTTTGCCTCCACAAGATTGTGCTTAAATATTGACTTCTATCACTTTTATGACTCAACCCATAACTCTACCCAATGGTCAACCTTAAGCTGGACAAATATACCTATTCAACGTATACATTTCAACACTCTATGAAATATAAAAATGGCCATTAGCTATATGTAACAGTATAAATCCCCTTCCCTATTACATTTATATGTAGAGGGGATGGGACATTATTTATATAAAAAGGTGTGTGTTTGCGTCACTCAGTCGTGTCTGACTTTCTGTGACCTCATGGCTAGCAACACACAATGCTGATCCACTTTGTATTCATGGCAGAGGTACTGGAGTGGGTGGCCAGTTCCTCCTTCTGTGTGTCACATCATACAGCTCCTGGTATTCCTAGCTTTCTCCCATCCAAGTACTGACCAGGACCAACCCTGCTTGGCTTCAGGGTGGTGTGAGCTCTTGGTACCTTCACTTGGAATCAAACCCAGGTCCCAGCGGTGAAAGCACCAAATCATAACCACTGGACTACCAAGGCACATTGTATCTTTACACAGTAACTTTAGAACCTACCAAAAATGATAAAAGCCATTTTTAGTATTCAACCGCTACATAATTGTAACATAATTTGATTATGATAATCTAGTTAGTATAGGGTAGCTGTAGGCAAGTTCAGCCCTGGGGAGCCACACACAGGCCAGAATTTGAGGATATCCCTGTTGTGTACAGGCAAGACTATTTCTTCTTCAGTCATCTTGATTGACTAACTTGTACAAAGACAGGAAAGGGAAGATTTCATTGAGAAATATGAAGCATCCATCCATATTACTGGCTGACCGAGGCAAACTCACAAATTAAACATTTGGATCATTTTTGTTTGCTTTGAGATCCTTAGAAAAAGAAAACACACTGTGGTACATTATCACATACCCTCTTTTGTATACAAGAAAGAAAAATGATGCTTTCAGTTTTCTTTCAATGTAATGTCTTATATGTAAGACTGTCCCGGTGAAAATGCATTTATTTTAGTTGAACTTACTTTCATGTATAGTACTTAATGTATAAATCCTGAGTCAGAAATATGTCTTAAAGGAAGAATATGATCATTAATAACGCTCTACGGTTGACTGGGCATCCGCCATGCACACATTTTAAATGGTTATTGCAGAGTAGCAGAAAAAATGCCAACAATACACCTGATCAAGTAGGAGGATAAAATTAGTGATTTATAGAAAATCTTAGAATCTTAACTTAAAATAAAATTTGGGAATAAATCATTTTGGGGTATGAAGATATTCAGACCTCTGTAAAAGGCTTTAATTTATTAACGACGTGCAATTTGTTTTAATTAGTCTGCAAATACACAGCAGAGAGTTTTCAGACTAATTAGTCCTACTGATAGCACTGGCACTTGAAATTGCCACATTCTGATTCTGGCAGTGAGATGCTAAATTGCATTAATGATTACCACATTGCAGGTGGAGTAAGATTTCCTGCAGATGCATTTGCTACAAGAATTAATTTTAAAAAGAAAAAAAAACAACTTTTGATTTGTTAAAATCATTCTGATTTGAAAGGTAAATAAAAATTTCCTGGATTATGAAGCATCTGATAGAAGGGAATTGGTAGTGTATGAAAACATTTTTTGCATGAAAACATACCAAAATAGACATTAATAAACTCACCCTGACATTTGCAGATTTCCTCAGGTTTCTGGTAATTGATTTTGAGAAGAAACGCCCCTGAAAACCTAAGCTAAATTTGCATCAAATTCATTATTCATTTTTGGCCAATCACAGGCAGATATAACATTGTTTCAATGTCCGGGAACTCCGTCTCTGCAGGAAGGCATCATGGGATGTGTAGTCTTTTTAATTCACTGTGTAAGGAGTAACTCCGACATTGTTGTGTGGATTTGTGCATTGCGTTGCCCTTGGCTTGAAGGATTAAAAAACATATCCAAATGCAGTGTTCCTATTGGTAGGTACACTTTGCCTATGTAAGTAGCTCTGGCGGTGTGGAAACCATTTTTTTAAATAAAATAAATATGTATGTGAAATATATAATATAAAATGACTCAACGTAGTGTGTGTGTTTGATATAAGCAGCATGTGCTAGATTAGAAAAAGGTAAGAACAGGGAAACTTAGATATACCTTTAATTAATGCTAAATAATGTAGGTGTCCCATTTAAAAAGATCAAGTAAATAAAAATGTTATAGCAGTTTTCAGACAATAATGTTATATTTGTTTTGTGTGTTAAATCCGCAAGTAACCTTCAGATTAAATACATAATTATGCTCTGATAATTCCAATTTAGAAATGTGTTTTCCAATGCATAATTTAACATATTAGCTGAAAAATTGCTTATATTTATTTTATTACAGGGCTTTTTATCTAAATTGTCTTGTTTTTCTTTGTGGAGCAAGACAAAAAACAAAGAAAAAGAGATGCTTTGTACTTGAAAGAACGAAAAAATAAATACATTTTATAAAGCTTGGAGGTGTGCTCTTAATGTACTTGTCAAAAAGCGGCTATTTATCAAATTTTTATGAAAAAAGAAAAAAAAGGCTACACAGCAGAGACAAAGAACGGATATAAAAAAAAATGATACGTACGTATAATGCAATATTCATTATAATCTGGAAGGGAACCTTCATCTGTACTACTGAAGAAAACATTCTTAGAAACAAAAGCTCTTTATTTATAGAAGAATAAACAGGTTTTGAAGTACAGAAGATAAAATAGTGTTGTGGACGTTTACTGGAGGTATTTGTTAAATAAAATTGGTTCAGGGTATGATGTGATATACTCTGTCCAAGTTTGGAGAAGTGCTGAAACAAGAAATCCGTCTGCCATTTAGTAGCAGGATTTATAGTATTACAGTGATATTTGTAGCTGGTTTTCAGAGCTTGAGATTTCTGTCAAAAAACATACAACATTTTGTCGTAAAATTCTCATATTTGTTTAGTAGGCATTTGAAATGGCTGATTTAAAATAAAAGGAAAATGATCAGGGGTGTAGGAACCAAAATAATTCTCGGGGGGTATACAGCTCACTTGATACACGGAGCACTTAACAGCTTCTATACGCATACAAATACACAATGATAAGTTTGTCCCCCTCATCCCACCAGTTCCTACACCCATGTCGGCAACGTATAAATAGTTAAATGTTTATTAATTCTGCAGACTGCATTTGCAACAGTTAGGACTTCTTTCATACAAACCCTAAGGCAGGGGTAGGAAACGTTATAGATGTAGAGTACATAATCTTTTTGTTTGTTTGTTTGTTTTAAATTACTCCAATTTGAAGGGTCAATGAACAATGAAAAAAATAAGTTTGAAAACTTTAAGTGTATAATTAATTAGAAAAAAGTCTTACAGCTAGTTCATTTAGAAAAATACATGTTGATGCCAATGCAGGACCCTGGAGGGATCCATGAAACATTGGTGGAAGTTAGGTGTGTTCAGGGCTGTATCTACCTTTTTGGAGCCCCTAGGCAGTGAAGTGGAGGAGCCCCTGAGAGTGAGTATACAAGGTATGCACGGACCCATTTTAGTATTTTCTATATGTGTAAGTTCCCTTTCCTGTTGTAACTCTCTTGCTCTAGGTGGTTACCCCCTAGTAGCCAGTCTATGAACTGCAATATTTCTTTTTTTTTTAATGCCAGGAACAATATTTTGAAAGAAGTGGTGCCCCTCACAGGGAATCGCCCCTGGGCGGCTGTCTAGTTTGCCTCATGAGTAATCCGGACATGGGTGTGTGAGAGCTGTGGTTGCATTGAATGATGCAAGGGGCCTGCTTCTAGGTTAGTGAGGAGGAAGGGGTATGGTGTCAATTTCATTATCCTATAATCAAATACGTATCTTGCTCCTCCCATACCACTCCCTGCACTGTTCTCATAAACAGTCTTCAAACATTTAGAGTTTCCCAAAATATTTTATGCCCATGACTTACACAGCTGATAATATTGTTTGGTACATACTTGACAAACAAAGGATTTCTTTAAGATATTGAGTGCTAACCATGGGCCTCATTCTATTATCGGCCGTAAAACGGCCGCAAGGCTGCGATTCCTTGCGGGGGTTCCGTAATCTTGCAATTCAATTATACGGCCCCGCAAGGATCTCCCCTTACGGACGGCCGTAAATCTTGCTACCGGCCGTAAGCTCTGAAAACTTAAAACTCAAAAATAAATTCAAGCCTGCACTGTACAGCTCTGTAAATGCTAGGGATCATATTGGGGGACATGAGGATTAATAGTAACCCACTCTCAAGCTTGCACATCAGCCCAAACCCGAGTTGACATTAACTGTTTATTTCCCGGCCGCAGCGTGGGCGGGTCTGAGGCGCTCCAAGCACTCTGGACTTTTTACATGGATATTTGACATATATTAAAAAATAATGTATTTACGGATTTAAGTGTAGGGGAATGTTGTGCTATTTTTGCTAACACCTAAAATCACTTTATAGTCTCCTCAGAGTGCATGATGGCTTTATTTGGGCTATATTTAGTGCTTAATTGGTGCTAGCGGGACCTTTTTCCTGCATGTAAGCTGCGGCTCGGTTTTAGCCTTGCAGAGAGGGTTCCCGGAGCAATTGAATTGCAAATAGGATTTTCTTGCGGCCGATTCTCTTGCGGACGTTTTAGATCAAAGGCTTTCCTCCGGCGCGAGCGGCCGCAAGGGATAGCAAGGCGCCGGCCGCAAGCCTGCCGGAATCCCCGGCCGGAGGGGAATAGAATAGCAGAATAGCTTGCGGCCGGTCCTTGCGGCCCCGCATCTCCTACGGCCGCTAATAGAATGAGGCCCCATATGTTTTAGATGTTTATATATGCATTGAGATTGTGATTAAACTACTGTTATATATAAAATAAATATGAGTTTAAAAATATATAAAAAGCATTGAAATGTATATCTTGCCCTTTAATTAGTTCCCTGTATTTGTGTTTCCTTGCATATTTGGATACTTTAGGCTGCATATGTTTCTGAGATGCCACCTCATCTCACATAATCAATTTGACCATGTTGCTGCCCCAACCATTAAATACCCAATTTTTTTTCTACCCCCCCCCTCCCCATCATATCAATCTTATCACATTCACCACTACCTCACTTCATCTAACCTTCAGAATACATATCATCCTTTAAATTATAAGTAGTGAGTTTCCATTCTTGTAAAGTGCTTTTGAAAAAAGCACTTTTTACAAGACTTCAAGCTCAAAACAGGGCCCACCATTTTCTGCAGTTGTCTATATTGTATTTCCTTTTTCTTATCCCCTGTACAGCGCTATGGAATATGTTGGCACGTTACAAATAAAAGGTAATAATAATAATAATAAATAAATAATAATAATAATAAATCATCTGTATAAACATGTCCCCCATTTCTTGTCCCTCTCCCCATCTGGTCAAGTCACACTTCATTCCCGCCTGTAGTCCCATCAAATCCACTACATTATATTCAAATTTTATTTAATAACAATGCTTGCAGACATCTTTATTTGGTAGCAGCCTTGGCCACTCAGTATCACTTATGGTGCTGTGTCCAGCCGTAGGTTACTGGCCCCGGCTCTACTGTTTATAGGTGGCAGAACCAGCTAACTTATGAAGCTCTAATGAGACCTACTTTACTTTCACTAGACTGCTTGGTTGCAGTTGACATTTTGCCATATTTGCAATATTTATCTTGTTACTGTAAATATTCAATTGACAAGAAAATTAAATGGCAGAGCAGCTCCCAGAAGGGTAACTCTTCTCATCAGGCTCAAGGCCTTTAAGGTCCATAGGTGGCTCCAGATGTGGACTATTATCTTGATGTTACTAGGAAGCTCCTTACTAGCTGTAGGCCAAAATGCATGTCTGGCGTTCTCCTCTGTTTATTACACAGTTGAGCTAAAAGAGTTTTCTCAATGAGTGAGTCAGATTGCCCAAGGGTCACATTACTGAATTGTCCTGTCTGCTTTATCTCCGATCAAACACCTCAGGACTTTACATTTGTGTCTGTCTGTCTATCTCTCGCTTTGTCTCTCTGTATCAATAATATATATATATATATACTAGGAACTTGCTCGCCAAAAATTACGGGAATAAAATTGTAAGGCTGGCAATGCTGTTTGCCACACAATGTGAGGGTTTTGCTCCTCTGAGCCCTTTGGCGCTCATCACGAGCCCTGCGCTGAGCGCCTTTGGTGCTCATCACGCACCTCGCAATGCGCGCCCCTGTGTCTTTATGAATCATCTCCCCCCCCTGTCCCATCCCTGTGTCTTTATCCTCTGTGTGTGGTGAATGTTTGCGTTGCATGCGGCGGTGACTGCCGTTGGTTTAATTTTCAAAGTCCTACGTGCCATGTCTTTGTCCGTACGTGTTACTGTCTACAGCATTGTGTATTTTTTAAGTTTTGCGAGCCTGACGTTGCTGAGCCTTGTTTTCATGCTGATTCTGAATTTTTTTTCCCTCACTTAGCCGATTTTCCAGTTACTAAAAACGCCAAATATGCGTGTAATTCGCTTGCAACCTCACTCCCAGGCTTCCTTCCACCACCTCTGCTGTGTGTGAGTGTGCTATAATTTTTTGTACAATTCCGTGCAGCCTAAGTACTGCACCGCTGTCAAGCCTTGCTTTGCGAGGCTCGTGAATGTGTCCCTCGTTACCAACATCACAAACGGCACCAACATCGCAAGATCCACAACTATATATGTGATTTTATATATATATATATATATATATATATATATATATATATATATATATATATATATATATATATATATTAATAATGAGTATTGCAATATAATTTGATACCTTTTGTATTAATAATTACTAAACTACTAGATTACTGGACATTTAAAGCTGCTTCACTCTTCAATTATATATATATATATATATATATATATATATATATATATATATATATATATGTATATATATATATATATATATATATATACATATATATATACAGTATCTCACAAAAGTGAGTACACCCCTCACATTTTTGTAAATATTTTATTACGAGCGAATTGCCCGTCAAAAAATGACGGCAATGAAATTGTAAGGTAGCTAATGCTGTTTGGTGTATAATAATGAAATATGTAATACATTAGTAAATGAATATACTTTTCCTATTTTGAAGCATTGTGTTGAAGAGCTGCAATCTGTTTGGATGTTGCTGCAGCATTAGTGGTGTGGAGCTGCTGTGTAAGCGTGGTGAATGTGTGCAGTGTAATAGTGTGCGTGCGCGAGACCAAACCGTTAGCGTAGTGGTGTACTTCCGCATTGTCGTAAAATGGCGGGTAATGTGTGGTATGAATCTTAGCGGAATATCCGTAGGTCTTTTCTGGTGTTTTGCGAGTTTCTTGTGGTGTTTTGCGTGTTTAGAGTGCTGTAACCTCGTTTTAGTTTTGTTCGGCGGCCATTTTTTCCTCTCGCTTAGAGAATTTTTTAGTGTCTAAACTCTTTTATTTTGAGTAAAATGAAGGTCTAAGTTGCTTTTTTGAGGTCCTGGATGGTCCCTTTTGCTGTAGGTAAGCTTTTTATGTATGTGTTGTGTGTATTTATTGTGTTTTAAAAAATTTTATGTTCGCGGGTTGCGGCCGATTTTTGCGAGGTCGTAATGTGTGCAAACGTGTCTCGTATGTTGTTTGCGTTTGTAGCCTCATTTTCGTTTTGTTCGGCGGCCATTTTTTCTCTTGCTTAGCGAATTTTTTAGTGTCTAAACTCTTTAATTTTGAGTTAAATGAAGGTGTAAGTTGTTTTTTTGAGGTCCTGGATGCTCCCTCTTGCTGTAGCTAAGCTTTTTATGTATGTGCTGTGTGTATTTGTTCTGTTTTGATGTAATGTAATGTTCGCGAGTTGCGTCCGATTGTTGCGAGGTCGTAATGAATGGTAACGTGTCTCGTATGTTGTTTGCGTTGCGAGGTAAAGTTTGCGAGGGTCGTAGTTGGTGTGGCGTGTTGTTTGCGTTGCGACATAAAGTTTGCGAGGGTCGCAGTTGCTGGCAAGGAGCGCCTTTGGCGCTCCATGCCAGCAACTGAGGCCCTCGCCTGCAGCCCTCGCTATGCACCCGCAAGCGTTAGCAACAACTCGTACGCTCACAACAGAGTTAAGTGAGAAACAGACCAGCATTGTAAATAATGTCTTGATAGGTCAGTATCTGTTTCTCACTTAACTCTGGCCAATGAATTTTGTTTTTCTTGTTTATCCCCCAAAAAATAAAAAATGTAATCTCTTTCAGTTTACTGTTTTTAGTTCATACTTGTATCAGTATCGCTTTTTGACTTGATAAAGAGAGGCATTCTCTCTCGAAAGCTCGTTGCTTTATTATGAATACATTTGTCCAATAAAAAAGCTATCACTATTCACTGCAATACTCTGATTTTGTATATACTGTATATATATATATATATATATATATATATATATATATATATATATATATATATATATGTGTGTGTCTATCCATATATATCTATGTACATACTAAAATTACATCTATTGATCTATCGCCATCCATCCATCCACACCTATGTTATGATATTCAATAGTGCACCTTGTATCCTGATTACCAGCCATGACACTAATTAGCCCACAATCCATGTAGAGGTCAGAAAGCCGTCCTGACATACATTTAAATAGATAACCTTACTATGGAATCCATTATTTTACATACATTATTCTCCAAACGTACAGGATCATGGCATTTATGAATATATGTTTATTCATTCAGTCCAACAAAGGTGTTAAAATAATTAACTTGAACATTCCTTAGAATAAACTTGTCTTATTTAATACTAAGATGGGAGCAGCAGTGTGGGGTCAGGGACTGAGCAGTGAATGAAAGTCAAAATTTAAATGAAGTGCCTTCTCCTCTTTAGCACTGGGCACTGATGGTAACTGATATAATGTTTGATTAATGAACGGCAGCCTTGCAGCGGGTGGAAACATCTGTAAGAAATGATTTATTATTTCAGAGGTACAGGACGCTTGCAGTATCTTGCAGATTTAAGTATGTGTGGCTGAATAAAATAAATGAGATGCAACATGTGAAAAATGAAAGAACATTACTTGCAAAGGAGGTTTTGCAATCCAGGATTTTTTTTTTTTTTGGTTGGAGAATACTTTGTCATAGGGATTTTTAATGTGCTTCTGAATATAAATCATTTAACTGCTTCATAGTATAAACTCAGTTGGAATTCTTACATCTATCATCTGGGACAGAAATGATGGTTCAACTTAATGTGCTGTAACCTTCCTTAAATGTTCAGAAAATAGCCTGGTGGTCAGAAATCTATGTGTATATTCTAAGATGTGAATATAGAATAAATTACTGTAGGGGGGAAACATCAATTCGTTTTTAGAATCAACTGTGATAAAATACGCCAGGACATTTTAAGTCGGCTTCTTCAACTCTTTGACCTTGGATGAGACTTCTCTTTATCTGCTTTTTTTCACTAGCCTTTATCTCAGCCTTTTCAGACCACAAAATAATCCATGTTCCTTTAACTATGCAATGGCAGCTGGAAGGATGAAATATTCTGTTCACGCAAGTGGGTTTTTTCCCCAGTTGTAATTATTCAGAAAGCAGAAAATACTACACTTGGCTTAGGCATCTGTATTGCTTCACTGAATGCGGAAATGGCTTTTAAATTTTTCTTAAGGGATATCCAAGTCTTTTGGAAAAAAATATAATTAAGACGGGACAAGTCAATGGTGGCTTGCAGTTATAATGCAGTAAGTTCAATGTCAAATGTGTACACTTTACAAGAAAATATTTAGTAGTAATCCAAGCTTGTTGTTGCCAGATTGTTAACAAAGTTGACATTTGGGACAACAGTAGAGATTTAGGCCCCCCATTCTAATCACCTATATCACAGATTACACCATGTTTAAGGCCAAAGTAAATCTCCCCAGCTATGTTAATCACCATCCTGGAAACATTGTGAGAGACCTGCTACGAGTGACTGCGGCAAGCTGGAGCCACAAATTATGATTTTGGCACTGACAAAAATTATGAGTTACTACATCAAACTTTTACACAAAAACCCTATGCCAATAAGACTTTACAAATAACTTGCAAATCGGGGTAAAGCAGTAACTACAACAAACTGAAGAAAATATGACGGATACCAAGGACCACTTGCAAATGGTTTTAAAACCATTGCTGAATGCTGCAGCAGTGACAGTATAGCACTGAAAAACAATGAAAACAATGACATTTCAACATTTGACATTTAACAGTTCAATATAAACATAGATGGAATTAAAAAAATACGTAATTGTATTATAATGTCTGTTTCATTATACAACATCAAGGGTAACGCACAACCCAGTACTCAAAGAGTTAATACAGATCCGGAAACCACATGGACTTGGAACAAATGCTCTAATGCAAAAACTTACATCTGAATTCAGTTTGGACATAGTTCCAGTTGTCTACTGGAAAAGGAAGAGAAATTAGTCTCTCTCTCTTTCTCTATCTCTATCTACAAATATTAAACACGTTTATATTTATGAATGGATAAAAGAGGCTCAAGCTCATGGGAGATTTGCAGTCCAAAATTAAAGCGTTCATAAAACAAGGAGAGTTGCTATATTTGGTGGTTTCTCTAAAACTACTTTTACCTTTATAGCTTATTTGTGTTGATGTTGTTGGTTTGTTACATACTTCACAAATGTGAACTTTTTTCAAACTACAATGGCCCATATTCAATGCTACGAACATCTTACCAGGGACAGAGGCAGTTACAATCTTCATCCAATTTTATTCAAATGACCATATTATTATGGTGGAATTTCCAATAGGGTAAAGTAAGGAGGACTTCTTCTATGCAAAGATTTGAGAAAATGTTTATAGTTTCTGATTGGACCTTCACATCTTGTAAGTAAATTATCCATAAGGCAGATTTACTGCTGGGCCCTGATGAAAGATGGATACTGGTACAAATGCAGTTTTTGTAATATTTTCTTGTAATAGTTGATATGCACAGGGCTGGACAAAAACCCCACAAGCCTGGTTAGTAATATCTTAAGAATCTCAGACCATCCTATATATTTTCTGGATGTTGAATATATTTTACCATCATATGTTCTTTAATTAATTAATTTTGATTCACATGTTTCATCCCTTTTATCCTCCTAAATGTATTTATAAAATGTACAATTCACTTTCTTCTGGCAAGCCTCAAGAGAAACAGATACTTTGTAAACCTTCAACTTTCTTACTGTTCTCTCTAATCTAGGGTGCCATGTTTAATAGCAGGAGGAGCCGCACGATATCCGGAATATATCCCCGGTTAATGCTATGACATTTAAATGCTAACAAAAATAAAGTTGCTGCTGGTATCCACCCACTATATAGACAATGGGGGTGAGGTCGCTTTATCTAGCAAATACATTTTAGACACAAAGTATACCAACAATGAAAACATAGATGGCTCAAGGTTTTGATGCCTGGGACTTGAAATAGGGATGCTACCAAGGATCAATATTGATAGTCACAAAATGTATCAAAAAGAGATTTTGAATCCAAAGGATCCCAAATAGCAATATAGAGAATAATGTTTAAAACCTAACTTTTAATACTAATAATTAAAATAATAATACAATCTCTGCAGTATTAGTGGGACACTATATTTGTTTATATATTTGCAAAAATAAGTTTTGCAATAGAATATCTGATTTCCAACATAAGTGATATTGTAAATGTGTGTTTATAGAGATATATGATATTTGTGAGACACATTATGTGTTTAATTCACTAGAATTTCTCCAATAATGATATACATCCTTATATATAATGAACTCCAACACATTTCTTTTCTATATTAGAGATGCCCCAGAAAAATATTTTTCGAGCACCTACATAGAGAAAAAAATATAAATACGGTACAACCTGGAACATTGATCATTTCAAGTACTAAATATAAAAAATACCATCATAATTTAAATTTTAAATAAATATTTAGAGCAAAAGATGTATGAATATAAACAGTTATAATTATCATTCATAATAATTGTGGGAATTCATCAATAAGATATTTAATAAACACACATTCAATAAACAATATGATAATAATTATTCAGAAACATATGGTACCATCCATATTTTGATAAATACCAGCTTCCATATCTATTTACCAACAGTAACCCCTGATGAAAGGTTAGAAACGCGACGTGCGTCGGGTTTGACGCCACGTTACGCAAGACGCAACGCTGACTGATGACATCATCATCAGATGCCTAGGCAGCACCAGTGTGCAGGACGCTTCTTAATAGACCGGATGCCCCAAAGCCCTATATTGTCCTAATAAGAATCATCTTTCCCCAGAATGGAGCTTTAGACAAATAGATTGGAAAATACTTATGGTCTTATACAGACATCTAGTCTATTATTAGTATAGAAGTACCCTGAGACTTATTGCTTTTTAGATTTATACTATTTATAGTGTGACACTCCTGGACAAATATATAACTTTTCCCATCCTGATTTTTGCACTAGGCACTTGACACTTGATGTGAGAGAGCACCTTATTTACTAGTCACTTTAGAAATCCCCTTATTAACTCATATACCAGACACACTAGGATGGTCTATACTATATAAACAAATATAGTGTCCCGCTAATACTGTCATTTCATATCCAAAACTACCCGATTATCAATGTGGCATCTGCTGTTCAAAGATTGTATTATTATTTTAATTATTAATATTAAAAGTTCAGTTTTAAACATTATTCTCTATATTGCTGTTAGGGATCCTTTGGATTCAAAATCTCTTTTTGATACATTTTGTGACAAAGTATGCCAACACTTCCACCTCCAATGATTGTTTATTCTCTTGTCTAATCCAATTGTTCTTAAAACTATTTAGACTATCTCTGAGCCAACACTCCGCTTGATGACCTTATCAGGGACAAAGGCTCATATGAAGGCTGATACTCTAATCTTTGCAAATAAATGTAATATTGTATATTGCTATTATAAGTTATAAAGTATTGGCTCCTCTTGCTAGACATTGCATTGGTCCTTTAAGACAAAAAATAAAAATGCTAATAAAATTAAAATCTATTTTTTTCAGCTAATGTCCAACTGTTCAGCAAGTTGAATTTCAGCCAATTAAATAACTTTACATTTTGAGTAGGAGAATCTGACATATATTTTCTTACATATTCTTTACAAAAATTGCCATTACCTGAGGGCAGCTTAGCATCAGATTTTGTTCAAGCCAATGTTTTAGCTATTGTTGAAGTCATTTCAGTTTTTTCAGGATTGGTCTATTAACGGAACGTCTCATTTTTTTCTACTGTAGAGAGAGATTTGTATGAAGACATCCTGCATAGTTTAAATCGGTACCTGGAGCAAAATAAGGCTCCTAGGAAGTAAAGGATTAATAAATGAAAACTTGCTAAACTAAAAATGTGTATGTGGAGTGTATTAGGGTAATTGGCCCAATATCCTCCGAAAACAAAACATAGCAACTCTTAAAATGAATAGAATTACCAAATCATGAAATGTATTTATATTATACAAAATAGTTTTCTAATACGGTCCAATAATCGATGAACAGATAATATTCAAATACCTATATATTCTGTTTTTATTGATTATAACTTCAAAAGGCATGGAGCAGTTCAAGCATTGAGGACATTTTTCATTCGGGATTCTTGAAATGATTTCCTATATAAGTAGACCTACCCCCCAAATTTCCCAGCACGATGCAGACGAGTACTGACAGAGTGAAGTTCACTCTTCAAACTCTACTAAGCTATCACATAACCCTAGAGAAATGCCATCCAAGTGCTCAGTATATCCATAATATCATAAGCCTTAAGTTGCTGTCCTATATATATTCTCTAAATCTGTATCCCACATGACCCATAATGATGTCCAAGCTTGCAGGACTCTCCTCTGAAGTCTCTCCTGTGACCAAAATGGTAATAGAAAGTCGTCCTGATTCATTTAAGCCCCTATAAAGACACAAAATTCCTCAGAGAACTCAAAACCAATTCTATAAAGAGCTGCTGCTGCCTACAGTTACACCCTATGAGCCTGGTATCCCCTGGGATTCCTCTCTCAATACCCAGGGACCACTTTGTCACCCTTTCCCCCATCCTTGTGCTGTTGGATGGTCAGGTCCATTAACCCAGTGGGGGTTCCTATGGACCCTTATGGGGCCTCTAACCATTAACACAGGGATTCCTATGGACCCCCATGTCATGTAACTTTAACTAGTTACCATGGGGGTCCATTTATGTAATGTCTTTTACTTTAGGATTTTTTTGGAGTTTTAGGTTCTAATATAGACCCCTGAGTTGGTAGGAAGGGTAGCATGGGGGTCCATGAGTATTGTATAGTATTTAACTTTCAGTGCCATATGAGTCCATAAGGACCCCCATGGCTATACTTTGGATTACTATAGGGGTCAAATGATGGATGGACTCCTAAGGTAATACTTTACATTCCCATCAGGGTCCATAGGGACCTCATGTAAGAAGTTTAAAGTTGGGCCTACTTTGGGGGTTAGGTTCCAAGGGGGTCAAATTTGTACCCATGCAGTGCTAGGAGTGGTGCCATGAGAATCTCACCTCTGGTATAGGGGGTTAACTCTAGATGCCATGGGTGTCCATGAGGGACTGTCATAGTAACAGGATTAATATTAGTTGCCATGAGGATTCATATGGACCTCTTGGTTATACTTTAGATTACTGGTTCATGTGACTAGTTTTGTCAGCCAGTAGATGAGACACGTTGCTATAGCGTCCAACAAATAGAATGGTCTATTTCTCTCTCATGGGGTACGGAAGGTTGAATCATATACACTTTGTATTAGTTTATATCATTGTGACAAGCTTGGCATCATCAGAACAGGGAGATGGTACCTAGATGTGACCAACTAACCCTGGCACATTATAATTGTTCTATAATTAAGCTACCACACAATATTACTTAGAGTGAGTGTATGATGAATATATAGTTGTACCGAGCAGCTATATAAAACACCTCACAATTACCAAATAAATTAAACTTCAGTTTCAAAAGAAAACACTTTTAATAGCCCAGAGAACCAAAGATGAATGCGAATGTAAGTTTTAGAACAGATGTATCCTAAATAGTGATGTCGCGAACATCAAATTTTTGGTTTGCGAATAGCTGACGCGAACTTCCATCAAATGTTCGCGAATGGGCGAACCGGGCGAACCGCCATAGACTTCAATGGGCAGGCAAATTTCAAAACCCACAGGGACTCTTTCTGGCCACAATAGTGATGGGAAAGTTGTTTCAAGGGGACTAACACCTGGACTGTGGCATGCCGGAAGGGGATCCATGGCAAAACTCCCATGGAAAATTACATAGTTGATGCAGAGTCTGGTTTTAAGCCATAAAGGGCATAAATCCCCTAACATTCCTAAATTGTTTGGAATAACATGCTTTAAAACATCAGGTATGATGTTGTATCGATCAGGTAGTTTAAGGGTTACACCTGCTTCACAGTAACAGACCAATCTACCCGTTTAATGCACCGCAAACAACCGCAAACAGTCCCTTTGCACAACCGCAAACTCCCCATTTGCACAAGGTTGGATACCAAGCTAGCCATGTCCCGTTCCTTGTCCTCACTGATGTCATTGAAGGTCTCTTCCTCCACCCAGCCACCATGGGTCCCCGAAAGGTGACAACAAGCCCCCTGGGATGCCTGCTGTGTTTGGTCTTCCACCTCCTCAAAGCCACCTTCCTCCTCTGACTCCTCTTCTTCAGACTCCCAGAGTCTGGGGGCTTCCACTGTCCAGCATGGAAGATTATACACAGGTCAGAGTCTGGGGGCTTCCGCTGCCCAGCATGGAAGATTATACACAGGTCAGAGTCTGGGGGCTTCCACTGCACAGCATGTAAGATTATACGCGTTGCCTCGGTCTGCATTATTATAAGGTGTGTACTGTTAAGTAGTACTATTCCTATCGGTTTAATCCCTGTTACGTCCACTATCAGGGGACGTATATATGGCATGGATTTTTGGAAGCGGGAGATGGAAAAAGATGCTTGGTCGGTCCTCCCACTTCAAATTTGGGGCACTGCGCGTGCAATCTAAGGTGCCACCAGATATGAGTGTCACTGTGCACTGGCAAAAGTTGGCAGAGTAGATGCAATAGGCTTCACACACACGCCTGTAGGCAGGCAATTGCTATTCAATCTATTACAGTCAAAAAAGTGTTGTTTTATGTCACTGAGCACAATATAAGCTGTGAGCCTGACACAGGCAGGCAACTGAAATTAGATTACAGGAAAAAAATGGTTGTTTTCAATGTATGTTACACCACCAGGTATGAATAGTGAAAATAAGCACAATATAAGCCGTTTATAAGCTATTATAAAATAAAATAAATGATGTTCAAAGTTTCCTCAATGATAAAGTATAGGGGGCAAACCGAAAAGCGCATGTGTTCGCCATTCGCAGCGGACGCGAACATGCGAAAATCGCCGCCAATAGTTCTCCGGCGAACTGTTCGGGACATCACTAATCCTAAAGATTGATTTGCATATATCCACTATTAAGTCGTGTGCCTTACTAAATTTGTTGTGTTCTGCTTATATGAAATATGCAAGCAACTAAAAAAAAATAATTTATATATTTCATTGAATCTTATCCTGCATTGCCATGAGATACTAAGAAAAGAAAACTAGCCTTTTAGGGGCCCATTGTTAATGATCCCTCATCAGCCTTCAATTGAGTCCTTTGGACTCTGAAATTTCTTACCATTGTTGGGTATAAGTAGAAATCTACAATCACTCTCACACTTAGATTGACTGTTTGATCTTTAACAATCTATGGTTGAACCCAATGAATGTCACCACCTGCTTCCTTGCATTTCAGAGTCTTGCTCTTGAAGTCCATGGCTGTTTCCTTGCATTTCCATTCATGCGGATTGAAAAATAAATAGTGAAGTGGTTGATTATTCAAACAAAATAAAAATACTAGGAAAATTAGATGGTAAAGAAATATAGTTGTGGGGAGGGACTGAGGAGAGAAAACCAAAAATACATAGAACTCACTAAAACAGCTGAGCACTAGAACATTTAAAATCATGCTGAAAAGCAGTTTACATGTTTAAAATTGATTCGGTATTGGCTGAGTTATAGGGATTTTGTAGTTGCTGCTACTATAGTCTTTGAAGCCATACTACAAGATTCTTCACAGATAATGAGAATGAAGGCTTGGCCACACTCATTAGTCTTGTACATTTAAACACATTGTCTTACCCGTTTTCTAATTGTTCTTTGTTTGTTTTGTCCTATGAACCCAATAAAAAATATTTAAATAAAACGTCATATAGAGCTATCAAAATTATTATTATTATTATTATAGTTAATTTATAACGCGACAACATATTCCGTAGCGCTGTGCATAAGTTAAGTTCAGACAAAGATAAATACAAATTAACATATAACAAAGCAAGGAGGGCCCTGTCTTTGGGCTAGGAATCCATGTCCATGATGGATTCCCAAATTACTTAGGATAGAAACTCACAGACTTACAATCTAAGGTATAGTGAGTGGTAAAAGAGAGGGGTGATAAGTGTGTATTAGCGTGGAAGGTGATACGCTTCTTTAAAGAGATGCGTTTTAAGTGAGGTTTTAAATGTTTTGAGGCAAGAGGATAATCTAGTGGAGCGAAGCAAGAAGTTCCAGAGACTACGGGCAGCACGAGAAAAGTCCTGGAGGCAGGAGTGAGAGGAGGTGACAAGTTGTAGAAAGAAGGTCATTAGCAGAACGAAGAGTGCGGGTGGGGGAGTATTTGGAGATGAGAGCAGAGATGTATGGGGGAGCGCTATTGTTGAGGGCTTTGTAAGTTAGGGTCATGGTTTTAAATTTTATTCTTGAGGCTAAGGGAAGCTAGTGGAGTGATTGACAGAGAGGTGATGCCGACCCTGAACGTGGTGTATGGAAGATGAGTCTAGCAGAGGCATTCATAATGGACTGAAGTGAAGATAGTTGGGTGGTGGGTAGGCCAACAAGAAGCGAGCTGCAGTAATCTAGTCGAATGATTTGACCCCTGGCATTGCTTCACTGGTGATTAATGTATTATCCAGTGTGCTATGTGAACACATGACTCATGTGGAGTCTAAACATTGAATAGCAACAAATTAATTCCTGAATTTTGCATAATAGTTATTTCAACCTCAAAGTAAAATGACTATAACTTCATCAATTCAGCATTAATTTAAAAAGGAAAAACATGTTGTCATCTGCTTTTTTTACCTCCTCTCTAATGATGCAGCACACAACTTGTGACTTCAGTGGCACATTAATGCAACAGAGAAAAGTAGAGTTGAAGGCCAGATAGACAATGCAGATGAATAGTGACAAGTAGAGAGATATTTAAAGTCTGGTATCATGCCGAGTGTTTTCTACATGGCCATAATGTTGTCATATTCTCACTTAATATTTTTTTTTTGATAAACTGAAGAAAAAGTCAATATCAAATCTTTGTTTGTTATCAAAGCACTTAGCACCTTACTATCCTTATTAACTCACATACCAGGCACACTAGGATGGTCTATACTATATAAACAAATATAGTGTCCCACTAATACTGCCATTTCATATCTAAAATTACCCGATTATCACTGTGGCGTCTGCTGTTCAAAAGATTGTATTATATTTTTAATTATTAATATTAAAAGTTCAGTTTTAAACATTATTCTCTATATTGCTATTAGGGATCCTTTGGATTCAAAATCTCTTTTTCATACATTTTGTGACAAAGTATGCCAACACTTCCACCTCCAATGATTGTTTATTCTCTTGTCTAATCAAATTGTTCTTAAAACTATTTAGACTATCTCTGAGCCAACCCTCCGCTTGATGACCTTATCCGGGACAAAGGCTCATATGAAGGCCGATACTCTGAGTTCAGACAAAGATAAATACAAACTAATATATAGCAAAGCAAGGAGGGCCCTGTCTTTGAGCTAGGAATCCAATGTCCATGGTGCATTCCCAAAGTACTTAGGATAGAAACTCACAGACTTACAATCTAAGGTATAGTGAGTGGTAAAGGAGAGAGAGGTGATAAGCTTGTTAGAGTGGGAGGTGATACCCTTCTTTAAAGAGATGCATTTTAAGTGAGGTTTTAAATGTTTTGAGTCAAGAGGATAATCTGGTGGAGTGAGGCAAGGAGTTCCAGAGACTACGGGCAGCACGAGAAAAGTCCTGGAGGTGGGAGTGAGAGGAGGTGACAAGAGTGGTAGAAAGAAGAAGGTCATTAGCAGAACGAAGAGGGTGGGTTGGGGAGTATTTGGAGATGAGAGCAGAGATGTAAGGGGGAGCGTTATTGTTGAGGGCTTTGTAAGTTAGGGTCATGGTTTTAAATTTTATTCTGGAGGCTACGGGAAGCCAGTGGAGTGATTGACAGAGAGGTTATGCCGACACTGAACATTGTGTACGGAAGATGAGTCTAGCAGAGGAATTCATATTGGATTGAAGTGAAGATAGTTGGGTGGTGGGTAGGCCAACAAGAAGCGAGCTGCAGTAATCTAGTCGAATGATATGAGCCCTGGCATCGCTTCACTGGTGATTAATGTATTATCCAGTGTGCTATGTGAACAGATGACTAATGTGGAGTCTAAGCATTGAATAGCAACAAATTAATTCCTGAATTTTGCATAATAGTTATTTCAACCTCAAAGTAAAATGACTATAACTTCATCAATTCAGCATTAATTCCAAAAAGAAAAACATGTTTTCATCTGCTTTTTTTGACCCCCTGCCTAATTGATGCAGAACACAACTCGTGACTTCAGTGGCACATTAATGCAACAGAGAAAAGAGAGAGTAATAGAGTAGAGTTGAAGGGCAGATAGACAATGCAGATGAATAGTGACAAGTAGAGAGATATTTCAAGTCTGGTATCATGCCGAGTGTTGTCTACAAGGCCATAATGTTGTCATATTCTCACTTAATTTTTTTTTTTTTTATAAACTTTACCCACATCAATTTATAAAACTCCAAACATTGGAAATGTAGAGTCCTCCATGATCTAGCAAATAATAATTAAAAGGCTGGGATAAAAATGCAAATGTAGTTACACAATCCTCTGTGCCTCCAGAAAATTTGAATTCGTGGTAGCCATAGATTGATCTCCTTCAATGGTTTCTATATTCTCTTTCTCTGGATAGTGGAAAAGCTGAGTGTGAACATATTCAGCAGATATGGTGACTGGCCTCAGGACACTGTATCCAGAGCTTAAACAGGTTGTTATGATTGGTAATGGGTGTATTGAATGTTTTTCATGGCTTGCTTTGCTAAATTTTGGCCTATTAGAAGTCATACAATGGTTTAGATCAACTAAAGTCTAAATATGTGAGACCGCATGATAAGATTGTCACAACTCTTTGCCTCCCCTATTTTTAGGGTATTTAGTAAGGTTCATCATTATAATATTGTGAGTTGTTGCAAGTTCATCACCTGGCTTAATCTTGGCTTCCAATGGCAAAACATATCTTTCTCTACAGTATATATACAGCTCCGCAATGTTAAAACCTTCTTGTAACTATACGTTTTTGACTGTGAACAGCACACAACATGTAATAAAATATACTGGTGTTCTTAAACCAAAGGTTAAAAAACCTTACGGTACTAGCAACCCCACTTAAGACACAAACATTTGCCTCCGCTTGTTTATAATCTCAGATTTGAAGCATCTAAGCTTCTCTAACACCTTAATTGTTTTGAATTTGAGCAGGTCATAAATAATTAAATAATTTTCCTTTGCAAATCAGAATTTGGTGGTTTTGGAACTCCTTCTGAGTAATGGTTTTGAAACCGGTCCTACTTCTTACTAATGGTTTTACAACATGACTTCCTTCTGACTAATGGTTTTGAAACAGGTCCTACTTCTTACTAATGGTTTTACAACATGACCTCCTTCTGAGTAATGGTTTTGGAACTGAACCTCCTTCTGACTAATGGTTTTGGAACTGAACCTCCTTCTGACTAATGGTTTTGGAACTGAACCTCCTTCTGACTAATGGTTTTGGAACATAACCTCCTTCTGACTAATGGTTTTGGAACATAACCTCCTTCTGACTAATGGTTTTGGAACTGAACCTCCTTCTGACTAATGGTTTTGGAATAGGACCCCTTTCTGACTAATGGTTTTGGAACAGAACCTCCTTCTGACTAATGGTTTTGGAACAGGACCTCCTTCTGACTAATGGTTTTGGAACAGGACCTCTTTCTAACTAATGGTTTTGGAACAGAACCTCTTTCTGACTAATGGTTTTGGGACAGGACCTCCTTCTGACTAATGGTTTTGGAACAGAACCCCTTTCTGACTAATGGTTTTGGGACAGGACCTTCTTCTGACTAATGGTTTTAGAACAGGACCTCCTTCTGACTAATGGTTTTGGAACTGGACCTCCTTCTAACTAATTGTTTTGGAACAGGACCTCCTTCTGACTAATGGTTTTGGTACTGGACCTCCTTCTGACTAATTGTTTTTGAACAGGACCTCTTTCTGACTAATGGTTTTGGAACATGACCTCTTTCTGACTAATGGTTTTGGGACAGGACCTCTTTCTGACTAATGGTTTTGGAACAGGACCTCCTTCTGACTAATGGTTTTGGAACAGGACCTCCTTCTGACTAATGGTTTTGGAACAGGACCTCCTTCTGACTAATGGTTTTGGAACTGAACCTCCTTCTGACTAATGGTTTTGGAACTGAACCTCCTTCTGACTAATGGTTTTGGAACAGGACCTCCTTCTGACTAATGGTTTTGGAACTGAACCTCCTTCTGACTAATGGTTTTGGAACAGGACCTCCTTCTGACTAATGGTTTTGGAACAGGACCTCCTTCTGACTAAGAGTTTTGGAACAGGACCTCCTTCTGACTAATAGTTTTGGAACTGAACCTCCTTCTGACTAATGGTTTTGGAACTGAACCTCCTTCTGACTAATGGTTTTGGAACAGGACCTCCTTCTGACTAATGGTTTTGGAACAGGACATCTTTCTGACTAATGGTTTTGGAACAGGACATCTTTCTGACTAATGGTTTTGGAACAGGACCTCCTTCTGACTAATGGTTTTGGAACTGAACCTCCTTCTGACTAATGAGTTTGGAACTGAACCTCCTTCTGACTAATGGGTTTGGAACTGAACCTCCTTCTGACTAATGGTTTTGGAACAGGACCTCTTTCTGACTAATGGTTTTGGAACAGGACCTCCTTCTGACTAATGGTTTTGGAACAGGACCTCCTTCTGACTAATGGTTTTGGAACAGGACCTCCTTCTGACTAATGGTTTTGGAACAGGACCTCCTTCTGACTAATGGTTTTGGAACAGGACCTCCTTCTGACTAATTCAAATTATGGTATGTCCGAGCACTGCACCAGCTGAGTTATGGCGCTCTATGGAAAAAAAAGGTTTTTGGAAGGTTTAAAAAAAACGCTCTTTAAAATACCTAATAGCAATTTGGGGTTTTTTGTTTCTCTTTTAGCTCATGGTGGGAAAAAAATAAGAAAACCTATGCACCATAAATGAAGAGCAATGAAATAATACACTTACATGTACCTAAAGACTTCTAACACAGGCCGGAAAACTTGTTTTCTAACTCAAAATCCTGGCACATACACACCTCAAGTCATATAAACTGCATGTCCCTGCCAGAATTCCTAGATTGTAGTTTAAGTCTTTGATCTTATGCCATTTTTACATGATCCCCTTTTGACGTTTACATTAATCAGTATAAAACAGCATCCAAACAACACAGGCCGCATATGCAATGTATCATATATTGGTGAGTTAAAGCGGAGGTGCAAGCTATGAAGGCTGCCAAATTCGTTTAGATCAAAGAATTAAGATTTGCTGTAATGTTATTTGCATATCACTGTCCAGAATTCCTAGATTGCACTAAAAACATCTTACCTAATCCTATTTGTATGGTACAAAGAATGCTCCAATATATGGGAAAATGTATCCTTCCTTGCCCTGCATGGGTACATATTTGACCCCCTTGGACCCTAACCCCCCAAAATACCTTGACTTTCTTGTCTTAATTCATTAGCTAATAATATTTGAATTAAATCTAACATAAAACATAGTCAATAAAAAGGTGCTCAAATGAACAACAGAAAAGCATAATCTTATAATCCTGTTAAATGTAATAACACAATTCACTGTGTAAGTATTACTCAAATGCAATAATCTGCACATATTTAAAAGGCACATTTACAAATAATGTGCTGATGCGGATTAAATATCAGATTGATTATTGTAAGTTCCAGGTGTGTCCACATGAAAAGGCAGACAAATAGTTTCTTTACTCAAATTACATTGATCAAATTAAAAAATGTCTTCCCAATAGCAAACGTTGTTTTTTTATTTCAATAATATTTATTTCACACACTTTAAAGTAGTAACAAACTGCGATTAACAAAGTCAAATAAAGTTTCTCACCAAAAGTGCAGTATTCCAACATGATAACGACCCCAAACACACCTCCAAGACGACCACTGACTTGCTAATGAAACTAAAGGTAAAGGTGATGGACTTGCCAAGCATGCCTCCAGACCTAAGCCCTATTGAGCATCTGTGGGGCATCCTCAAACAGAAAGTGGGGGAGTGCAAGGTCTCTAACATCCAGCAGCTCTGTGATGTCATCATGGAGGAGTGGAAGAGGACTCCAGTGGCAACCTGTGAAGCTCTGGTGAACTCCATGCCCATGAGGGTTAAGCCAGTGCTGGAAAATAATGGCGCCACACAAAATATTGGCACTTTGGGCCCAAATTGGACATTTCCACTTAGGGGTGTACTAACTTTTGTTGCCAACGGTTTAGACATTAATGGCTGTGTGTTGGGTTATTTTGAGGGGACAGCAAATTGACACTGTTATACAGGCTGAACACTTACTACTTTACATTGTAGCAGAGTGTCATTTCTTCAGAGTTGTCACATGAAAATATATAATAAAATATTTACAAAAATGTGAGGGGTGTACCCACTTTTGTGAGATACTGTATATGTGTGAACCTTTACAAGTGCAATCACGGTGAATATTTGTGCTTTATTTTGCATTTCCTCATCATTATTATATAGTAGTGGATTTTGGTTAGAATGTTGTTATTCAATATTAAGTAAGAGAAATTTTGCTCAACTTTTAGTCAAGTTACCAACATTCTTTAAAATGCTAAAAATAATAAAAAAAAATTTGGAGGGACAAATAAAACACAACACTTGTGACCTTATTGTTGCCAGAATGGACAATTTTAATATCCTAAGCACTTTATTCATTAGTTTGTTGCCTTGTTCTGCAATATATATTAATGAACAGCCAGGCTAGAAAAGGAAAGCACAAAGCACATAAATATAATTTGTGTAACTACCTATACAAATGTGTCTCATATGCTTTAAATGAGAATGTCTAGTTATTGTAGAATATTTATTTTAGAAATGTAATTATTGGTAAGGCAGGTACTCACCTTGTAAGAGTGTCAAACCAAAGGGGAATAAGCAGGATTTTCTGTTGCATGAACAATACAAGAACAACCAAACTGGTAGGGTGTTGTGGTCATACAGTCCGTGGTCATACAGTCCATGGTCAAAAGCAGGCATCAAACTATCATAAATTATATCAGGGTCAGAAAAACTCAACAAAAAAGTGATTACTACTGTAGTCTGGTAATAATATTAGCACTTAATTGAGGGCAAGCCAACAACTTAGCATAGACCTATGGCTTATGTTGAGTTTGAATAGTTGTATTGTTGCTATACCTTGCCAGCATCATATTGGTGTATATTCCCATATATGCTCATACAGGGAAATACAGGACACTTCTAGTTGCCCATGTACATACATGAATGCCACGTCTTCCCATAACTTTACATTCTCACCTGCCAATACATAATTTGATTGACCTTAAGTGCTGCTTTTACGTGAATGCCTTTAACACAAGAGTGGCCAGCCTGACAAAAACTGGACTACGTATAAAAGATGATAGAAGACGTGTATACGGTCTATGTAATAATTATTTTAACAAAGAAAATAAAGTTTTTTTATTTTTTTATAATAGTACTACTTGTGTAATAAAGTCAGTTTAAGAAAAATATTTAATATTTACGCATGAAAATTTCACTTTGATATATGCTGGTAACATAATTTTCTGTCTCATACTCATTTCCGTATTGGTGTTTGGGCTCAATATGGCAGTCTGTTGCATTGTGAACAAAAATGATTGTAAGTAAACTCTTGCAGTCTAGTAAGTGTTTACTTCAGCTGGGTATTGTTGGGAATAGTAGGCAGCTCAACGACGCTGGATTACATTGCCCGGATGGCACTATTTATTAAGGCTATGATAACACTAATGTTCTGCTTTGATGTATAGCATGTGCGACTTCAGCTGATCTTGTAGAGAGCCTAAAGGATGTTTCATTGAACATTTAGTATGGCAGTAAGCCAGAATACATTTAGCCTAAGCCCAGATGACAGCTTGGTAATGAGGTAGTGATTGATGACCACCGCTTCCTTATGAAAACCTGCTTGATATGCTGGGGGGAAATGCATTGCCAGCTCTTTTCATTTCATTCCCTCTTATATTTGTTATTTTAACTCTGAAATAGTTACATGGGCTTGTGGCTGTGCTCTCTTAGTGCCACATTTAGAGTGCAATAGAGCAAAATGATCACCTTTTAGCAGTAACTATTTAGATAGATCTACATGACAAATCTTACAAAGCAGCTTACTCCTTTATTCTCTATAAAGTAATGTGGCTTACAGAAAGAATAACTCACAGTCACCTAGGAAAGCAGCACTGGGCTGTAGGAATCTATGCTCTAGAACACAGCAGAACTATCATATTAGAATACAGTTAATTTTGTATTTTATGTCAACTTTTAACTGATAATTATGAAGTGTCATCCTAAGTTATTAACATGTTCTTTGTGATATTAAAATATATCCCAATAGTAAGCTGCAATGTAATAACTAATAATATCTATAGCGTCCTATACTCATGGCCGGATTACCCATTAGGCAAAGTAGGCAGCTGCCTAGGGGTGCTTTCCTGTGAGGGGTGCCCAGTTAAGCTTAAAAAACCCTAAAAATGCTTTTTGGGCTTAAAAAGGAAATGCTACAGTTCACAGACTGGCCATTAAGTGGCCCACCTGGAACTAGATAATAGAGTTTCCTCATCCCATGCGTTTCCAGCTGAGTTTAGGAAGAAACTGCACCAGTTGAAATGACTGTTATACGGAAAGGTCTGTGATTTGCTCACGCAATAAGAGAGCAGTATATATGCATAGAAAAGGGAAAAACACCTTGCACACAAACTCGCAGGGCTCGTCCACTTCACTGCCCAGAGGCTCCAAAAAGGTAGATCCGGAACTGCCTATAGTATCCTGGGAGATTGAGGCAATTTTGAATTCTTTAAATGAAAATAAACACATGTAGCAACTAAAAGACATTCAGATTATAGAGTAAAAAGTCTAGTCATCATTTACTGATTTCTGAATTATTTGGGAAACTCTTTTAAAGCATGCAAGTAATGATGGGTATTGTGCAGCACTCAGAAGGTTCCCTTCTGGCCTCCATCCTATACTGGTGTGGGAGAGCATCTTGCTCTTCCATAGTATATCATTATTTTATTCCACAACAGGCTTGTCAATCACATATCCCCCCTATCACGACCCACTCTCTGGCTGGGGTCTGCTGACTTGATTTGGGTTACTCTGGACCTTGGAGCCTTTTTGATTACAGGAACATCAAGTCTCAGCCCTTGGTTTAGACTGAGCAATATTGACAGTAAGTCTGACGAATCTTACTGCAAGCATATGTCCCTGGGTAAATAATACATCTGCACACAAAGTCTTGATGAAAATTATGAACACTTTATTGAATTTAGTCAGCTTATTTAAAACCTTGCACAACACATTATAGGGAGTGGCTACCTTTAGTCAAACCCTCATTCCCCTCTGGCCATTCTCACAGAAGTAATTTGTGGGAACTTATTAGTCTCCTCCCCCAGTGCCTCCCCCAGGCGTGGCTACTAATTCATTTGGTGGCTGGCTCTCAAGGGAGAAACATCCTTTATTAGCTCTTGAACTATGCCCCTGGGCTTGTGGTTGGGAAACCCCATACTATACTATTGTCCTGCGGTGCCTGGCAGTCTGGCCAATCTATTTGTTTAGGTTTTATCCTTTGTTTACACTAAGGACCATATGGCCAACTCCTGACTGAGAGTTTATACAATGGGGGAGGGTTGACCACAATACAATATACAATATAACACTAACATATTAATAACCTATAACCATATTTCCCCATTCCCACATGGTATCAGGGTGGGGCAAGTTTTCCACGTCAATCCATTTTATGCAGTAATGCTGACTTTATTTAATGGTGACAGTGGAACCCCCTATTCATACCATTTACAAGCAGTAACTTTGTGCCCAAATCTTTTGTTCTTCCACATGGCACCAGCATGTGTAAGATAATCCAGGCCAAAATGGCCACTGCTGCCAGTCACAAAATGGCCCCAGGGTGATTCATGACACCCCCCTCACTATCTGTTCATCAATCTCTCTTACATTTCTTATATATACAACAAACGTGTTACACATATTGTGTGGCCCTTTTGAGGACATCATTACATCTTCCAACCGTGGTCCATGTGACTTCTCCCATGTTGCCACAACACTATGAAATTGTTTACATCACTCTTTGAGACTTTCAACCATTCCCCACAGTTCAAAACACTTTCTGAAAAATTGTCCATTCAGACAAGCTTACAACCATGTTTCCTTACATCTAATACTATGCTATATGAAACTCCTTTCTATTCTATTTATTGACCGGTCTGAGCACCTCCTCTGTGTGTCTAACACCCTTTAAATCCAACTAGGTTTTAAGTTGTCATGTATATGTATATGTTTTTCAGTCTTGTCTGATTCTGTATCTTCTTTTACCCCTGTACTTAATGCTATTGATTATGGTGGCACTTTATAAAGGAATAATACAGGCAGTGCCCGGCTTATGGACAGGATTAATTTCTAAGAACATCCTTAAACCGGATTTGTATGTAACTCTGATCCCTAATGAATAATAATAACAATAATACTATAATGGTTCATATGTGGTAGTAATAATAATAATAATACCCCTGTACTATAATAATATATTGCAGACACTATTGTGCACTTTCTTTTAATTCAAACAAAAAGAACATAAAAACAAAGTCGTACAAAAAGCCTTCAGAGCCTTTTCTTAATTAGGGAACATCTGTAAGTCAGGGACCTCCTGTGTAGAATTAAATCAAATTCGATTACTAAATCATGTTTGAATCAATACAAAGAATCACTTTTTAAAATATGCAAACACCATTTGTAGAAAAAAAGTTAATTAGATGGTCCTGGTTATGATAATATAACAGAAACATGTTATTACCAAAGGTGTTAATAAAGTAATAAATGATTTAGAAAATTGCTCTTAAGAGCAGATTCTACGTAATTAACCACTTTTACTGCATTATCACTTTTATCAATTAAAATAATGGTTTCTGGTTATGTTATCAGCAGTGTTAATCAAATTATTTTTGGATACTTATTTTGATAAACACTATCTATCTATCTATCTATCTAGTACAGTAAACTCCCCGTTATCCGGCACCCACAGGGATTCCCTATTGCAGAATAAGTGTAGTTGCTGGTTAATCGTGAGTCCCTGAAAAAAAGGTCTAAACGACCCTTAAACCGCCCAAACCCCTCAAAATACTTTTAAAAAGGCATTAGCACCTAAACTGTGCCATCTGGGCCCAGAAAAAAACATTTAGAAAAAAGTTAGTATTTTTTTGGAGGTCTCGAACTGCCAGATAGAGCAGGTTATACCGGTTTAGCGGGAGTTTCTGTAGAATGTAGAATTGATGCCGGTGCCGGTTGCTTGAGAGTACCGGTTGGTTGGGTACCGGATAACAGTGATTTTACTGTATATTCTGCATTTAAAGCATTTTTATCTTTGTTGGATCTAAAAAGGGGTATTTGATAATGTACCACGGCGTGTCTTCTTTTTTTAAACAAATGCTCTCACACCCTGCCTCAAACATGTAACCGAACTGGGGGACTTGCCCCTCTCAGCCAATAAGCAGTAATGTATAACTTATATGTCTGCCAACTAAATCGTCAGATGTACATATGCTTCCTGCACTTCCTGTTAGTTTCAATGAAGATTAAACATATTTTACTTTTTTTTTTTTTGTGCAGAAATCAACTTTGGTAGTGTTTAAAGCACGTTTTTTTAAATGCGTATAAATTGTGTTTCATGTCCATTTAAATTAGAATTAAAGTCACATCTTTCCTATATTTTTTTTCCAAAAATTATACTTGATAGTAGATAAGTTGTTAAAAAAGTAATTGATTTATTAACTATTATTTGCAATGTTTATTTGGTTGGGGCAACCATTGATTTATTTGAATTTAATGACTTAAGTGAAGACAGAAGGGAGAGGAACCAGAACCAGAGCAGGAGAGAAAAGGGCTGAATAGGAGAATGACTATAGGGGGAGCAGAGGGTGGGATGAGAGGGGCATTTTGGGAAAAGGACATGCTGCTGACAGTTTGCAAAATTTAAAGGGGAAAGACTGACATTTTGGGTCTCCATCATCGTTTATACTGGACAGTCTGCTCAAAAAGGAAACTGCCCAGTTCAAAACCGGACAGCTGGGAACCCTACTTGTATTTGTTTCTGTGCTTCACTTCACCTGGTATGCCCTACTGCAGTAATTCCTAATCCTCGGGGACCACCGACAGGCCAGGTTTTTAGCTGTTTGAGACAGAATTACTGCTCCACTAAATCGCACAACTAAATATAGAGATATCCATGAGACCTGGCCTGTTGGCGATCCCTGCGGACCAGTTAGGAAACCACTACCATAGTGGAAACATTTTATAGGGGGGGTTTCTACAACTGCATTATCATGGAATAAAAGTATTACAGACTTATGGTTACTCACTTAAAGAACTGCAGTTGTTCAAACCCACTCCTATAACAGTAGTGCTCTTTTTCAATACCTACGTAATTGTAAGTAATACATGCAGTATTATCTTCCTCCTTATTCTGCTTCCACACCGTGGCTCTGTGCTTGATGACTCTCTTGCTTGATAATTGATGACTCTTTGCATTGCATCACAAACTTTGTGAGATGCTCCCTTTTACTTCTCTGCAGATTTATTTTATTTTAGTATAGCCAGTAAAACCTTTTGCACTGTTTATTATATATTTTCATGTGGAAATCTTTTCTCCAATAAATACATTGCCTGGCATACAGTAACTTGTCTGACCTTCCCTGGCTGTCTCCTCTGTGTTTCTTATAATAGCTCTTTTATATTGGAGAAAGATGAGAATGGGCTGGAATGATGACAAATGTCAAGTTTTAAATTGTTAATAGTCCATTTGTCATCCTAAAGGTGATATGTGTCGGCAAACAGAGTATAAATCAAACTTTCAATTATATGCCGATGTATACTTCATTTGAAGATATCATACACAGTACAGATTTACAGATGTACAAGCAACCATAAACTATAATCACAGTCCTTGCTTATTATACATAGATATTGTAGGTAATGTTCTGCTAGACAAATAAACTCTTAGTACAGACATCACTATCATTTATTTATTCTTCAAATGTTTCCTTATGCTCTCACGTAGTTAAAAGGAAACAGACACAGAAAGGCGGATTGGATCTTAAGCTGTAACAGCTATAGTTATGTTTTACTTCTTGTCTTGGTTACAGACTTGATTAATTAAAATGTGGTTGGTTTATAGAACTATACTACTCCGTCATGACGGATTTATGGAGGGCCAGGATGGGAGATCCCCTGAACCCCACCAGCAAGGGCCTTTATGGCCCAAGATCAAACTGTAACCACCCTGAACTCCACGGCTATTTTATTATGACTAATAACCTGTGTAATGTTAGGCCTCAGGCTCTGATCCGGTACCACAGATCCCCAAGGAGCATGGCCTGTGAGTATTCAAGCCTAATGCTTAGTGTTCAGGTTGTGGTTAGGACATGACTCTGTTATGCCAAGTCCCTTTTCAAATTACCATTCAAATTCTCATTTAGTGATTTGATTTAATGAGATAATTTGGGTCATTGTATAACGTTTAAAAATAATGTATTTGTTCTAGAAGTAGGCCATAGGATATGCTAATATTATATTAAGTCACTTCAGTCCCTTATGGGACAAAGGATAGTTTATGGCCTATGGGAATGTTTGTTCTGATAGAGTGGGCACTGCGGGAGAGAAATGGGTAAATACGTTAACCAGGAAGACATCTGGCATCTTTGCAGACTTTCCATGTGTGGTCAAAGAATAGTCATAAAGTGATATGCGTCACATAACCCAGGCCTGATCTAAAGGGCCGTAAACAGATAACCCCCAAACTCTGGTGTGTCTGGGATAGAAGGAGGGTTTTGGCCAAGTGACGGAAGGAGGAGGTCATACTAGGAATTGAGACCCTCCTCTCACAGGGAAGGGAATTATAAAGGGGTGTGGGGATATCTTTTTGGTATTTGGGATATATATCTGTGAAAGGAGAAAGAATAAACAGCATTCCGAGTTTGACAGTCTAACTAAAGTGATGTCTGCATGTGTATTTCTTTCTGAGCTATCCTAACTAAAGGGATTTGACCTTCCTGCTTCTCAATGAATAATGGTCTGAGGCAGTGCTGGGCATTGAGATTGAACACAAAAGGCACCACCTAGAGGGAGAACATTGAGGTGCACATTGCCCCTCAACTTTGGGTTGTCACATACTCATCCACCCTTTCTAGCAACAGAGCATTAAAACAAAACTGACTTACTGTCTTCGTTGTTTTGATTTCCTGTCTTTACTGTAATGGCTTCCTATCTTTAATGTCCTGACTTCCTGTGTTTACAGTCCGGACTTCCTGTCACCATTGTTCTACCCTCTTGACGTTATTATTCTGTCCTATCGCCATTGTCTTGTCCTCCTATCGCCATTGTTCAGTCCTATTGCCATTTCTTTACTTCCTGTCTTCAGTAATCAGACTTTCAGTGTTCTGGGTTAACTGATATCTCCCTCCTTTGAGAGAGCTTACTGTCTTACAACTGTACATCTGATATTACATTGTATGGAGAGTACATCCAAATAATGACTAGTTTTTCACAAATAAATATGAAAAGCATTTTCCAATAAAATGCACCTTTGTAACCCTCGATTACATTTTTGTTCTCCAGTTCGAGTTTATCGATTCATGCATTTTGCTCAGTGACAAGAATATTGTCTTATTTATAAAAGCAAGCATTCTACAAATACTTTAAGCCCGATTCAATTGAGCTTTTGCATGTTACTGTAGCCCGTAAATGAGGTTGCAAGTTAATTTGCTATTCAGTTGGCTCCAAACGGGTTATTAGTTACGGCCTTGAAAAAAACTGCCATGGTTAAACCCGTAACTTACAGCCTCCTGAAGCCTTTGATCTTTTGCAAGAGTTACAATGGCTAAAATCGCAAAATACTATTCAATTCCTCAGTTTCCCCAAGCCCACAAATGTTTTCACACACATAAATGGCAAAAAAAGAGCGCTAGAGAGGACCCGCAAGTGGGTTAACCACCTATTCCTAGCACTGTAAATGCAAATAAAAAATTTATACTGCACTGTAAATAACGGGGAAGGCGATGACAGACATTGGAATTAATCGCACAACAGTCTCAAGCCCGCAAATCGGCAGGAAATAAAATGTATTTTTATTTTTCATTTTGGGGGCTAAATCGATCTTGGGCATCAATGAGTTAATACATATCAAGTCACCCATGTGGACTAGAACAGTATTGGCATTCATTTTCATAATTCTTTATTTTGGGGGTTTGCAAGTCTGATCGCATATCGGACCCTCAAACCTAATTCATTGACATGTAACCTCAATGTTTTACTGCTGTAATAAAGACAGTCTCATTTTCTATTGCCTGATTCAAAATGGGAGGTTACGGGCTTGCTCTATTGATCATGTTCCTGCCCTGAACGAGTGCACGGTTTACGGTTTCGGCTTTGGGCCAGTAACTTGCGCGCTTGAGCAATTGAATAGCATCATAATCGGGGACGAGCAGGACCCGCAGACATATGGCGGCCTACGATTGAGGTGCGGGCTTGCAATTGAATTGGGACTTCTGTTTTTTGGTATTAAAAGGATTTTCATGACCCTTTTCATCAGTTTCAGGCAATAAAGTGAAATAAAACAATATTCATTAATCTAACTTCCTGTCTTCAGTGGTCTTGGTTAGGTGATGTTTTCACCTAACCAAGAACACTTACAAATGTATATCTGTGGAGACCACTTAAACTTTTTTTTTTACTTCCAAGTAAGTACACCCTGGAATTTTTCCCTGGCTCTGGGCTTTTAAGACAAGAGTTGGACAATCTTTGTTTAGAGGATCAGGTTGGTGGAGTGCCTTTACCAAGAGAGTAGCGTTAATAATACCGGAGGCATTAAATCTCACCTGATAGCACCTCTCCCTTTGGGCAAGGATCAAGGGAGATTTGAGGACAAGAGTCTGTTTCGCATACTGGCAAAGCCAACACAAAGCATTGTGATAGAGCGGGTTTGATCTCTAGATACTCAACCAGGTACAAATAACGTATCCCCACCAAACCTGAACTAAGGTAATGGCTGAACACAACCACATAACCAATAATTAAGACTTAACACTAAGGTTGCATTAATAACAGGCCACAGTACATAAGTACATGCTCTCATGCTCCAAGCTAATAGAAATGACTGTAACTAGACATGATGGAACTTTCTATATACAGAGCAAGCATTTTTTTTCTATTACACAGCTGCTAATGTTAGTTCCTAAACATGTGAGGTTTTCCTAAACTGCATTAGTTCTTTAACAGTGCATCTATCGCAAGTATTCGTATTTGGATGCAAGGCAGTGCTTAAAAAGAAAATGAGTTGTCTAGATTTATTACATATTACCTAAAACACTATAGGATCTGGGTAATCCAGCTGAGATGAAACTGCTGATTCTATAAACTGTTTCTAAGGAACACCAGCAGAATTAAAACTTTAATTTCCTATTCAGGCATCAATCTATATCCTCATTTTGACACAAATTTAGTTTAGCATCCCTACATTTATTGTGAGAAGATTAGAATTGATTGTATGGCAAACAGAGGAAGGTAAAAGCCATAATAATGTGCTGAGGGTTAGTCACTGAACTCCTGCAGCTGACTGAGAGATGTACTGAGAGTGGGAATAATGCATCTTGTTGTCTTCATTTATCCATTCTTATTTATATTTAAGGGCACTGAAGTCTGCACCATCATGTTGAGCTGTAAAAAATCAATTAGAAAATGTGTAAAACCATATAATTGTTTTTAAATGCAGTAGTGTTATCTTTTACAGCACTCAAATCATTTCTTTTTATCTTGAGTCTATGCAGGAGTATCTGCACGGCACAATTCATTGACTTAGATACATTCTGTAGGCAGGGCCAGATCTACTTTTTGGAGCACCTAGGCAGTGAAGTGGAGGAGAGTATGCAAGGTTTGCATGGACCCATTTTTGCCTTTTCTGTGTGTGTAAGTTATTTTTCCTGTTGTGACTTGTTCTAGGTGGTTACTCCCTAGTAGCCATTCTATGAACTGCAGTATTTTGTTTTTTTTTAAGCCAGGGACTATTCTTTTTTTTTAAAGTTGTGCCCCTCACAGGGAAGCGCCCCTGGGCATCTGCCTTGTTTGCCTAATGGGTAATCCAGCCATGTCTGTAGGGTGCTGAATGGATTATAAATAACAAGCTCCAATTATTCATATATGTTTTTAAATGCAATTATAAATTCCACATTTTTCTTTTTGGAGTTTAGACTTTAAAGAAATAAGCTGATATTTTTTTTTTTTATTGCAATACAGTGTATTGCCATTTGAGTGTGCTTGTGGATTTTTTTGATCCTGGCCGAATTGAGTGTGAGAAGCTTTATAGAGCCGTTAATATTTACAGATTTTCTGGGTAAAGTAGAAAGTCTTATAAAACTGTGTAATATGATTCAATTGGAAAAAAATATATTTTGATAATAGGCAAAAACATTTTAGAAAAAAAATAATAAACATAACCTTTTATTTTCTTAACGTTTAGATACAATTATTCTTTACATGTGGCGGTAATTGTTTTTTTTTTTTTCTATAGCATGATTTGTCACCTATAAGGGACAGTTTTCCATTCATTTTTATTAAAAAGCTTCCACAATAATATGGAACATATGAGTTGAATGGATTCATGTAAAGTGCATCATATAATAGGATTGCTGCATAGGTGACAAATCAGGAAAGCAAATAAAAAACAGTGGTCGCCACCAATGAATATTTGCATGTAAAAAATAATTAAAGCCTCAATTATTTTTTACTTTCTTTGAATATTTTACTGTTGACAGAGCTTCAATACAGTATACGGTAAGAATGGATCATCATTTTAATATGTCAACAAGAGAAATCTTTATGCTACACTTAAACTTTGTATTCAGCGGCATAAATTAGTAACCAAATATTCAGTGTTGAATTTACTTTTAAACATGAGCTTCTAAGCCTCCAGATAATCTGCTTGTTTCTACCCCAAATAAGACCATGAAGGGAGTGCTGATTAGAAGGCAAGTCTAAAGGACTTGAGAATAGCATGGAAATAGGGACCAGCTTTTGTTTAGATCTCGTATTTCATGGGTTGCGTCTACCAAGGAAAACCAAAGCAGATATCGAGCCAATGAAACAGCACTGTCTAGACACAAACTGACTTCTCTCAGCCCTTTAAAATTTTTCCACATGGTGGAGAAAATTATTTTCTGTCAAGATTTGCTTTTTGGGGATGAGTTATTCTCTACTGAAAGATCCCCCTTTCCCCCGATCACAATTCCAGTCCCTGCTAATTCAATCACCAGAGACAGGAATTTGCGTAATGAACTATAAATCTTGATTACGGCATGCCTGGTGGGATTATCTGGGATTATATGCTGTTTACAGGAAATTGAGATAATATAATTGAGTTAACTAGTTTATAAGGGAACTTGGCATATGATTTTACATTTCTGATGTAATTTCCGATTCACCTTGGGATGGGATGAACTCCCACACACCCAAGCTTGGCCAGTGAGGTGCCGCAGAGAGCTAATTGAGTTAACTAGTTATGGGCAGATAATTTAATCATGTTTGTGGGTTGAACCAAAGTTGTATTGTTTTGTTGCCTATAAATGTTGCAACTTTTCCCAATAAAGAATGTCTTCTAGGGATCATAAGCAAATTCTTCTCTCTCTTTTATATAGAGGTTATAACCGCTGTTTGTTATTTTTAACCCCATGAACCCTATTCTGCATCCTAATGGTTCTGGAATAGAAATAGGTCAAAAATCCCATCCAATCCACAGTCCAAAGGAGGATACATGAGACCAACAAAGGAGAATTCTGAAGCTAAGTTGAACCCCCAACCCTATTCCATGACAGCTTATATTAAATATTGCCTTTTTTAACTCTATAAATAGGATTTGTATTCATGATCAATGCTTAATTAAAATGTTGAGTTTCTTTTGTTAGGACGTTAGAATAGCCCTTTAAATGTAACTGCAGGGTGGCTTGTTGGGGACAAGCCCAATAGGATTACACACAGTAAGACAGGTATATGTTAAACATGCTGAATGACAGTTTAAATTTGCCTGACTCCTTACAAGCAGAGCCTTCTGGGTGGAAGCAATGAATGGGAATATGATATGTTTTGTATTATAGGTCAGATGGCATGCTGTGAAAAGAAGACATTAATTATTACCTTTTTGTGAAAAAGGCACTGATGATAGGTTTTCAGCTGAAGAAGTGCAGTTACAGACACATGAATAGTACTTGGAATTTCTTTTTTTTTTATTTGCTTGGCATCATTGTTAATACATAACGATGGTTTACCTGAAATGATCTGAGCAGAGCGTAGGTGGAATGATATGTGTATAATTACATTGCAATCTTTACAGCATGTATTTTGTTCTCCGTTATAAAATGATTCTGTGTTATTATTTGAAGTTTGAAAAGAAGTAACAAAATGTGCGTGATAAATGCACATCTTTTTTTTATTATTTTAGATTTGTTTTGTTTAAGTAGCTTGTGCTTCACAATGCGACCCAAAAATAGCAGGATAGGGATGGCCAATCACTTACTCAACCCTGGAGTAAAGCATATACCTAATATACCTTCAGCCCTAGTATATTCAGCCTATGTGTAAAACCATAGCTCGTATTGTAGCCCGTAAGACTTACTGCTATTAAATTAGCCATGTAAAGCAGGCTGCTGCCGATCTGCGGGTTTGGAGAAAAAAGCCTATGGGACGTTGAACTTCACAGCCGCAAATCCTTTGTTCTCTCAAGCCCGTATCTGCTACATATTCCAATCATGCTATTAAATTGCAATAATTTCACTTGTGATGACCCCCGTAAAGCACAAATGTAGCCCATAGGCCAATGAGAGGACTTGAAAGGGGGGTAAAGTCCAATCCATAGCACTTTAAATGCAAATATCACCACACTACTGTACTTTTATTAAAAAGGAAAGGGATGTTAGGTATTGGAATAAATAGAACAACATTCTCAAGCACGCAAATCGGCCCCGAAAAATACTTTATTTCATGTTTAATGTTTGTGTTATATCGATCCCGGCAATCAATGTGTTCATATATACGGCTTTATGGATATTGCATTTTAACTGGAATGTGGGTCAGATCGGAACTCGTAATTGAACCTGTAAGACTTTAAAATCCAACCTCCGTTTTGCTATGATGACGATCTGTTTCCATTGGCTCAATCTAAACCCGTAACTACGGGTTTGACTACTTGATCACCTTCAATGCCGCAAATCCGACAGTCGACAAATGGTTTTTGGGTTTGCGTCTCAAGCTCGTAAATCGCAGGCCGTTCGAATTTATTAGCACAGAAACTCGGCCAAATTTCAAGCCCGCAGCCGTTGCTAGCTTCACGTTGCAAATACAGTCTTAAAATGTAATAGGGCAGCTTTTGACAGAGACCCTACAGGTATCTTCATCCCAAGTGTCACCAGAGAACAAGCACGAGACAAAAAATATATTTTACATAGGTGGCATGAAGTTAAGAAAATACACACCAAATAATTTTATGATATTCCGGTTTACCTTGCAATATCCCTGAAAAAGTCTTGCCTGGGTGAAACGCGTAGGAGCGTGTTATGTTGTTTGGGGAATACCACCTTTTTACCACTGTTTGTAAGTGTTTTTTTTTCTTCAGTGTATTATAATATTTTCATACTACATTAGTTGATCCTTTTGTACTCCACCTTCTATATTTTAAAATCTGAATGATAAAACTGGATCTTTTCTGCATACATTTCGTTTAGCCTACAGCCTACCAAAAGGGGAAGATTATGGCTGAGAGCTAGGAAGTACACAAACAAAGCTTCCTGCAGAAAAAGGCAGTGGGATGTTTGGTTGTAATGTGAGAGGAATTGGCAGCATAAAAAGGAGACCATAACTTCAGAAGAATACATTAGAAACAATTAAAAACAAGGGCACCTGAAAATGGTGCATGGTCTTAACAAAAAGCCAATTAATTTATTATCTATAGCTTACAAGAGTGAAGCTTAGATAAATGACTTTAATGGCGTGTAAGAGGGAAGTATCTGTTGGAAAAGGGGGGATGCAAGAAAAAGTGGCCATGATATTAGAAAAGCGGAACAAGCTCCTGGTAAAAGTTGTTTGGACAACCACAGATAAGGAATCCAAGCTTGCGTGCTTTATGCAATTTATAAAAAATAACTCTTTAAGTAGATATAATAGACTATGCATGCCTATATTCCATCAATTTTTTCTAGGAATAAGAAAATATTTGTGGAGGATTGCATTTTTCCCCACCTTGGTGTTTCATGTCTAGTTGAGATAAGTGCACCATTTTGCTCCTGTAATGGGTATCTTTACTTTATGCATGCCTATATTCCATATTTTTTTTCTAGGAATAAGAAAATATTTGTGGAGGATTGCATTTTTCCCCACCTTGGTGTTTCATGTCTAGTTGAGATAAGTGCACCATTTTGCTCCTGTAATGGGTATCTTTACTTTATATGTACATAATAGAGGTGGTTTACAATATTCTGTGAAAGACATGAATAGAATCTGGCACATGAGATTGATTAGATGTTCATTCTCATAGATACTGAGCTTGAGGCAATGGAAGATCCCCCAAGAGGAAATAGCTGACAATCTGAACTTCTGTCTATTTTCCTGTGAAAACTACAATTTCCCTGCTGTAACATGGATGCCTCTGCTATATCTGATGTTTCTTTTGTGTTTCTTGTTGTGATCAACGAAATTATGCCTGGCTTAATCCCAAACACTGCTTTATACTTGGCCCTCTGTCCAGTAATGGAACCAAGCCAACCAAAAGCGCCAAAGCAAAGATTCAGTCATAGTAGCATTGGCAGTGCGACAATCCTGTTATGCAAATTGGGCAATGAAATGTTACTATCCTTTTAACACTCTGCAAACATGTTTTAAAATCATCAATTATTTCAAAAATGCTGATTACTCAGAGGCTTTCTAAATCGTGCATGGGCTTTCCTTTTTAAAATTTCTAGAAGATTATATAAATGTGTAAAGCTGTTACTTTACTGCACTTCCAACACACTGTCTTTAGGGAAAAAAATCTAGAATAAATTTTCTTAAACCTGCACTTTAATAAAATGGAGCATATCCAAGTCCTGAATCCAACTAAATTTAGTAGTCTGTAAGAGCTTTATATCAATACTAATTCCAGCAATGGTCTGGCGCTACCATTCACGACGGCACAGTGGTGTCTATCGTGGTCAGTTGATGTCTCATCAAAAAATAAGTGAGAATTTGAAAACCAAAAAGATAGCATAGGGTCACCTTTTTGCTTTGGCACACTGACTTTAGTGCCATATAGGGGCGTAGGAACTGGGGGGGGGGGGGGACCAATCCCCCCCAGATTATATGAACAGGGGACAAAAAAAAAAAGCAAAATTAAACGTAATCATGCACTACCAGATTTAACCAGCGCTATGGAGCAGTATGTATTTCCCATGAAAGCTTTGACCAATAATTTTTTTTATATATACTTCCATAACATATCAAGTACCTCAATAAGGACACAAAAACAGTAGGCTGATGCAAGGAGTAATCTTGGTATTCACCAGAAGTCTGAAACTATTTTTTTTAACTACAGCTACTTTAGTATCTTGCAAAGTTTATTGAAATTAAAGCATATATACCTTTGAAATAATGCACATATCTTTTACCAAACTGCAAGGACTAGAACAGATTTTCTTTCTTAGGGTAGGTTGTATAGAGTAATGCACACTTCTCTAACACACATGGGTAGGCTAGCTTTTTATATATTAGGCAGTGGAGACAATCTTGCAATCTCTGAGGTGTCATCTACTTAGTATATATCTATTAACATACTAATAGCTCCCAAAATGATGGAATGAAGACCCAGTTATATACTCCTCTTTCTTGAGTTCCCCTGGACTCTACTCTCCAGTTTTCTTGTTATTTCACAGTATATAGTTTCTTCCCATACTCTTCCAAGTATCCATTTAACTCCTTGAAACCTACAATATCTCTCTGCTTCTCTTCCTGTTACATACTCTTCATGTTCCTTGGTTTCTTATCCACTCCCTTCCCTCTTGCTTCGTTCCATTGTATATTGTTGTTGCTGTTTAGTCATTCAGTCATGGATGACTCTCTGTAACCTTATGGACCACAGGACGTCAGGCACATCTGTCATCCACTACCCCTCTGAGCGCCCTCAAATCCAGGTTCATTGTTTCAATGACCTCATCTATCAATCTATACCTCTGCCATGTCCTTTGTGTAGCCTCAATCTTTCCCAGCATCAGTCTTCTCTAGGGAATCTTGCTTTTTCATTGAACATTTTGGCTTAAATTCCTGTATTGATTAATTGGATCTTCTTGTAGTCCAAGAAACTACAAGAAGTTCTCCAACACCAAAATGTAAAGGCGTCAATTCTCCTGCACTCAGACTTAAATTCTCCGGCGCTCAGACTTCTTTCTGGTCCAGCTCTTACATCCGTATGTTACTACTGGGAGTACCATAGTTCTAATTATACCAACCTTTGTTTATAGTGATATCTTTACTTTTTATCTTTACTTATATATATGTTCTAGAGCATTCTATTGTATATCCGTCTCAATTCCTAATCATCTACCATGAAATCCTTTGCCAGGCTATGGAGATCTAATACACTACTGAATACTACTGGCAGAGAGTACTTCAAGAGTAGAGAATAAAAACTAGCATGGAGCTGGTGGTCCACTGCAAAGCTTAAATTTAATGTTGCTTCTCTCTGACTAGTATCTCCTTATCCCTCCTCCATCTTTCTCATTTCTTCCACAGTCTTCTTTTTTGAATCAACCTTTGGTATGCATAGTCCCTCTATCCACCACCACCCATTATCCCTATTTTTCTCTGTAATCTGTTACTTTATTTTTTTATGTATTTTGTGATATGACTTATAACAACACAAACCCTCTGATACAGAGTAGATGAAGTATCTGCTCTGGAGATAACAATCTATAGAGAATGGGTGACAATGTATAGAGCTGAAAAAATTTAATTTTGTGTAATTGTTGCAAAAAAAAAATAGGGACTGAGACATATATATATATATATATATATATATATATATTTATTTATATATATATATATAAGATTACAGTAGGTACAGAAACAATACATACTATAAGACATGAGGAACATCCTGACACATGAAGAAGTGATGACCCTGCTCCAGAGAACTTACAGTGTAAAGGAGATGGGGAAGTAACACAAGAAGGTGAGAGTGTGGTAGGCAATGGCCCAGTCAGCAGGCAATAATTTGTATTTACCACATGTTATAGGTGAATTTGACTTGTTAAAGAATGAAACAGATATGTTCTAATCAAACAGGAGGTATCTTTATTTACTTATACAAGGGAGTCCAATGGCAGACAGAGCGAGTATGCAGAGAGTCTAAGAAGAGGGCTGAGTCCTTTTTTTCATGCTGGGTTGTTGAACCCTTGAGACATGAGCTTCCATGAGACCATTCTGATCTTTCCTTCAACCTTGACCATAGTTTGATTGGTGAGGAACACAAGGTGAGAGGTTCAGTCCACCTAGGAGATAAAGAAACCTTATTAAGACTTCACAAGGACTTAATCTCCCAGGTCAATATCATGCATTGGTTTATTGGACAATAAAATGTATTTTACCATTAGTCTCTATACTGGAGGAGTTCAATAGTAGATTGGGAGGCCAGTTAAGTTGGTGTTGGCTACACAGGTAAATTGCCACCGTTTCCACGCTTTGAAACTGATGACCAAGGGGATAACCACAATGGCAGACAGAGCGAGTACGCAGAGAGTCTCATGAGAGCTTATTGTCACAATGTGTTCTTTATCTGAAAAACAACAACACAGTGAAAGTACACTATTGCACAACTTCCTAATTATCACAAAAACTCACTTGCGCAGATACGTCCTGTAAGATTTATAGACTTTTGACAATGTCATTTCTTCTACAGAGTTCAGATAGGGACGTACAATATCAGTACATATGTTAACATATATCTTACCAGCAGTCTCTATACTGAATGAGTTCAGTATTAGATTGGGAGGCCAATTAAGTTTGTGTCGGCTACACATGTGAATTGCTACTGTTCCCATGCTTCGAAGCTGATGACCAAGGGGATAACCACAATGGCAGACAGAGGTCTGTAAAGAGTCCTTTTTCATGGTGAGGAGCTTGGACCTTCAACATGAGCTTCCATGAAACCATTACAAACTTTCCTACAACCTTGACAGCAGTTAGACTGGTGAGGAGCACAAGGTGAGAGGTCCAGTCCACCTAGGAGATACAGAAACCATATTAAGAGACTCCACAAGGACATCATCTCCCAGGTCAATATCATGTATTGTTTTATCAGACATCTCACCAAAGGGGTAAAAAAAAGTCAGTTTTCATGGTGAAGGGCTGGAAACCTTGCGGCTTGAGCTTCTATGAAACCATTCTGGACTTTCCTTCAACCTTGACAGCAGTTTTAAATGGTGATGGGGTCCAGTCCACCTAGGGAATAAAGAAACCTTACTAAAGACTTCAAAAGGACACAATCTCTCAGGTCAGTACCATGTATTAGTTTATCAGATATCTCACCAGAGGGCTGTAACAAATCATTCTTCATGATGAGGGGCTTGACCCCTTACAACACGAGCTTCCATGAAACCATTCTGACCTTTCCTCTGCCATAAAAGCAGTTAGACTGATGAAGAACAAAATGTGATATGTCCAGTCCACCTTGGAGACAAAGAAAGCATATTAAAAGACTTTGCAAGGACATAATCCTAGATCTATCATGCATTGGTTTATCAGACATTAGAATAGATTATACCATGAGTCTCTCTAGTGAAGAAGTTCAGTTGTAGATGAGGAGGCCGGTTAAGGCCTGCTTATGATGCGCTTAGCAAGTGTTTGTGTGAGTCCTATAAGAAAATATGCCACAGTCTCCTCAGCTAAAATCTTTGCAGCTCTCCCCATGGTTAAGGGAGGCTTGGACCCAGTAGACATCTGTCTTCCCACTAGTATCTCAAATGGAGTGAGGCTTGCAGTGTGATTAGGTACATTCCTAATGCTGTATAGAACCAAAGGTAAGAGTCCACTTATTTTTACTTGGGTAGTTACCATACACGGACATGACACAATGTCTCAGTGATTGTATGTTACACACACGCTGCCTCCAATTTGCAGATCTTCAGTCCCTACATCTGTATATTAATTTGGCTTTGTGATATTACCTATTGTGATATATGATGCTGTCATACCCATATACCAAGATATTAATTAATAGACTGCGGATAACTGTTTGGGGTTGGTGTATATTTCTTGCAGAAGTTAGTAACATAAAACCCTGCGGTAGTGATGTCGCAAACATCAAATTTTCGGTTCGCGAACAGCGGACGCGAACTTCCATCAAATGTTTGCGAACGGGCGAACCGCCATAGACTTCAATGGGCAGGCGAATTTCAAAACCCACAGGGACTCTTTCTGGCCACAATAGTGATGGGAAAGTTGTTTCAAGGGGACTAACACCTGGACTGTGGCATGCCGGGGGGGGATCCATGGCAAAACTCCCACGGAAAATTACATAGTTGATGCAGAGTCTGGTTTTAAGCCATAAAGGGCATAAATCACCTAACATTCCTAAATTGTTTGGAATAACATGCTTTAAAACATCAGGTATGATGTTGTATCAATCAGGTAGTGTAAGGGTTACACCCGCTTCACAGTAACAGACCAATCTCCCCATTTAATGCACCGCAAACAGTGCCTTTGCACAACCGCAAACTCACTATTTGCACAAGGTTGGATACCAAGCTAGCCATGTCCCGTTCCTTGTCCTCACTGATGTCATTGAAGGTCTCTTCCTCCACCCAGCCACCAAGGGTCCCCGAAAAGTGACAACAAGTCCCCTGGGACGCCTGCTGTGTTTGGTCTTCCACCTCCTCAAAGCCACCTTCCTCCTCTGACTCCTCTTCTTCAGACTCCTCTCTCTGCGTTGCCTCTGTCTGCGTTATTATAAGGTGTGTACTGTTAAGTAGTACTATTCCTATCGGTTTAATCCCTGTTACGTCCACTATTAGGGGACGTGTATATGGCATTGATTTTTGGAACAGGGAGATGGAAAAAGATGCTTGGTCAGACCTCCTACTTCAAATTTGGGGCACTGCGCGTGCAATCTAAGGTGCCACCAGATATGAGTGTCACTGTGCACTGGCAAAACTTGGCAGAGTAGGCGCTGTAGGCCTCACACACACGCCTGTAGGCAGGCAACTGATATTCAATCGATTACAGTCAAAAAAGTGTTGTTTTATGTCACTGTACACTACGGTTGCACCAGATATGACGTATCACTGTGCACTGCCAAAAGTTGGCAGAGTTGATGCAATAGGATTCACACACACGCCTGTAGGCAGGCAATTGCTATTCAATCTATTACAGTCAAAAAAGTGTTGTTTTATGTCACTGTACACTACGGTTTCACCAGATATGATGTATCACTGTGCACTGGCAAAAGTTGGCAGAGTAGATGCAATAGGCTTTGCACACACGCCAGTAGGCAGGCAATTGCTATTCAATCTACTACAGTCAAAAAAGTGTTGTTTTATTTCACTGAGCACAATATAAGCTTTGAGCCTGACACAGGCAGGCAAATGAAATTAGATTAAAGGAAAAAAGTGTTTTTTTTTTTTCAATGTATGGTACACCAACTATGACTGGTGAAACAGAGCAGAATATTAGCCTGTCCTTCAGATGGAAGGCTCTGGAAGGGAGTGTATGCTGCTGATTGGCTGGAATGTGTCTGCTGACTGTGAGGTGCAGGGTCAAAGTTTCCTCACTGATAAAGTATAGGGGGCGAACCGAAAAGCGCATGTGTTCGCCGTCCGCTGCGAACGCGAACATGCCAAAATCGCTGCGAATAGTCCACGGGCAAACTGTTCGCGACACCTCTACTCTGCGGTACTCACTAAGGCCGCTCTCCTCACATTAGTCACAAGGGATTACATACACAGAGACATATAGCAACATTCACATACATTAAGGTGACACAACTTCCCCTTTAATGGGAGACACTTCTGAAAAAAATACAGATTGCATAGCTGCTGTAAAAACCTGGCCCGTGTAGAGTCTATATAGTCAAGAACAAGTAAACTGAAGAGACGTCTTTACTCACCTCACAGATGTATCTCCTCACATAATTATACCTTATATTTATAGTGTGCTTCCATTTTCTGTAGAAAGATACAAGGGATACAGTAAATATATGAGACTTATGACTATACAATATTATAGTAGTAGAAAGCTACAAGATTTATGGTGTGCATATTTGTAATGCATCTTTTTAGAAATATTAGTGTTTCCCCAGTTGTTATACTGTACTTTTCTGTCTGTGTAATTCACCTAATTACCCAATTATTAATTCTTACCTTTATCTATACAATCCCTCAGTCTTTATGTACAAGGTAGAGTTGGCTCCTATAAGGCTTCCTATACCCATCTATATAAGGCCATGGGCACACAGGTATCCAGCTGTTTATCTGTTAGTCTTCCTGATATAAATGTCTTTGCCTCCCAGTCCAGCTCCTTATATAAGGCC
>CM050170.1:125750403-125817903 GCA_027410445.1 Discoglossus pictus
TATATATACATATATACATACATACACACACACATATATACATTTGTATGTGTATGTGTGTGTGTATATATATATATATATATATATATATATATATATACATGTGTGTGTGTGTGTGTGTGTATATATATATATGTGTATATATATATACATATATATATGTATATGTGTGTGTGTATATGTATGTATATGTGTGTATGTATGTATATGTGTGTGTGTATATATATATATATATATATATATATATATATATATATATATATATATATATAAAATATACATATATATATATATATATATATATATATATATATATATATATATATATATATATATATATATATATATATATATATATATATAATATATACTAGCGAATTGCCGTCAAAAAATGACGGCAATCAAATCGTAAGTGAGCTAATGCTGTTTGGTGTGTAATACTAAAATATATAATATAATATATTAATAAATGAATATACTTTACCTATTTTGGAGCATTGTGTTGAAGAGCTGACAATCTGTTTTCATGTTGCTGCAGCATTAGTGGTGTGGAGCTGCTGTGTAAGCGTGGTGAATGTGTGCAGTGTAACATTGTGTGTGCGCGAGACGAAACCGTTAGCGTAGTGGTGTACTTCCGCATTGGCGTCAAATGGCGGGTTATCTGTGTTATGCGTCTTTGCGGATTATCCGTCGGTGCTTCGTGGTGTTTTGCGAGTTTCTTGTGGTGTTTTGCAAGTGTGTTGTGGTGTTTTACGTGTTGAGAGTGCTGTAGCCTCGTTTTGTTTTTTTTCGTCGGCCATTTTTTCTCTCGCTTAGCGATTTCATTAGTGTGTAAAGTGTTTTATTTTTATTGAAATGAAGGTGTAACTTGTTTTTTGAGGTGCTGGATGGTCCCTCTTGCTGTAGGTAATTTTTTTATGTTGGGTGTTGTGTGTATTTATTGTGTTTGAAATGTTTGTATGTCGGCGTGTTGCGTCCGATGTTTGCGAGGTCGTAATGTGTGGTAACGTGTCTCGTATGGTGTTTCCGTGTGTAGCCTCGTTTTTGTTTTGTTCGGCGGCCATTTTTTCTCTCGCTTATCAAAGTTTTTATTGTGCAAACTCTTTTATTTTGAGTGAAATGAAGGTGTGAGTTGCATTTTTGAAGGTCCTGGATGCTCCCTGTTGCTGTAGGTAAGGTTTTTATGTATGTGCTGTGTGTATGTATTGTGGTTTTAATTTTGTAATGTTCGCGAGTTGCGTCCGAGTGTTGCGAGGCCGTAATGTGTGTGAACGTGTGTCGTATGTTGTTTGCGAGTGTCGTAATGTGTGTGTCGTGTTATTTGCGTTGCGACGTGAAGTTTGCGCTCCATGCCAGCAACTTAGGCCCTCGCCCAGTGCCCTCGCTATGCGAGGCCCGCGGCTCGCTGTGTGAGCCCGCAAGCGTGAGCAACGGCCCATACGCTCACAACTATATATGTGATATATATATATATATATATATATATATATATATTATATATATATATTATATGTATGTATGTGTGTATATATATATATATATATATATATATATATATATATATATATATATATATATATATATATATATATATAGATAGATAGATATAATTTACATATATATAGATATATAGATATTATAACTGGGGATGTAGCTGTGTTCAGAATTAAGCAATCACATTCCAAATCGTGTTAAATAGGAGTCAGCATACACCTGCCATCATTTAAAGTGCCTCTGATTAACCCCGAATAAAGTTCAGCTACTTTAGTTGGTCTTTCCTGAAATGTTCTTAGTCACATCCCACAGCAAAAGCCATTGTCCACAGAGAACTTCCAAAGCATCAGAGGGATCTCATTGTTAAAAGGTATCAGTCAGGAGAAGGGTACAAAAGAATTTCCAAGGCATTATATAAACCATGGAACACAGTGAAGACCGTCATCATCAAGTGGAGAAAATATGGCACAACAGTGACATTACCAAGAACTGGAGCTCCCTCCAAAATTGATGAAAAGACAAGAAGAAAACTGGTCTGGGAGGCTACCAAGAGGCCTACAGCAACATTAAAGGAGCTGCAGGAATATCTGGCAAGTACTGGCCGTTTAGTACATGTGACAACAATCTCCTGTATTCTTCATATGTCTGGGCTATGGGGTAGAGTGGCAAGACGAAAGCCTTTTCTTACGAAGAAAAACATCCAAGCCAGGCTACATTTTGCAAAAACACATCTGAAGTCTCCCAAAAGCATGTGGGAAAAGGTGTTCTGGTCTGATGAAACCAAGGTTGAACTTTTTGGCCATAATTCCAAAAGATATGTTTGGCGAAAAAACCACACTGCACATCACCAAAAGAACACCATACCCACAGTAATTAATCTGATTGAAAATCTGTGGGGTGATCTGAAGAGGGCTGTGCACAGGTGATGCCCTCGCAATCTGACAGATTTTTGAGTGTTTTTTTGCAAAGAAGAGTAGGCAAATCTTGCTAAGTCAAAATGTGCCATTTAATTGAAAATTGAATAGCAAAAGTGAGAGGAAAAAGAACACACGCAATAAATATATGATTAGAGCCAGTTAAATATAAGCTTACCGTTTAATTATAGAATAAAACCTGTATAAATTGCTGTGATATGTATACTATAATTGGAAGAAAAAATTAAAAATAAAACATATATAATATTAGTACCAGTTCATGCAAGAGTACAGTGTAATTATGGAAGATAATCTGTATAAATTGCTTGTCAGGATATGTTGAAAGAAAAACAAAAAAATGTAAAGTGTTTAAAAAAAAATATATATATATAGAAGGTGAAATATATACATTTAATTGAGATTATTTTGAGCAGTGTTGTCACTTATGACATTGAGAGGCGATAGTGCATTGCGAGTTATTACTAATTGGCTTAGATTTGTCCTGTGAAATAGAAAATATGTCTTTTCTCAATTCTGCCATCAAAACATTCCTAGAAGGGGGTGGTGGAAGGGTCTTCATGTGAAGGCAAAGTCAGAGCGAGAGTGAACAGTAATGAAATGCACATAACCTTTACAGTCTTAAAATGCTGGTAAATAAGTACCGTATATCATTATATCATATCCTTCATTTATGTTTGAACAGTATATATATATATATTTTGTTTTTGTGGGGCGAGTATTGAAAAATTCGATAAAACACATTTTAATATGCAAAAAGGTTTTAATCTATTGACCATTATATTTAGGAATGTAGAAAATTCTTAAATTTGTTTGCTGTCAAACCCCAAAACATGAACATGAAGTAAGGATATATACTGATAATAATTGGTATCTTAAAAGGAAGCTGACATTTACAGGAAAAATATTCCTTTTATTTTTATGCTAATTTTGCTTGGATATAACCTCATCTCAAAGCTTGAATTTGAGTAAAATGTTCTCTGATCCTTAAAAACAAGATAAAGGTTGTCTGATCATAGTAGCCAGGTTACATAAATAGAGATTCTTTAGCTATTTCAGGCCAAACTGGAGCTTTTTAGGTCTCGTAAATGATGGTTTAAATGGCAAATTCCATATAAACTTAAGTTTATGTTATTAATAAGGACCATTGCTACCTCATTCTTTTCTTTAACAAGCTAGTTCCTCTAATTTTTATATATTTTTCCTGGAAAAAACTATAAAGCAGCCCTTTTAAGATGAAGTGTTCTCTGACCCTTTCTCAAAAGCAGGATTATTGACTTCCTTATTTCATTTTCATTTTATTTGGGGAAAAAATAATCATACTTTTTTGAAGTACATCCCAAACCAACAACATTAACCAAGAGCATAAAACCATTTTGATAAAAAAAACTTCTAAATATTAGTTTGTATATTGCAGCTTTTCTTTATGTCTGCCTTGAGCACTTTCACCTGATAGCTTGAGGCCTGAAAAGTAGAGGGAGGGATGGGGAAGTGGGGAGAGGTGGATGCTGGGAAATTGTTAAATAGTTGAAGATTCTGGATTTTGATAGCACCCTCGTCCTCCTGCACATGCTCAGAAGCAGGCAGCTTGCAGCATGAATTGCAAGCCTTGTGACTACAAAATTTAGAAAGTATATTGGTCGCACACAGGGTCCTGCAGGTGCAACACATTTATTTTCTTACTAACTTGCTTTTGTTGTTATTGTTTGGTCGGCGTGATTGTTTGTGCTATGAGCGGTGTTGCCGCTCGTTGTGAGGGGCGCACTGAATGGGTTTTGTGTTTATTGCGAAAGTGTTTTTTTTGTTGTTTTTTGTGTATATGTATTTTTGTATGCTAATTAAGTAATAAATGAATATACTTTACCTATTTGGAAGTAATATATGCAGGAAGCATTGTGCTGAAGAGCTGACAATCTGTTTTGATGTTCCTGCAGCATACATTGTAGGTTTGCTGTGGCAAATAGCATTACCTGCCTTACAATTTAATTGCCCCTTCATTTTTGATGGGCAAGTTGCTAGTATACATATAATGTATGTGTATGAAAATATATATTTATTTAATATATATTGTATTTAGGATAACACTTACTGCCTGTTACTGAAAGGGACACTGTCACCCAAAAAAACAAGCTGGTTCAGTCTTAAAGTGTAACATACATTGTACTAGCCATTTTCTTTACAGATAATAATTTGAGACATATTTAGCATTGTATGTAAAGCTCAGTATGCTAATTTGCATGTCAGTGTGCTTCATAAGGGCGAGGAATGGATCTAACTTCAGGATAACCTTAGGGGAGCAACCATAGAGGCAGACTATAATCCTAATAATCATCTCCTAGCAGCTAATTAGTATTTGGGACCTGCTTATTTGCATAAAAATTCAACAGAAACAATTCTGATTCTCATGGATTATTCACATTGGTAATGAATGGCTAGTACAATGTATAACATGTTTTCATACTATTTAAGAAAAGCAAAAAAACAACAGTTTGATTTTATTATCCCCTGTAAAGCGCTGCGGAATATGCTGGCGCTACAAATAAAAGTTAATAATAATAAATAACTGTTATTTTTATTTTATTTTTGTAATTAAGTGGCTATACCGTTTTGCTTCTGTATCTGTTTAAATAAGTTCCTGCCGCCATACTGTGCTACTGGAGATCCAAACACTGGAAAGGATTAGTCACTGATATATGATCCTCAAACAAAGAACCTGAGCTTCAGGAAATACATTTAAATACAGGTTTTACTGAATCTCTTCTCTGGCTGTTCTGCCTTTTTTATCATGGCAGCTTTAATTTAACTTCCTGCTGTGCCGCTCTGAACAGCAAATGTATTATTTAAGGTGTTTAGTTGTTTTACTTTTATATATCTATGCAAAATAGTGTTTTAATTACCACTTTTAATATCTCAATTTTTGTTTGTGTTTTCAGTTTTTCCCCCCAACCCTCCCCCTAACTCCAACCACTTATTACCGGCTGCGGAGATTACTCCCTGATCTCTGTAGCAGGTGTCTGCTTTGTATCTTTTTTTTATTTTATATTCTAAGTACCATTATTGTGTAATGCAGCTTTTATGTTTTATGGCTTTTTTTTAGATGAATCATTTTTTTAAATTTGCAATAGGAATCAAGGCAACATTTCTGAAACGCAGAAACTGGTTAATATTCATTACATGACAATAATATGTTTAATATCATTGACAATAATTAAGAGTATAATTAGACAGGGGGGAAAAAAAGTCTTAAGTCTAATTATCAATTGGAAAAATTACATACATTTTCTCTTCTGGTTCCTGGAGGTATCCATAATCCTTTGGCGAAGGTTGTGTGAGAGGGGCGTTTATATTTTTAGGATTGTGCAGCTGTTGTTACCTCCTTGTAAGCATTTCTGAGGGAAGGAGGTAGGTGATGTAAGATCCAATTATTTAACAATTCCACCCTACAACTTAGTCCACAGAGATATTTGATAAACACACCCGTCAATCATCAAGTTGTCAGAAAGAGTTGAAACCAAACCATATGAAATCTTCTATATATAAACAGTACCTTAAGAAATTATGATTTCTTCTAAAAATGTATGAAAGGGCTTCTGGATTTTGTTGTTGTTTAGTCATTCAGATGTATCCGACTGGCCCTATGGACCTCAGCACGACTTGTGCCTGATTGTGCTCATTCTTGGCAAATATATTGGAGTGCGTTGCCAGTTCTTTCTCCAGTGGACCTCAATTTGTCTGGCCTTTCTGCTATAACCTGCCCATCTTGGGTGACCCTACATAATAAAGCTCACAGCTTCATTGAGGTACAAAAGCTCCTTCACCATGACAAGGTAGTGATCCAGAAGAAAGTTGCATTATCTACTAATTAACTTGTTACATACTATGTACTGGTTTTCATAACCTTCCTTGGTCCTTTGAAATATGGAATAAGTTTATTTCATGGTATCCAGCTATAGTTGCATTCATTTTATGAAAAAGAGACGGACAGAAAAGGCATTGAAGGCTGTGCAGAAAATAAAACCTAAAATGTATGTAAGCTCTTTATATTATGCAAATGGCTGCATTTAGAAGCAGTCTGTTACCAAGAGCTTCTGATTTTATTACTAAAGTGTCTTCCGAGGCAGAAGGCTACACAGCAAATATTGTGGCTCTGTTTGTAAGATGACAAACGAGCTTGTAGAATATTAAAATATGTGTGTCTTTTTAATCAGTAGGTCACATAAGCCCAAAGCTGGAGAGCTGAGCGTTCCAAGTCTCTTCATCTGTATGTCAGCTCATGAAAAATAAGCACGGCACAGGCTGCTGGGTTTGATGTACAATGTGCCGCATGATAGGGAATCGCCAGCCATATACAGGGCTTGAGCCATCCAATCCATATGTTGATTGTTTGTACATATTATATACATTGAATAATAGCAAGAAATGTTAAATCAAATGTGCCAATAATTGATTTACTAATTGTCCTACTAGATCATTTTTCCAACAAGGGGAAAAACATATTTCGAGTTTATATTACTCTTGTGAGGGTCCTACAGACACCGACCTACTGTGGTTCTTTGGCTTGTGGTGGACACATTCAACCATAACAAATCAAACAACACAAGTTTATAATAATCATATAGCCATGTTTATTATACTTCGCTTTGGTTTTTTAATCACAAAAGGCAGGGGTTAGGTTGACCAGAGCTGGGAGTGCTACTGTTTAGAACAGTGATGGGCAACTGCGGGGGCTGCCAAAAGTCCAGAAGTTCAGTATGTTTAGATTTTCAGGTTCTTCCTACCCAAGCACTCATTCAATCCACCTTAAGCAGGGGAAGAATGAAATTATGGACTGTAGATGGCCCTCATAGGACCATTGGGTTAGACCATCTGCCCTGACATCCACACTTTTCCCTACAGTGGGCATCTACATAGCTAACTGCTTGAGCACTTAAAATTACTTTATTGCAACGGTAAGTCCATAAGCCAAAACATTATTTTCCATCCCCTTTTTAAGATATGAAAATATACATGTTGGTCTTTTGGCACCATATTCCAGCAATAGCTGTGAATAGGCACCCTAGTCCTCAAAGTTCTGAAAATTAAAAACATTTAATTGAGCTATAATGTCATGACTGACTAATTGGGGGGGGGGGGGGGGGGGTCAGGATGGGAGACCCCGGAACCCATTCAGCAAGGGCCTGTATGGCCCAAAATTGAACTGTCAGCTCCCCAAACTCAAGGACTATTTTGTTCTATCATGGACTATTTTGTTATGACCTTAATAACCTGTGTAGTGTAGGCCGCAATAATTAATGTTCTGGTTGCTAAATGGTGTTATGTGCACTGCAGTAGTGTTGTGTTAGCTTTAACTAACAGATACACTTTTTCACCATGTTAGTTAGTGTGACAACTAAGAGTTTACTCTGCAGGAATTTGAATGCATATATGTCCCCAGATGCTACACCCTAGTATCCCCGGTGTGATCAAAGTTAATCACATTTGAAGTTAGTTTATTGACCTCTGTAAAATCAGATCTCGAGCAGTGATTGGTGGTGTGTGTGTGTGTGTGTGTGGGGGGGGGGGGGGGGTGAACCCTTTTAATGGTGTGAATAGTTCACAGTAACAAAACAGACCCCTGAAATAGGAAGATGAGGGGGCTGTGGGTGAAATGTTTTTGTGTTTGTGATATATCTATGTAAGCAGAATAAAGTTTCAGACAGCCTGGCTTTCTAACCAAATGGAAGTCTGATGTTATTTCTTGTATGGTCTAATCTTAACTAAAGGGTTGGAGAATAGTTTATTATTTTTAATAAGTCCATAACCTTAGGGCTGAGCTTGCGACCTGTGATATCCTGAGTTCCCCTAAGAGGTATTCTGCTAGGTGCTGAGAAATTGAACACAAAAGGCAAAACCAAGAGGGAGAATCTTTGAGGTGCATGTGGGCCCCTCAATTCAGGGTCATAATATATAACACTTGGTAAATGTTCCTTAGAGATCAAGGAGTACAGTCACACACATATCTGCTGATCAGCTATCTGTTTATTACATCTTGCAGCAAAAAGAAGTCCAAATGTTCCTCTCTTGGCAACCACCCAGCACCTCTACTGGTCTCTACTTGTAATACATCAAGCTCCTCCCTTATTGTAAATCTTTTACCTATAACAAAGGTAATAAATATTTCAAGCTACCATCTTACAAGAAGCTCTTGGCTTGTCTGATGTCTTGTTCCCAGAATACACTATGTCCTGGGCTGCTTCTGATGTCATCACTAGTATTCCATAATGCACAATGGCTAGATTTCAAAGTTTGTTTTAGGATATATCCTTCCCTACATTTTATAGCAATTCTATCTTAAACCAATGTGTTCAGCCATATCAAATATATTACACCATTTCCTAAACTATATTTCCTTACTGTAATGCAATATGACAGGGAAAGCAGAGGAAATGGGACAAATGTTTATGTTTACAGAGGAATTTTACTGTGAAATGATGACTGTCCTGCAGAAACAGAGATGCATGGGGGGTACTCTGTTTAGTTAAACAAAAGATCATATAGAAGAAATAATAATCAGAAAATGTGGAGTGTAAGTTTTAAGCCACATGGATGGCAGCGCTCACATTGTCAGATTTAAGTTGTATTTACTCATATGCACAGATATAACTATGTTGCCCTGTATTTACAGATATAGACACTACTGGGTGTTCATGTATGGGCAATAACATTTAGTGATTCTTTTTTCCAAATATCTTTATAATTAAAACCGTTCACTGTAGCTGGATATATATATTTTATTATATATTATTATACAGTATATAGGTTGTTCTCAAGGGGAATTGAGTAAATTTATTGGTGAATGCCACTGGAAAAACAAGGAGAAAATAACAATCTGTAAGAAGCAATTTATTATTATTGGCATTAACAGGTCTGCTAAATCATAGCACAAAATATATTTTTGATCCATATTTGCCCATTCTGAGGAGTTAATAAGAATGTTATTTAAGATTGTATTTGTGTGAGTATGTTATATGAACTATTGTTACAGATAGTGAGCAACAATATATTCCTTTACTGTTCCACTGTTATTTCTTTTTTTGATGAGATCCGATAATAGTTGAACCAAATAAAAATACCAGCATGCAGTTGATGGTTCCTGCTATGTTCATATAAGCATTAGATTTGTAAATTACAGAGGCTATTTTACCAATAAAAATAGTATCAAATATTATGACCTACCTACGTGCTACATCAGGGGTCTGCAGCTATGGCCTTTAGAGCTGAGTGCAGAACAAAATATGGCTTTTGGGAAATAGTTAGATAGGTAACCCTGAGCTAGGAAGAAGAGAGGTACAAGTTAATTGTAGCTTTTTCAGTCCATTAATATACAGACATGTAGAATGTTGCCTCAATCCTTAGGTGATCCTTTAGAATATCCAGTTGGTAGCTGCATATTCCAATTCACTGCTTCTATATGAGGTTAATCATCAATAAATCAATCTGTGCAGAGCATGGAATGCTGGAATCATCTAAACAGGTCAGTTATTTTTTTACTTGATTTAGGAGTTCATGGAAAAGCTGCTATGAATCAGTGTACTCATCGTGTGGCTCTGCTTTCTGTTATTAATTATGAAACAACCAGTAGGCAGGAGAGACTGTGTTTGTAAACAGACTTAAAACTTTAGATTATTTTAGCTATTGTTCGTGTAATAAACAAATATTATTTTATCATACAATCTTGTGCTCTTTCACACCATGAAGAGCACTTGTGTGTTTGTATCATTCAGTTGTATCTGACTCTTTGTGACCTCATGGACCAAAACACACCATGTTGATCCACTTGGTATTCATGGCAGAGAAACTGGAGTGGGTTGCCAGTTCCTCCTCCAGTGGGCCACAGCATGCAGGTCCTAGTATTTCTAGGTGGTCTCCATGTACTGACCAAGCCCAACTCTGCATGGCTTCAGGGTGGTGTCACCTGTTAGTTTCATGACTGGAATCAAACCCAGGTCTCAGTGGTGAAAGCACAGAATCCTAACTACTGGACCACCAGGGAACCCTGAAGAGCGCTTAGTGAAGTTAATGGCCCTTTAAAATCAGATACTTAGACATATCTAAGTGAGCTGGATTATGAATGCATCGGATATAGTATTAGTAATGTATGCCAACATTTTTTGCATGAAAAAATACTAAAATAAACATTTAAACACTTACATTGAAGTCCGCAAAATCTCTTGTAATTTCTGACAGTTGCAAATTAGTGTTAACACCCTTCAAACCCAGGCTAAATTAGCATCAAATTTAAAATAATTTGTTTTGGCCAATCAGGTTAGCTGAAACTTCTGAATTAACTATGGGTTCTTGTTTGTGCTGAAAAGCAGCCTGGGATATGTAGTGTATGACTGATATGTCCTATGTATAGCTGCTGACATACAGAGAGGAAGCTGCAAGAGATTGGCTCAGCAAGTGGGTTAATATTGCTTCCTTGATGCTGCATGCTGATTGGGGGGATCAGTTGCCTGGTTAGATACCCCATGGAGGTGTCAACATAGTCATTAGAAGAATTTTTAGATGTTAATAAAATATGTTTTATGAGATGTGATGCATACACATGGGCTGCTTTTTGCCAAATGATTGTAGAAATGTATTAATCCAGCTCACTTATGCCTTTAATAATTTTAAATGAAACAGTGCAAATGAAAATATTTAATACAAATTATTTAATACAAAGATTTTCAATATGATGCTGGGAAAGAAAACACTCCTCACTTTTATCCGTACAGATTAGTCCTAGTGCTAAATACTCATGGACACATTGCCATTGTACTCAGGATATACCTTTCATGTTAAACCTTTTCTTTTTTTTTTCTTAATGTGATTGGTTATTTTCTCATTTGTCTGCTAGTGAGGTGTGAATCAATACTACTCAGTTACAGTACCATGTTTATAAGTGGTTTACAAAGCCAGGTGCCCTATTTCAATATGTGTTTATGTCTATTTGTTGAATAAAAGTCGCCCCTTACATGCAGAGGCCAATGTGAACCTGGTATTGATTCATCTAGGTACAGGGGGCCTTAATTCAAGTGGGCATCTACAGAGCTAACTGCTTGGTCACTTAGACAAAAATAGCACAGCTCGTTAAAATTGATTACTTTACTCCAAGGGTAAGGCTGTAAGCCAAAGCATTATTTTGCATACCTTTCTCTTAAAGATACTAAAATACTTTTGGGAATTGCAATTTTTGGTCTAGATTTATGAACTGTGTATTAACTAAAATACAAATCTACAGTATACTGTGATATTGAAGTAATTCATTTTCTTAAAGGCATATCTAAGTTTACTTGAATATGCGTTCATCTGATAGAGGAGAATTAGTAGTGTATGAAAAGATATTTTGCATGAAAAAATATCAAAACAAACATTATACTTTCCCCAAAGATTACTAAATTAGCATAAAATTAATTTTGGCCAATCACAGACAGCTATTACATTGTATCAATCTGTGATAGCGCTTTGTGCACCAAGAAATCATGGGATGTGTAGTTCCCTGCACAAGAAAGCAAAAGGAGTCGGACACTGATATGTAGATTTCTGTATTAAGCTGCTGTTGGCTTGAAGGTTAGTAAAAGGTTTAAATCTGTACCCAAATGCAGTGGTTTTATTGGTTAGTACCAGGTGCCTATGTAAGGAGCTCTAGGGATGTGAAAAACAAGTTTTAATTTTAAATACAATACATCTGTGTGTATAGAATGAATCAATGTAATGTATGTTTCTGATATAAGCAGCAAGTGTTAGAATAGAAATAGGGAAACTTTAAATACCTTTAAATTGATCAGTCAGCATTTTTTTCTTTGAATAGCTAAATTTGATAATGTGCAAACATCATTTACATTTGTATCTTTTACACCCAAGTATTCATTACTGCATTTTTTTTATCAGCTGTTAGTAATTACCTCAGGAGTGTATTTCTTTGTAAACTAATGTGCACATTGTCATGGCTTTTATGTGGGGTGCGCTTTTACGCTTGTACTTAAATAGACTGACAGTGTGTGGAATATATACACCCTATGTATACAATAGTAGGGGGTAGTCATGCTGGATACATTGCCACATACATCTTGCAACAGGAGAAGGACCCCAGCTGGCCACCAAGGTTAATCCTTTAAGTACACATACTTAAGTCAGGAACAATAGGGTCCCAACAGACACAGGGGCACCATCTCTCCAGGGGGCCTCTGGGGTCTCCCTAGCCCAGATCCAGGGGCCTGGGCCATAGCAAAGAGATGTGTCTCTCTTGACTGCCAGGGCCCAAATGACTCTGTTAGCCACACCTAGGGGGTGGACCTGGGAGGAGTCTCATGGTTCCCACGTAGGGACCCTGCCTGATTGGCCAGAGGCAGTTAGGGGCTGACTAAAGGTAGCCCCTCCTGGTAATGTTGTATGCCTGTTTTTAAAAGATGTTGTTTTCCAAATAAAGTGGTTCATAATTTTCATCAAGACTTTGTGTGCAGATGCATTATTGACCCAGGGGCATATGCTGGTAGAGGAGATCGTTCTGACTCCCTTCCAGATTTCCCAGGCACACTACCAATGAGCTGGGACTTATGCCTTTGTACCGACAAAGACTGTCCATAGGTCTAGAGTCAGCCCAAACTTAGGTCTAAACCTACTGGGAATAAGAGTACTAGGATACTCTAGATCCCATCATCATAGTAGGTTGTGACACACATCATTAGATTTAATGAAAGCACTGGCAGTTGTAGATGTCACATTTCCATTTAATTAATACAGACCTCTGCTGTTCTCCTCCCACCTCAGGGACAGCAGAAAACACAATGGTAGATCTCACAGAATAATAATGGCAAATACATGTTAATATGCTAGAGGCTGCATTATTATCCATTCTTAAAACATATTGCATGTTTGACCTTTTTAAGAGCATGTTGATTTTTATTTTACTCATTTTTGTAAACTTACATTTTATTCCACAGCTCCCCTATCTTTCAAAGTTACATACTGCACAGTGATCCTTATTTTTATAGGCAGTCTCAATCTGTATAAGTGCTGTAGGAAGCATTTCACTGATTTTGGTGCAGAGTTAATTTACACACAGTATATTAGCCAGGGTTCCGTATAGAAATCCAGAGCTCTACTGTGCGGATTGTGATTGGTCGCACCTTTTTACATAGACTGTTGTACAATTGTCAGAAATTGTTCTTTTTAAAAAAATATTTTTTATTGTAATCTAAAATGAATTCAAATAATTCACATCTATGTTCTAGATATAAATAGATATACATAAATATAGACATTATCACCCTCCCCATTTTCTACCCCCTCCAATTTTTTGCTCTTTTAAAAAAAAATGAATGACATTGTGATATATTTTTCTCTTTCTCTTTTATTTTTTATATAAATTGGTTGAATATCATAAATAGTATAATAAAGTGAATAAACCAAGCATAGTTATATAAAAAAAATAAAAAATTGGGGCGGGGGGAGAAAATTGATAGTGTGATAATTTTAAGAAATTAATTTGTTATCTTGGATAAATTATTTTCTTTTCTTTCTTTTTATTTATTTATTTTTTTGTTTTTCCTATCTTCCTTTTGTCTTTTTCTTTTCTCTTTTCTCACTCTTTTCACCTTTTCTCTCCATTTCTTTATCTTTTCTCCTTCTTTTTCTCTTTCTTCAAAGCTATTTAGGTTTTTATGTTATCAATTTATTTATTTTTATCTATTTTCGGTGTAGCCATGTTCCAACAGAATGTCACATTTTTGGTCTATAATTTCCAATGATATGTACATTGTGTCTATATTTAATTTTTTTATCTCTTCTATTGTGTGTTTTACTGATTTCCAATTTTTATATATGATAATTCTAGTAGCTGTAAATGTGGGATTTTTTCTTAGTTGGGGTAAAAATACACATAAAGCCCACTTATTTATATGTGATCTACAGTGATGGCCTTTGTCACAAATACTTCATACATTACTGACTATACTGCAGTATTTTTTATTTAATTTTCTAACCTTTATTAGTTCCTTTTTTAATTTCTATTTTAAAGAATTTTAACAATAAATCATGTAAAACCAGATCAATAAAACAATTTGTGAAAAGAGGGGGTATGGGAAAGAAACAAACAAAAAAAAGGATTAAAGGGGAAAGGAAGTGGGGAAAAAGGTAGATCGATAGAAACCTTTTGCATTTGGATACAATATTTGTTTGATATGGATTAATTTACGTTGTTATTACAAAATTATATATTTTTCTGGAAAGTCAAGAAACTAACATCAATATAAATGTAATTTTTTTTTATAATGATAAAGACATTATATTGATAATTCCTTATAGAATGGTTCTATAGAGGGGCGGAGCTACCAGTGGTGCAAGTGGTGCAATGCACTAGGGCCCTCCTCTGGGGGGCCCAGTGCTTTGTAAAAAAAAAAAGTACAGGGGGCATAGGTTCTGTGAGGAGGGAGCATATGACATAGGGATGAGGGCTAGGTGAAGTGGGTGCTGTGTGGGAATGGATGGTGACAAGGACTGGGTGCTATGTCCCTCAGCCACACCAGCCCCCTCACCCTGTAGAGGATGTCACTTGAATGTTGAGCGAGCAAGTCCTGTGGAAAGGGTCTTGGGGAGGGCCCTAAAGGAGGGGAGCTGTTATGCGAGGGGCACTGATTATGTTTCTTCCAAGGGGGGAGGGGGGTCCAGCCCCCAAATATTTTTTATTCGACCCCTCATTTATCTATGCACCAGGGCCCTCCATTCTCTTACTCCGCCAATGGTTCCATAAATTTACAAAAGTCCAAGGAGATGTTTTCATGTCTGTTTTTTTTCTTTTAAAATGTGTAAACCAGGGAAGCCATTTAATTTCAAATGGAGTTAGGGAGCCTTTCAACCTGGCTGACAGTTTTTCCGTTTCAATGTTTTCCCAAATTTTAAATATAACAATGTTTAAGTTTGGAATTTGTAGGTATGACGATCTGAGAGTAGGGGCTATACAAGCCCAGAGCCACCTGCTATAGACTACAGGTTATCTATCCACAAGGACCGTTGGGTTATTTGAAATTGCTGCACCACCACCCTGATATCTGGCTTCTGTATCAGTCAGAGTCTCTCCACCAGTAATCAGCACTTCCAGGCGTCCCAGTAACCTTCCTGTGGTAGTGACCAGGACAGGTTACTTGTAGGGTTTAGATAGGTTCAGTGTCGCAGCCACCAGGAACAAAATCAGAGATACACGATTTCTATCTATCTCCAAGTGAACTGATTTATTTTTGAAAATGACAGCAGTATTTATAGGGGATAGATACAGAGGGGTTGTGGCAGACAAACACAAGAGATAAACTCCACATAGGGTCCAACAGTAGCTTCCTGAGAGCAACGGGATTGGCCTTCAATACACATCCTGTCGTCTCCATGTCCGAGTGGTCCAGACCCTAGACAGAGTACATGGCAGATGGGATTAACTTAATCAACCAACAATGGGCCAGAGATTATAACTAGAATGGAGGTGCTCACGCACATAATTCAATGGCTGGAGCCAAACTGTCTGTCCATTAATGAGCTCAATGGGCCAACACCCAGGCTGAGAAAAGGAGGGTCCATGACAGAAGGGATTTCCATAGTTCTGCTAAAAGTCTTCTTGTGGCTAAATTAATCTGTGCAGTTTTCTTGTATATTGTTCCCAGGGTTGGATCAAAGGTAGGTTGGATTTCTAAGTGAGTTGTTAAAGAATTTATTGAAACACAACATTTTTGAAATTGTATTAGAAATATTAGCAATCACATATAGACATCATTGCTATGATCCATATCAGCTTAAACATGTATTATAATGTCCATAATGTGGACAAATCTAATAGTACTTTGTTTACTACATGAGCTTTGTAGAGGTGTGTGATGGCGCAATCAACTAATTATAGCTGATTACCAAAGCTGCCCCTCCTCTGTTCAATTTTATGGGCTGTATGGAGTTTTTGAGCAGTAGGATATCCACTCATTTTAATAACTGAAGCATTCACATATGACTAATTACTATAATTATCAATTGGCAAACAATATATCCGTCTAGGGGCAATACATTTACAAGGGTTTTTAATTGGCTAGTGACATTTGTCCTTCTTTTGTCTTACTTTCTGTATATTTCTGCCTAGGGCAACTAAGAAGATACCATACTGGTTAATGTATAGCTTACAGGTAATTGCTAAAAGTCCAATTAATATTATGTCATGTTAAGAACTGAAGAACAGAGAAAAAAAGACCATGTCATGGATTAGAACTCGGCTGTAGTTTGATTTTCTCTTGAGATAGATCTTGAACTTTTGATCCAATCAGCCCACAGAATTTAGTGTCCGTGGCACAAATTTATCCTAAAATGGCAGCTTCGGCTCTCAAACATGGAGAAGTAACTGGCTAATTAGATACATTTCATAACTTTTACATAGATATATTTATAAAAATCTATGTTTAAAAACGGAATCAACCCATATTTAAGTAGGGAAAAAGACCTAAAGCAATGATACATAAGAGTATTTTTTTTCTGGGAGGGGCTTTGAAATTTCTTTAGAGCTATGGTTGCATCTATTGATGCAACCGGTCGACACAATTTCCTCCAGCCAGGCCATGGAGCAGAGTCAATTTCAGTCACATCTAATTATAAAAGGCTCATTACTTTCTATGTTCACTCCTTCCCCACCATTCCAAGTTTGCTAAAAATTACTCCATCATTATCCAGTTCTCATTTGAATGTCTAAAACAAGTTAAAAATGTGTTTCCTGCTCAGAATTCGGAGAAATACAGTTATTACACTGCATTTTAGGAACCTGGGCAGGTATATGCAAATGTGCCCACAAAGGCTTCACTCTTGCAATCCATTACCATTTTCAACATGGCTGCCTGCTGTATTACGCAGCTTTGAGCAAAGCTCAGGAAGGATTATACAAAAGCTAGGAATCCCACCAATGTACAGCTGTTTCAAGGTTACTGCCTATCATCGGCTTGGGGCCGGTTCCTAGCATGTGTAGTAGATTTTGTGGGGAGGTAGTTTACCACAACATTTATTTAATTTATGGTGGGCAAAAGAGCAATAGAAGCCTCCACTGTACAGTAAATAAATAGTACATTTGTGTTCACGTTTAAATCTGTAAAATAAGTTAAAAATATGGTTTCCTGCTCAGAATTCTGAGAAATAAGTGATTTAAAAAAATGGATTCTTGTGCTCCGAAAATAAGTCTTCAAATATTCAGACTTTCCCAACAAATGTCCAACGTGAAACGGCATTAAAAACTCTTTCTGATAAAATGGGGAAAAAAAGCTTTCCGTGGTCATTTGAATTATCATGCCTTGATTTGGCAATTAAATACAATCATATATATCAATCTCATCATATAATGTCACATTTAAGGTCTTCAGAATCTGTATTAATCTTGTGTCTTATAAAGCCCCTAGTATAGTCCCTGTTAAGTTTCACAATATTTTCTAAAAATAGTCTCTTTTTTCCCTTTACAATATCTGCTACCTCTCTTGAATATATAACTTTTTTCTTTTACTAACGTTCTTAATACAAAGATCTATTTCCTTTAATATTGTATTAAGGAGACGTTCCCTCTGCTTCTGATCTCCACTCTGAAATCTACAACGTGCCAAAGAATTGCCTAAATATTTTAACATCTGGGAAATAGCCTCCCTTCTGAAATCGAAAATCTTTGTTATTACACAGTCATTCAGTCTTTATACTAAACTCACCAAATAATCATCACTGGAGCTTAAAGGAGCACTGTGCTCAGAAATGTAACATATTCTCATTTGTGGAACTACTCTTGAAAATGGCAACATTTTCTAAGAATGTAAAAATATAAAAAAATATAAAAGAATGCAGCCCTTATATTATTACTTTTTATATACAACTAGGAACTTGCCCGTCAAAAATGACGGGATTAAAATTGTAAAGCTGGCAATGCTGTTGGCTTTTGGTCCTCTGAGCATCTTCGGCGCTCATTGCAAGCCTCTCCCACTCGCGGTGCTCATCGTGAGCCCGGCCTACTGTACGGGCCGCTCATTGCAGGGTTTGGTAACTTGGGAATGCCATGTGTCTCTTTCTACCATCTCCCCCCTGTCCCTTCCCTATGTGTTTCTCTTTTTGTGAATGTTTGCGTGTTGGTTTTATTTTCAAAGTCCCGCGTGCCTGGCGTTGGTGTTGGTGTTGGTGTTACTGTCTTCAGCGTAGCGTATTTTGTACGTTTTGCGAGCCTGGTGTTGCTGAGCTTTGTTTTCATGCTATTTCTGAAATTTTGCGTTTTTCGTCCGCCCTTTTTTTCCCTGCTTAATCGATGTTCAAGTGACCAAAAATGCCAAATATGGGTGTAATTCGCTTGCAACCTCACTCCCAGGCTTCCTGTGTCTCCTCCTGTGCTGTGTGTGAGTGTGTTAAATTTTTTGTAAATTATTTTTTTGGTGGGTTTTTAGTGTTACGCGCTTGAATAGTGCTGCGCGGCTGCTTTGCCTTGCTTTCCGAGGCTTGCATGTGTCACTGTGGCGCCAGCTCGCCTCACAAAGTGAGGCTCGCGGTGGCGACCTCACTTTGCGAGGTCGCAACTGCGTGACCAAGATTGCAAACATTGCGAACAGCGTTCTTGGTCCACAACTATATAAGTGCTTATGCTTATGGGTAGGGGGTTCCCTGGTGGTCCAGTGGTTAGGATTCGGTGCTTTCAACACTGCAATCTGGGCTCGATTCCAGTCAGGGAACCAAGAAGTCACACCACCCTGAAGCCAAGAAGAGTTATGCCTGGTCAGTACTTGGATGGGAGCGGCCTACTGGAGAAGGGACTGGCAACCCACTCCAGTATGTCTGCCATGAATACCAAGTGGATCAGCATGGTGTGTTGCGGTCCATGAGGTCATGGAGTGGCAAACCAGACTGAACACACACAAACAATGTTAGTTTGGTACATACCTGACAGATAAGTGTATTTTTCATGAATTACAGTGGTCTTTTTATGGATGTCTAAATAGGATTTTCTTAATCTTTTTAATGGAAAATGCAATTTCTTTAATGTTTAATACGTGACCTTTTAAATTCATGAAAAAAAAATTTGCACTCCTTTTAAAATTCTCCTCCGCAAACCATCAAATAGTATTGTCTACATTAATCTGACTTCATTATCAAGGAATAATTATATTATTTTCTGTAAGATAAAAGAACAAAGTAGCTTGTGTACTTAAGTGAAGGTACAAGGTATACCATGTAGAGTTACCCAAGATGGTCAGGTCATAGCAGAGAGGTCAGACAAATTGTGGTCCACTGGAGAAGGAGCTGCTTATGCATAGGCACGACCAGACAAATAACAATAGATGTGCCTAGTGTGCTCTGGTCCATAGGTTCACAGAGAGATGGAAACGACTGAATGACTTAACAACAAATATGATATATAGAGGATAATGATAGGAGACTGGAAGAGGATATTGTTTCCTGTATGCTCTGTGGGTCTGAAGGAGTTAGACTTGGAATACCAGTCCGATTGGGGATTCCTAAGGACTAAAGTAAGACTACACCAGTTAATGTCAAAAGGAGTCACCTGGTTTATGACATTTGAGGTGGTATGGGAATGTTTTATTGTCTTTCACTGTACAGTAAATGTGTGTGGCATTGAATAAAGAAGGTATTAGTCAGAAGACATGTTTCCGGTGAACTCCTTGGTCTGTAAGGATTAGAGCTCTCTAACTAAGGCCCAGTGTACCATGTTCTGTTACAGCTGGACATGTACCCACAGTGATATCCTGTATATGACCTTATCTAACAAGCCTTCAAGTGGTTAAATGCATTTCAATATATTTTATTATCTTTCTATATTGAGACAATTTTTTCTGCTTAACATTGTGTAGAAGTGCCATTGCATTACAGTCAAATCTCTCTTTTTTTAAATTATTTTAATCACATGGTTCAGCTTACATAAAGGATCCTGTGGAGACAGGCTATTTTCTATTTCCAGTGTTCATTTCAATAAAGCTTGCCTGAAATCATATTTGAATTACACATGATAATTGCAACTAGATGAACCTATTAATTTTAAGATATTCTAAATGACCCAATTAAATTATATATTAAAATATAAATTATGCATAAAGTATACTACGTTTTTCATGTGTACACTGAGTAATTATGTCCAAGTAAGTTTAATGGCAGTTCGTCTTTCATTTATTTCTATTACATTTCTATATTATTATTGTGCATAGTAGACTAATAGCTTTGATTTGACCATGGGGGCTTATAATATATGTGAAGGGGTTTCACAAGACATTTACATGGAAAATACATACAATCTAACATATTTGTTTAACTATAATTTTAATGATGAACAAACAGTTTTTAACCTTCAGTGCATTTCATGTTTCATCTTTCATATGAACATAGATTTGATGGGCAGATACGAACCAGCAAGGGTGGTCTATGTTGCCTATGATATCTATTATTATTATTATTATTATTATTATTATTATTATAATTATTAACCTTAATTTGTAATGTGCCAACATATTCTGCAACGTTAAACAGGGTACAAAAAATAAGAAAAAAACACAAGAGTGGAAGGTCCTCTGTGGAATGTTGGACCGGAAGCCAGATTGGAAGAGGTCAAGGAGAGAGTCGGAGGAAATAAATTGGGAGAGGAGATTGTAGTCAATGCGCTCAAGCAGTTTAGAAACCAAGGGAAGTAGAGAGAAAGGGTGGTAATTAAATGGAGAAGCTGGATCTGATGAGGGTTTCCTAAGAATGGGTGTAATTATGGTGTGTTTTAAAGGTGATGGAAACTTGCCAGTTTTTAGGGGACAGTTGAAGCATATGTAAGAGCTGGTATAAGTGTGGTAGAGAGAGAGGTATTGGTTGTGATGGAATAGGATTATGTGTACATTTTGTAAGACGAGAGGTTGATGAAAGACTAGAGACTTCATCCTCAGTTACAGGGTCAAAGGCATCCATTATAGATGTGGGAATGGGCAAGATTAAAGGCTGGGTGTTGTCAGTTAGCTGAGAGGATGGTGCTCGAGAGGAGAGTTCATTATGGACATTTTCAATGTTATTATTAAAGTGGCTAGCAAAGTCTTCGGCTGTGAGACAGGAAGGTGGGGGGAGGGCAGAGGAGAGTATTGAATGTGGGATTGGAGGCTTATTTGTATATTTTTGAAATTAAGATTGAGGGCATAGTGATAGGAGCAGAGAATACATTTGTAGTGGAGGAAGTCTGCTGAAGTGTGAGACTTCCTCCATAGTTGTTCAGCAGTGTGGGAGCACTGGCTGGGGGGGGAAGAGGGACGGAGAGTAGAAGTTGTGGTGAGGCTGTAGATTAGGAGATAGGGGTCAGAAAGAGGGCATGGGGAGATAAGGATTGATACAGTGCAGAGATTTGTAAAAATGAGATCAAGGGAATGATCATCACGGTCTACTTAAATCGACTTCATTATTTTGTTTAACTAAGCCTCAGGATGGTCTTGTGTTTATTCCAGGCCTGCTTAACCGTGATGGACTCACTTCCACCGGAAGGATGTTCCACTTATATTTTATTCTATCTGTTAAGTAGTAATTTCTCACATTACCTCTAAATCTTCCACCTTCCAACTTCATCATGAGCTGTTGTTTTTGCCTTTTTCTTTATTGTGGAAAACAGGTCCTTCTTGAACTTTATTAAATCCTTAATATTTAAATATATTTCAAAGTTTCTATCATATCTCCCCTCTCCCTTCTCTCCTCTAAGTTATACATATTCAGGTTATGAAGTTTTGTCTTATACGTTTTGACTTTTTGAACCTGCACCATTTTAGTCTGGTTTCTAATTTGATTATGTCCCTTTGAGTAAATGAACATGGTATATTTGGAGCAGTCTAGCAACTAATTGGACTTGTATACTGCCAATCGGATTAAAATTATCATTCCCTGGATAACCATATAAACCAATTTCTAGGATTGATAGATCTCCCAATGATGTCCCCCGAAGAGATGGACCATGTCAAAGCTCCAGTCACAATAGAAGAAGTTATTGAAACGATCAAATCTTTAAAGTCAGGTAAAGCCCCGGGTCCGGATGGATTCACAAATCTATACTACAAAACATTTGCAGAACTATTAGCACCACACATGACAACACTATTCAATAATATGCTAAAGGGACACAGTATCCCCCCCAAACTAAACCAAGCTAATATGGTATTCTTTCAAAAGCAAGGGAAAGACCCCCTTCAGGTGCAGAACTATAGACCAATCTCCCTCCTGAATGGGGATATCAAAGTCCTGGCCAAACTTATGTCCAACAGAATCAACACATTTCTTCCCAGACTGATCCATAAGGATCAGGTGGGGTTTGTCCCGCACAGACAGGCAGGGGACAATGTCAGGAGATTATTAAATTTAATACATATATCTCAGCAACATAGAACCCCCATGTGTCTCCTAGCATTGGACCTAGAGAAGGCCTTCGACTCAATAGAATGGAAGTACCTCTGGGCAGTCCTCAGGAAATTTGGATTCCCAGAACAATTTATTAACCTCCTGAAAATATACTATGACAAACCTCAAGCCAGCCTCAAATTAGCAGGAGATAACCCCTCCATAATTAAGATTGAAAAGGGAACCAGACAAGGATGCCCCCTCTCCCCCCTGCTCTTCGCGCTAGCAATAGAACCTCTAGCCCAAATGATTAGATCTAATGCGAGGATAGAGGGAGTTATAGTGGGCATGCACCACATGAAAAGCTGTTTTTTTGCAGATGATTTGCTCTGCTCCCTAACGAACCCGACTACATCTGTCCCAGCCCTGATATCCCTCCTAGAACAATTTGGCAGAATATCCGGTCTGAGGATTAACTCGGACAAAACTGAGGCATTAGGCTGCTCCCTCCCAACCCACACTCAGAACTTTTTAAAACAAAATTTCAACTTTACATGGCCAAAGTCAGCAATCAAATACCTGGGAGTTTATATCACCAACTCTATAGACTCAATGTACAAAGCCAACTATCCTTCCATATTCAGGGATTTACACACTGAACTTTCAACATGGACTAAAGGTGGCCTTTCTTGGCTGGGTCGCATTAATGCGATCAAGATGAATCTATTGCCCCGGCTTCTGTACCTCTTTAGAACCATCCCAATTCCAATCCCCGTAAAAAAATTGGAAATTTGCCAAAAATAGATCTTTAACTTTATCTGGGAGCACAAACGCCATAGAATCTCAAAAACAGAAATGCACAAAGGCAAACGTATGGGGGGATTAGCATGCCCAAATCTTCACATCTATTTTAAAGCCGCCCAGCTAGCATTCATACCTTTAGCTCATTCAACACAGCATCAACCATTATGGATGTTTATCGAAAACAGGGCAATGACACCTTATACATGGGCCAATATCCTCTGGCTGCCTGAGGTTCCAGATAACCTGAGGGAAATAGACAACCCCTTCATAAAACTTTCCCTAGAAACGTGGCGTTGGGCAGCTAAAACACGACACCTCTCAGCAACACCCTCCACATTGACTGCATTGGCCCCCCATCCAAGATTCGCCCCAACGCTCACCCAAGAATCACTTTTTTGTTGGCAAACAAGGGGATTTTTGCGCCTGGGTTCATGGTTCCAAGATAATAAAATTAAACATCCAGAAAATATAATAAATTCTCTGAACATACCACCCAAAGAATACTTTAACTTCAAAAAACTTCTATTTCTTGTGCACTCAATAAAATGGGAATTTGGACCCCCCAAAACAAACTGGTTGATTAAACTCTGCGAGTCGCTCCCTCTGTGTAAAGGTATGATTAGTCTACTATACCAGGAACTCCTTCACAACAAACAGACCAGGAAACCGGCATATGTTTCAGCATGGGAACAAGACCTGGGGCACGAAAGAGATGAGGGCGCATGGACCTCCACATGGGCCAATTTATCTAAAGGCGCACTTAACTTCAGTTTGCTGGAAACCTCACTTAAGGTTCTCCATAGAACATACATAACTCCAGTCAGGCAACATAAATGGAACACCAAAGTAAGCCCCAGGTGTTTTAGAGGCTGCCAGGAATCAGGCTCCTTTATTCACATTTGGTGGATGTGCCCTGTGGCAAAAGCCATGTGGGAGGAGGTCTTTGACCTGGTATCCACGATAACCCATACCCACATTGACAGAGACCTAGAGATCGCACTTTTAGGGACCAGATGCCCCCTCCTCTCCAGGCCCCAAAATGTACTACTACAATTTATGATGCTGGCGGCCAAAAGCCACTTAGCAAAACAATGGAAAAGCAACACCCTCAGTCTTCAAGCCATAATTAACAAACTTAACTTTATAGCCACCAACGAACGATTATCACATTTATTAGCCGACGCAATGCCCACATTTCTTGATACATGGAGCCCTTGGCTACACTCCCACCTTAGCTTAAGGGGACTAATGACAACTGACACTGTGACTGAGGCTTTCCCGGATGGGGGGAGGACCGTGGCGTCTAGAACTTAGCGAGCCCATCATGCGGGGCAAGATCAGGTAAGGTGGCAGCGTGGATCGAGTGCAAGATACCAGGTATAATTAACACCCTCCCTTATTCCCCCCCTCATATCTTCCCTATACCCAATTAAGTAATCCAGACCCCACCTTATTATCCCCCCCCCCCCCCCCCTTATAACAAGAATAATATCCCGACCCTCTAAAGGGAAGGGAATTCATGATACTTAATTTACAACAATTAATGACTAAGGAAGATGTACCCAAATCCACAATAAATCTAAAAAAATCCATATTGGGCAGATGAAAAAGTACTCCACATAAACAACGCACAGCACTCTGGAAATAAGACTTAACGTTACTAGACAAATAATGTAAACCACATTGCATTTTGTTATGTACTGTTTGATGCATGCTATTTATGTCTAATAAAAACTTGATTGAGAAAAAAAAATATATATATCATTCCCATACCTATTAGTAGGAAAGAACATGCCAAACCAGAGAATAAAAATGCATTCTAAAATGCATTTAAATTAAATAAGGAAAGTGAGCTCAAATCAATCACGTTGTGAGGGCACTGAGCAGAGTACTCCATCTACACCCCACTGAGAGGTAAAATCATATAAATTTCCCTGGCATTAGGGTGCCAGTGCTTGGAACATGTAGTTTCATGGCAGTGGAACCTGCACAGTCAAACACTGCTTCCTGGACTTATAAATAGCCAGCCTGGCTAATGCCAGGAGCAGTTTTGACGAAGAGGTCCCCGGACTAGTTATTCCACGACACTGGACACCCCAAAAAATATGGAGAGAGAAAAATGCAGCCAGAACTGCAGGAAGAAGCCCCTCAAAAGATAAGAATCGCTGCAGTCAAAAACAAATATGATACCTTGGGAGGTAAACTCACACATCCTCCCAGTAGACAAAGCCTGGAAGTACTCTGCCTAGGATACAGGAGTGCACTGGTGCTCAGAACATTGCCTCACATGGCAGTTAACCTTCCCTTCCAGACACTGCTGGACGTACAAATAGCCAGCATGGCTAATGCCAGGAGCCTGTAAATGAAAAGGTCCCTCGCCCTATTGTCCTGGGATACTGGGAGCCCAAACAAAAAAGATGGGTGAAATGCAGCAAAAAAAAACGCAGGAGGAGGCTGCTCAAGAGCAAAAAGAGGGGTTGCAGTCTGGCTAAAAAACAATATGGTACATGTACACTCCCTTGCCACACAATGAAGAACAGGATACAGTTTTATTAGTGAGGCATGCCTAGAGATCGGTAGAGGGACATTAGTACTTTTCTTTTTTTGCTACTTATTCCTCTACAAATACACCCAAGCCTGTTACTTGCTTTTTCTGTGGTGTTGTTGAGTCCATTTCTTTTTTTTTTGTATTGATAACAAACTCCAGCAATATAATAACACTATTTTGCTACTGTCCCTCTGGGTTAGCAGCTTGACGGGTGCCTATCAATCTGACCACCTGAACTTAAATTTTAACTGGCATTAATCTAGTAAATAATGTAAGATAATAACAGGCATACTGAATATTGAGAGAAGAGCCTTACACTGTGGAGCCACCACTCAACGCGCATTTCTCCACTATGAATGTAAATATGTCAAGGGCAAAAACGTTTCAATTGTTTCATATAAATATGTGTAAAATGTGCTTATATACTAAAACAAACATCACTGTGCTGCTATATATAACACATGATTTTAATGAACCCTAACTAATGAAAATAAACTGGTCCTTATGATTCTGGTAACATGGTTGCAACTGACTTAGCAATATTGTTACATTGCGGTATTTTGATGCATTAAATATTAGGAGCAGCAACTGGTTTAACGTTATAACACTTTCACTTTAATTTCCATGCACACAACATTTTTATCAATACTAATATAGGTTGATTTTTTTAAATTTTAGAATGTAGAGTCTTTTCTTGGTCCTATGTACATTCATAGGAATAAGCCAAACTTTTTCTTCTACTCTAAAATTTAGTGGCTTCTCCAATAGCTATTATAGTTTGTTGAATTTTGTTGCATCATTTTACATTTATCAGTGTTGAAATTTAGATACCATTATTTCCATGTGTGAGCTTGTGGGTAGTAATTGAAGTACATCGTGCTGTCCGAGTTTGTCCTGATAATATGCAGAGCATGTGCAGGGTCATTAATTGATTCATTAACACTATAAATGGAAAGAATCTTTGGGAACATGGGTATAGGAACTGGGGGGTGGCCCCCCAGATTGTTTCATTGTGTTTATGTGTAGATAAGCAGACTTTCTTTGGCTCCAACACACATAAAAATCCAACTTTTTCCTTCTCTGGTGTATGCATAACAAATACAGAGCAGCATCCTCATTTGGAGACCAGAGCTGAACATCCAGTTTCGTCCTGATAATGTTCATTCACCATACTTTAGATCCCGGTCTGTCTGAGCCTTTCCTGGTGATATAACATAAGGAGGTCACCAAAACTTTGATGATTAGATCTAACGGCTAAGATAAGTGTATTAACATAATGTGTGGTAATATTATTATTTGTGTGCTATGACAACTGAAACTAGCTTGTACGTTATCTTATTTTATTAGAAAATCTGCTTAAACAGAAGAGGTTTTTGTCAAATGCTATAATGTGTAAAAATGTTTTTTGTCACCAGGTTTGCCAGAACCTAAGATTGATGACGTTTTTGGTGGTCTCACAATGGATCAAGGCTTCTATACTTCTAAAGACTTCTTACCACTTGTGGCAAAAGCAAGCAAACAAGGTAAGTAGCTGGTTGGAAGGAATCTTTATAAATATGTCCTATATAGATATATTTATATATTGTGCATGGCAAAGGAGGCTTTAAGCTGCTCTCCTCTATCCTCTCTTGATTTCATTAACTGTCATATTTTCCAGGCATTCTCATCCACACTTTGTCCCACTATCTCTCTAATTTTTATTGTGTCACTTTTGTGTCCACACAATGACAGATGTGTAAAACTTAACCCAGCGACATTATGAAGGATAAAGTAAACAACCTCTAATCAACGTTCCATTTTTCCAGGGAGATTGCTATCAGTTTGAGATACCACTCTGTTAAAAAAAAAAAAAAATGCCATATAAGCTTTGACACATTGTAGCACATTCTCATCTGTTGACACTTTTTCATATCTCATGTAATCAGTAAAATGCCTTTATGTCTATGATGCACACATTTTCTGATGCCCGGGGCTATGTCTTCGTGGGACATTTAGGAAATAAAACCCTGTCCATTGACACCACCCCCTTTCATTTGCAAATCATTCTTCACTGTTCTGGAGAATCCATCCACCTGAATCATTTCTTATCTATTATCCCCCACCCATTCCGATCTAAATATTTATGGCTTACCACCAATCAAACTTGAGATATTGCGTTTATGGTTTTGGATTCCTTGTACCCACATTGACTTTTCTTCATGTGCGTTCTAGTCTGGAGTTCCACAGCAAGTATTTGTGACAGGAGCAATGGTGTACCATATTTGTGACAGGAGCAATGGTGTACCATATTTGTGACAGGAGCAATGGTGTACCATATTTGTGACAAATTCCAAGACCGACAAAATACATTTGTGACGTGAGGATGCCTATTTCTGAAATGTTGTTTGTGAGACTGTTACAATAAGGCAGCGTTAGTCAACTGGTAAACCTAGATCTGAATCTGGACCTCCTGTCCCCTTCATCCATTGTATTATTGAATCTCTCACCATAAGCAAAATACTAAATTAAAATAAGCATGTTGTTCTTTTCTTAAAATCCATTCACTATGTTAACTCCCATCCTGAGCTCTTCTGATTGCCAATATATATATTTGTATGTGTATCCATAAAAATATGGATTCCAGACCTCATCATTTTCATAGGTGTTTGGGCCTCTGTGAATTTTGTCATAATACAGAATAATGGTATAAAGTACACCTTGTACGCTGATCGTATTTTAAAAAAGGATCAAACATTGACTTAATCAGCTAGATTCAACTTGTTTATTGTAGCATCTGCTGCCTGTAGGTCCTCAAACAGGACACACCTTGCCTTTAACCTTATTACTGGGTTGTAAGCAATATATCTGTGGTTTGAGAAAGTAGTGAATTCTGTGATATGGGCGTTGGTGGTGTATAGAGAGAGAACGTTTGTGCTGTAAAATGACACAATGAAGACATAATGTTATGCCCACCAGCTAATATCCAAAATAACCGTTGTGTGCAGTACGGGAGGCAGCTAGACGGTGTGGTAGTGAGTCAATGGGATGCTGAAAGGTTGGCATGGGTATCTGGAGCCATGCAGACTGGTAGCTGCTGAAGAGTGAGTGGTGAAGGATCCATATGGCGATCAAGGTAGTCCCACAAGGGCTTGATGGTATTCAAGTCCAGGGAATTTGGAGGTCAGAGAAGTACTTGGAAGGTTTTTTGTCATGCTCCTCCAATCACTACCAGACCATTCCACTCCAGCGTTAACATGGGTGTACTTGATCTGCAAGGATAGATAGATAACCCAATTGGTTGAGTGTGCCTTACAGAAGTATGAGTGGACCCAGACAATGCCTGACAAAAATGTCCCAGACCACAAGCTTGTATTCTTCTAACAGTGGTTGCAAAGTGTTTGTTCTCAGAGGTTTTTTTCCTGACACGCCAACGTCCATCCAGTCAATGGAGTAGAAAATGTGACTCATCAGAGAATGCAACCCTTTGCCAATCAGAAGAGATCCAATTTCGGTACTGTTATGCAAAGTGCAGCCATTTTCTAAAAGGTGCTGTTGTATGAATCAACACTAAGGCTTATCAGATATATAAAAAAAACAATATACTGTCCAAAGCAAAGTTACCTCCGTTCTTAATTAATCCTATAGTTCATCCAGTTGTAGTTGGTAGTTGCAGCTCTAAATTCTCACTGTCCTTTGAGATGTGGTAGTGTTGCAATGTAGATAACATTACTATTGTCGTTTCAAAGGAGACTCTGTAGTAGTAATAACTGTGGCAATTTCTCTACGTGTTTCACCCATTTCAGGGCTTCGTCTGGAACATCTGCTGGCAGGTCTACCTAAAGACATTTGAACAAAATATTTAACGTTTCAAGACATCTAATCGAACCTTTTAATATATGATTTTACTTTATAAAACGTTTTACTTATCAGCAGTAAAGAAAATATCCCTTTCTCACACATTCTCATAAATAGGCAGTAGCAAAGAGAGATGCAGAATCTGCTCCTCTGGAAATGTAAATGTGCCTCTCAAACATTTCTTTTTTTCTTATCAAAAACATTTATATTTTCATTGCCTAATTAGGCTTTAAGACATCTAAAACATGTATTTTAATTATATATGGTCATACAGTGATTCTACAGGCACAACTACTATATTTACAAAGGAGACAATATAGATGTGCATCAGTTATCTTGTACAGTGAAGCATAAATAGTTTTATAGACTTTTTTTTACTCTTAATACAAAGTTTGAAGTTTTGTCACATCTTTCTATTACAAAAGTTTCCTTTTTTAATGAGTTTTCTGCTAACTGGTTGCTGGTAATAACATGCATTATAGCACCTTTATGCAATGATTTAGATTGTACTATAGTCATCTTTCACAGTTGCCAGGCTACCAGAATGGCTTTTACACGTAGATCCACAAATATTATTACATGTGCCAACAATTCATTAATGATCTAATGTGTGGAAAATGTAAGTTATTCTTACATGAAATGTAAAACTGTATCCGTACATGAAGAAATATTTGTTCAATATATTAGCTACTAAAAAAAGCATTTACATCTTCTGAACGTCTTAGAAATTATATTTATTTCTATATCAGCAGAAAATGTAATGAAAGCACGATCAGAGCATTAGTATATTTATTATATTATTGATGAAGTATGAGTGACCATCACAGCTGCCATCAGAAATATTGGGTATTAGTACAAACTTAGTAGCCAGTGACAACACTGAATAAATGACACTCGGCTACAATGTAAAGTAGTAAGTGTGCAGCCTGTATAACAGTGTAAATTTGCTGTTCATTCAAAATAACCCAACACACAGCCATTAATGTCTAAACCGTTGGCAACAAAAGTGAGTACACCCCAAAGTGGAAATGTCCAAATTGGGCCCAAAGTGTCAATATTTTGTGTGGACACCATTATTTTCCAGCACTGCCTTAACCCTCATGCGCATGGAGTGCAACAGAGCTTCACAGGTTGCCACTGGAGTCCTCTTCCACTCTTCCATGATGACATCACGGAGCTGGTGGATGTTAGAGACCTTGCACTCCCCCACCTTCCGTTTTGAGGATGCCCCACAGATGCTCAATAGGGTTTAAGTCTGTAGACATGCTTGGCCAGTCCATCACCTTTACCTTAAGCTTTTTTAGCAAGGCAGTAGTTGTCTTGGAGGTGTGTTTGGGGTTGTTATCATGTTGGAATACTGTCCTGCGGCCCAGTCTCTGAAGGGAGGGGATCATGCTCTTCTTCAGTATGTCACAGTACATGTTGGCATTCATGGTTCCCTCAATAAACTGTAGCTCCCCAGTGCCGGCAGCACTCATGCAGGCCCAGACCATGACACTCCCACCACCATGCTTGACTGTAGGCAAGACACACTTGTCTTTGTACTCCTCACCTGGTTGCCGCCACACACGCTTGACACCATCTGAACCAAATAAGTTTATCTTGGTCTATTCGGACCACAGGACATGGTTCTAGTAATCCATGTGCTTAGTCTGCTAGTCTTCAGCAAACTGTTTGCGGTCTTTCTTGTGCATCATCTTTAGAAGAGGCTTCCTTCTGGGACAACAGATATACAGACCAATTTGATGCAGTGCGCGGCATATGGTCTGAGCACTGGTAGGCTGACCCCCCCCCCCCCCCCAGCCCTTCAATCTCTGCAGCAATGCTGGCAGCACTCCTACGTCTATTTCCCATAGACTGCCTCCGTATATGACGCTGGGCACATGCACCCAACATCTGCTCCCCTTTCACTCTAGAGACCGTGTAACACTAACGAGTCACATGACACTGGGAAGGGAAAATGGCTAATTGGGCTCAATTTGGACATTCTACTTAGGGGTGTACTCACTTTTGTTGCCAACGGATTAGACATCAATGGCTGTGTGTTGAGTTCATTTTAGGGGACAGCAAATTTACACTGTTATACAGGCTGTACACTTACTACTTCACATTGTAGCAGAGTGTCGTTTCTTCAGTGTTGTCACGTTGTCACATGAAAAGATATAAAAAAAACTATTTACAAAAATGTGAGGGGTGTGCTTAGTTTTGTAAGATACTGTATTTATACAGTTGTGCTCAAAAGTTTACATACCCTGACAGAAAATGTGAAATTTGGGCATTTATTTTAAAAATATGACTGATCATGCAAAAAAAATCTTTTATTGATGGATAGTGATCATATGGAGCCATTTATTATCACATAGTTGTTTAGGTCCTTTTTAAATTATAGTGATATCAGAAATCACCCAAATGGCCCTAATCTTGCTACCAAGCCAAGGTTAGGTAGACCAAGAAAGATTTCAGCCACAACTGCCAGAGGAATTATTTGGAATACAAAGAAAAACCCACAGGTAACCTCAGGAGAAATACAGGCTGCTCTGGAAAAAGACGCTGTGGTTGTTTCAAGGAGCACAATACGATCATACTTGAACAAAAATGAGCTGCGTGGTAGAGATGCCAGAAAGAAGCCTTTACTGCGTCAATGCCACAAAAAAAGCCTGGTTACAATATGCCAGACAACACCTCGACGCACCTTGCAGTTTCTGGCACACTGTAATTTGTAGTGACGGGACCAAAATAGAGCTTTATGATCATAACCATAAGCGCTATGTTTGGAGAGGGGTCAACAAAGAATCCCGGCTGTGAAACATGGTGGTGGCTTACTGATGTTTTATGGGAGTGTGAGCTCTAAAGGCACGGGGAATCTTGTGAGAATTGATGGCAAGATGAATGCAGCATGTTATCAGAAAATACTGGCAGACAATTTGCATTCTTCTGCATGAAGGCTGTGCATGGGATGCTCTTGGACTTTCCAGCATGACAATGACCCTAAGCACAAGGCCAAGTTGAGCCTCCAGTGGCTACAGCAGAAAAAGGTGAAGGTTGTGGAGTGATCATCACAGTCTCTTGAAAGAAATATCATCAAGTCTCTCTGGGGAGATCTAAAACTTGCGGTTCATGCAAGTTGACCAAAGACTTTGCATGGCCTGGAGGCATTTTGCCAAGACGAATGGGCAGCTATACCACCTGCAAGAATTAGGGGCCTCATAGACAACTATTACAAAAGACTGCACGCTGTCATTGATGCTAAAGGGGGCAATACACAGTATTAAAAACTATGGGTATGCAAACTTTTGATCTGGACCATTTGGGTGATCTCTCTTATTATTATGATTTAAAAAGGATCCAGACGAATATGTGATAATAAATGGCTTCATATGATCAGTATCCTTCAATAAAATACAGTTTTTTTGCATCAGTCATATTTCCAAAATTTCTAAATTTCTGCCAGGGTATGCAAATGAGCACAACTGTATATATGTATATATATGAATATATATATATATATATATATATATATATATATATATATATATATATATATATATATATATATATATATATATAATTATTATTATTATTATTATTATTTTTTTTTTTTTTTTTTTCAGATATTCTAATAATTAAAGGAATCATCTTACAATTTCATACATTTAACCTAGTTCTTTTATTAGAAAAGCTAAATTTATATATTAAATAGTTTTCAATTATTTATAAAATGTAATATTGCCCAATATCTATGAAAACCTAAAAAAACAAAAGAGCAAGATTATAGTATATATTGTCTTTTTTATTAACACCTAATTTTAGTAAAACATAATTTAAATATATTATATAAAGTCATAGTACATTAAAATAAACATGATAGGTACAATATAACTTATATTTGCAGATGAATATATATATACTGTGTGTATATACAGTGTATATATATATATATATATATATATATATTTATTAATGAAAGTTACCTTCCATGTTTATGAGTCACTTATATAGACAGAAAACAAGTTACGATGTTTCATAGCAGTAATATTTCAATTTATCAGTATATTTATTTCTGTGTCAGAAAATATCTACATCTGTTTCCTTCCATGAACATGTACATTTTTATATTGTTGTTAATATGGATGAATACTGAAAACATTGCATTTTACCTGTGGAAATTTGAAGAAAGAACATAAAGAATATAGCCAAACGCCTGCTAAATAATTTTAACCCCCTTCAGCATGTTCTTCTATTTTTAAATTTATACTGATAGGTATCTAAAATATAAGTAATATGTCCAATAATATATTACAGGGAATGTGAAAAACTGAAAATATATGTTCCAATAAAAATTAATTTAGAATGGGACTTTTTGTGAGATCCACCGATACCTGTTGTTTTGCGTAGAAAGTGTATTTGTTTTAAACTGACCATTTGGGCATTTTTTTGTTTTATATAAAATGTTTTAACTAGGTTAATTAGTAAAGGTAATATTAGTTTAATTCTGATGTAAAATGAGCACATCACTTGTTTCTAATAGGTCTCTGAGTAACCTGTTCATACCTTCTGGAATCTTTCTCTGTCTTCCTGTTTTCTCTCATGGAAGTTAATATCTTGCACATTTTTGACCTAAGGCCACAAACAGTGGTGGAACTTCACACTGCCAGTATAATTGTGTTAGTAGGCAGACAGTGGCATGCTGTGTGTCTAAAAAATAGACACTGGTAATGTGAAGCCCCTTCTCTATGTGACTGGTCCTAGGTAGGACATCACTGTGCAATATAGCAGGAAGAAAGGGGGAGGTTTCAGAAGATAAGTATCTGTTACTCTGGAGGCTTCTTGCAAGTAAGTGAATTGAACAATTTATTTTATAGTTTAATTAAGGTGCATAGAGTCTCTTTAAGTATTGTGCATTTTTTCCTAATGCTCTTTGGAATAACAATGTACATTATAGGACATAATAGTAAAAATTATATTTTTAAATACTTTGCTGGCTTCTTTAGTTAGTGCTCTTACGAATACTTTGGATACAATTGTTCAATGTTATTCTTAGGGGCTTAATTCAATTTCACAAAGTCAATCGAAATGATTTAGCCCTTGATTCATTCAGCTAAACTTAATTAAATAGTCTAAAAACAGCCCTTGATTACCAACGTTGATTAGAAGAGACCTCCTTCCGTATGCACTTACCAATATACCCTCATGTGTCTATATTTCATCCATACAAGTTAGTAGGTTGTAAGTTTTCATGACCAAGGGGGGAGTAAATAAAATGAAGTCTTCCCTCAAGAATGACAGATACACTGTTATGTATAGACAAACTGATCATCTCATTTATTGGTTACAGTACAGCACATTTATACAAAACATTACCCAGTAAAAAAAAAGACACAACATCTGATGTCATCCACCCTGAGCACCCCCTGCTGACCAGGAACCTGGCTGAGCAATCCTCTTAATCTGACACAGCAGGGTTGATAAAATAATTTGAACAATGGGTCTGTCTGGGTGGAGGACTTGTGCATTAAGTCTGCCATGGGTAGTAACCAAATGGAAAACTAACATGTTAACCATCTTGTGCAATGCAATAGTGATAGAAGTTACATTTCTTCAATAAACTAAAATAAACAGTAACAATCCACAACATCCAATTAGATCTCTCCAACTGATGTTGTATGGGTGTGTAAGCTCTAAAGGCACAGGGAATCTTGTGAGAATTGGTGGAAAATTGAATGCATCATGTTATCAGAAAATACTGGCAGACAATTTGCATTCTTCTGCACAAAGGCTGTGCATGGGACGCTCTTGAACTTTCCAACATGACAAATGGTTGTGAAAGGCCATTTTTAGTGGGGCTCCGAAGGATTCTACCCTAACCCCAAAAGTGGTCATGACATAACTTTTTTGAACTGGGACTTTTACTTATAGTCTCTTTCTGTGTAATATACATTTATAACTATTTTAATATTGTTATACGGACAACATTGTACATCACTACATGGTCATTAAGGGTAAACTTTGGGTGGATAGTAACTTTGCAGATATCATTGTTAGTGAATGGGTAATAGAATTAAACATGGGAGACAAGAACCTAAAGGCTTATATAGTCTTCCCATTTTCGAAACCTGACTAAACCTCACAATACCTTTGGCTTATCCAAATACTTTCTCACATTATCCCTAAATCTTGCACCTTCCAACTTGATTACTTCTCCTTCTTCCATTATTGCTTTTGAATGATTTCTAATTTTGCGAATTTGCTTTTGGAAAATCAGCCTCCAGATCTGGACATAGTATTATAGATGAAGGGATCTTTAGGTCTCAAAGCCAAGACATAGGTTATTGGACTCGCTGAATGCATTAGGCAAGGTAATAATATAGGGCTTCGTTTGGACTTTATAAGAGTTCATAGAAAAATATACTACATAAAAGACCCTAGGCTATGGGTCAATGAACAAATTCGGGGAACAACATAAAATGTAATGGGTAAAGAGGCAAACTGGTCTAGATTTCAGACTGAGGCAGCAACAATGGGAAGTCGTACAACTAAAAATATCCTGTGTTAAACAATCTAGTCAACTTGTTTTGAGCAATCTAGGCTATAGTAAACATTATTACTCAAAATGGCTCATAGGCAGTAGAGTGAAGAGGTCTAAAAGACCAGATGTGGTATGTAGAATATATATGTCTGTTGAGTAGATGAGCATGTGGCTGCAGATTAAAAGAAATAGGCAAAACAATTACTTGGTGGTTTTGAGGTAGGGGACTGATGATAGATCAACCTGGTGGTCTCCGTGCTAGAGTAGGTTAGACTACTGTTTGGTTAAAAAGGTAAACTCCTCTAGGGGATTGAGAAAATATCTTCCTGTCAAGTCTTTGATTGAATATTGCTGAAGGGGTGGCCTGGGAGAAACCTTGTGTTGTATCTTACCTTTGAAAAACTGCTGCCTTCTTTGCCTCACCATTAAAGTTACAGACGTGCAAGTCTTAAGCTAAAGATATTGAAATGTTATTTATACCAATGTACTACTTAAATGTAGTAATAGCTGGGCCATTACATTGGCCATTTAATACTCCTTTGTTCTGCATTTCAGTAACAAGATTCTACCATATATCATAAGTTGTCTTCTGTATATAAATGTGCTATGCCTCATTATTTCATTCTTGTTTCTTTGCTCAAAATTCACTACAGAATCACTGTGGTCATATATTTAAAATATTATATTTTAAAGAACTACACTTGAAAACAGGCCAAAATGTATTTAAAATATAAAAAATGAGCGAAGGCTCTATTCATTGGTGAATGGCATAGGTCTGATATGATGACATATGGGTTAGAAGAAAAAAAATGTAGGTAATTTAATTTGATGGGGTCTGTAATGTGATTATTTCATTAGATAGGATAAGGTGGCAACTCAAAAACTTGTGCTTCCTTGTGTATCCATGTACGGTTTATACATTGGAAACCCAGTAAGGAAAAGAAAGTGCAAGAATGAAATTAAAGGTAAATATATGTATGTTTATACATACTTAAAATCCCCAAAAATATCTTCTAAATCAGGAGTGTGTTTCTGCCAGGGACCATGAGGACCAGGCCTAGGGCAGCACATTCTCATGGTGCAGCAGGCTGCCAATAGAATACAATGGAATATGCAGAGAATATTCTGTCTGTAAGTGTAGCTGGCACATTCTGACTTACTGTATACTTACATAAACACACACACTCTTATAATTTTCTAGATAGGTGTGTGCTAAATGTATTTTTGGTATATAGCAAGAGGAGAGGAAAGGAGTAATTGAGTAATTTGGGGCACACAAATCTGAACTCGTCTAGGGCAGAATAAAAAAAAAATACTCCCCAGTTCTAAAAAAACATTGTTGTTATTTACTTTGTATACCAGCAAAATGGAAATTTTGAAAATGCAACGGGTTAAAAAATTCAGATTCTCTCTAAAATGTTTTTATGCTCCAGGCATTTGTTGTCGTTTAGTCGCGAAGTCGTGTCTAACCCTACGTGACCCTATGGACAGCAGCATGCTAAACACATCTGTCGTTATGTTACTGGTAGTGCTTATCCATAAGGTTATCTTGGCAAAGGTACTAGAGTTGCCAGTTACGTCTGCAGTCTGATCTCCCCGCTATGGGTAACCCTACATGGTACAGCTCACAGCTCCATTGAAGTACACAAGCCCCTTCACCAGGACAAAGTAGCAATCCAGAAGGGGAAAATATATTACTGGTACTTAACATCTTAAATTATAGTAAATGAAAGAAGATTCAGTGCCCACTTCTTAAAGACTGCCTGCTCCTAACTTGTATTAATACTGCATCTTATTTTGGATCCTTCTTTAATGCTCCCTCTATCCCTCTCTACACGATAACAAAAAGCGTTAGAGGGCAGTGCATATAAACAATAAAATCTTGCCTTGATAATCATTTTAGTAAATTGCCTACTCCTAGTGAGTCTTGGAAATGGTGAGTGACTACTGACAACTGATGGATACTATTATATCTCAATAAAAGGGAAGAGCCAGCGTTTGATAGTTAACATTCACATTAGAACAGCAGGTTTTGCAGAGCTGTTGGCAATAATAAAAGCAGATAGTGTGCCCTTTGGGTGGTTGAGAAAAAGACCAGCAATCTCGTTAAATTCACACGCAGTGATGGAGTATTCAGTTGCCAAACGCTCCACGGAAGATACAGCTTCATATACATACATATATTTTTACAGCTCCCTGTTTTACAGTATAAAAGATCCAAAATGTATGTATTTAAAGGAACAGTATAGGCTCAGGTATATAAAGCTTTGCAATTATATATATATATATATATATATATATATATATATATATATATTTATATATATATATATATATATATATTTATATATATATATATATATATATTTATATATATATATATATATATATATATATTTATATATATATACCGTATTGGTCCGAATATAAGCCGCACTTTTTTCCGATTTTTGAGTTTGCGAGTTACGTGTGCGGCTTATATTCGCGACCGTAAAAAAAATCACTGCCGATTTGCGAGTTATGTGTGCGGCTTCTATTTGCAAACGGAAAATTACTGCCGATTTGCGCAATTGCGAGTTAAGGGTACCGATTTGCGTGCTTGAGACTGCGGTATAGTAGCAATTGAATAGCGATTTACGGTTTTAGTGATTCTAACATCCTGTAAGGCCTGTAACCTGCAAAAAAAAGCTACAGTACTTATTAGAAAGCCTGTTTCTTGCAATGGCTAATCACTTTGAGAGTCTATTTCTCTCCAATGTTAAGGGTGCGGCTTATATTTGAGTACTATCTTTTTTCTATTTTTTCCCCTTGAATTTTACAAGTGCGGCTTATATTCGGACCAATACGGTATATATATATATATATATATATATATATATATATATATATATATTTTTTTTTTAAAAAAACTCTTCATTGAAGGATAGCTATTAGCAGGGCTGAATTTTCACCAGGCAAAATAGCCATTTGCAAAGGAAATGTTTAATTACATCTGGGTAGTTAGACGATACAGTTTTGCAATTCGCTCCCTTCGGACTGACATACTGTACCCTGTGTTATAAATAAGGCCGCACAGTACAACCAATCAGAGTGATTTATGGCGTCTTCTTGCAGAGTTGTGTTTGTGAGCTCAACAGAGCCTGAAGCATCTTTGAGCAGTGATGACATTAGGCAGAAGTGTGGTATAAATCTATGGGTGTGCGCCACCAGCCTGCCAGTCAATGAATACTAATTAATACACTTGTGTAAGAACCCACTGACCGACCAGCACTACTCTTACATCAGAAAATAAAAGTGAATGTAAAAAATACATATTATTAAATAAAAGAATATTAGTTATTGGTCACATCACTGTATTTCCTTCTGCTTTTATCTGCCATTGACACTAGTGGTTGCCATAGTGACCATTGGTTTCCATCTTTGCTGTCTTTGAATGTCCTAAAAAGAACATCATTTGGAAGCCTTTTTGTTATGTGTAATCTTCCAGGACCCTCAGAGCTAAATTAGATACAGAGCTTGCCTGCTTGTTTTTTTTGTCCTTGCAGCTACCATCATTGAGTGGCAATCTAAAGCATGTAAAGAAAAAACTGTGATTATTTCATATTTGTAATCAATTCAATAGTGTATATTTTTTCACATACACCTGGAACTAATAGGGAAAAACATTAAAGGGATAGGGAAGGTTCCTGGATTTTACAAAGTATATAATATCCCGGTGTATCCATTTACTTTTACGTAGTTTTTTTATATTAAGAAGTGCTTATAAACTCTGTTTTTGCTGCTGAAAATTAAACAATTAATCCCTGTATGGGTCTGCCCTCTTCAGTGAATGCAAACATAGGCTCTGTAGGTCTGGGTGTGCAGTGTAGTGTCCTAGCCTATCAGGGACCATGCATCTGCTGCATGTTGCATAATATTGCAGAAAGATAGTCACTGATTGGTTAGTATCAGACACAGCACGGCCCATCCTACAGAGTCTGTGTCTTCATTCGCTGAAGAGGGCAGACCCAAACAGGTAATAATTATTTGATTTTAGGCAGTAAAAACAGAGCTTATAAGCACTTCATAACTAAATAAAGTACAACAAAATAAATAGATACACAGGGATATTATATACCTAGAATAATGTATGCATTTGAAAGAGCAGCTATAAACATCACCAAAGTTGTGTTTCACATGTAAAAATATTAAATAAACCCTGATGTCATTGAAAGGAACAGTGCACAGAGCATATGTACATCTGTAAATTTCATTGGCAGCCAAATATGACTCATACTATCTATAATATTGCTCATTGGCTCGCAGGGGCAAGATTTCAAAACAGTTAAAAATTTGAATCTGCTTTGAGAGTATAAGTTGAAGAAAAAAAAAGAAAAACAACAGTGGCACATTATGAATTAACCTCCATTGGATACAACATAGAAAAAGGCTTTGAATTTCCCTTTAGAAGGCCACTTAGTTCAGCACCATTTGGATCAGCATCTCTGTGAAGATCTCATGTAGAAATACTGTTTGAATTTGTGAAATATGTGTGTATTTTACTGAGAAACCAAATACATGTATAACTGACTGCCCAGATACTGCTGCATTACTGCAGCCAGTCAGGTTACAGAGGTGTGTCCCATATTCAAGTTAATCTTCAAGTTTCTTGCTTCAGAATATTCAGGTTTCTGCTCTCTTACCTCTTTGGAATTTGTGCAATGCAGGTGGGCTCGGGGCTCTGTGCTCTGTCAGTGCTTGGTGCAGCTCCTTGCAGTGATCCTAGCAAGCAACAATTTAGCCCTTACCACATCTATCTGTGCAGACATGGAATGCTGGACTCAATTAAATCAGAAAGCAATGCAATGTAAACCTGAGTCAAGTGGATGCTGTGCTATCCATAATAGTCTTGTCCCATCAAGCTTCACACAATGCATATTACCCTCAGCAATCTGTTATTATACTCATGCAACAGGCTGTAGACAGGATAGACTTGTATGTAAACAAAGATTTAAAACTTTAGATTTTTATTAGTGTAATTAAAAAAATAGATCACTTTAACATACAACCTTGGGCTCTTTCACACTATGAAGAGCACTTACAGTGAGGCAGATGGCCCTTTTAGATAATTATGCATGCGTATTGAAAAGTAAATATGTTATCCAGCAATGCTGTGTTAAAAAATTATTTTAGCAAAATATATTCAAATACCCCACGCTAATTAGGAGATAACAAAAAGTTTTTCCTTGCTGCTTTAATGTTTAGAAATATTACACCTTCATTTTCTGTAAATAAATACTATTCTTGAAGTTGCTCCATTTTATTATATAACATATGTGTTTCATTTTGTAGACAAAGTGATTTAACTATGCTCGCAAAAGATAAATTATGCACCTTGCGGCAGCTAATAATAAGGCAGTGGTGAGAGTTATGCCATACCAAGGAAAGATTAAGCACCGCATCCTCTATGATTGCTACCTTGCTAGAAGGCTTCATTATGTTTTCCTTACTGGAAAGAGATATATAAAAGTTATACTGAATAATGTTTCTATGTTTTACCTTGATTTCAGTAGGAAAATAATTTTTTGATATTATTCTAAGAAATGGAAAGAACAACTGACAATATAATTAAACTAAAATTAACTTGAGATTAATTATAGCATGCACTGGTTCCAGCAAAAAATAGTGAAAAACGTGTATTGGGTCATTGGCATGTATTCACTATATGAGTAGGTGCCATTGGAAGGCTAGTACAGCTAGGTGTGATCTTGGCAATGTGAAGCTATATAAGGAAAAGTGAAAGCAAACACACAACAAACACACGCAGGGTCTGAGAAATGGAGGGAGCACAGGGACTGAGAAATGGAGGGAGCACAGGGTCTGAGAAATGGGGGAAGCGGGGAGACTGAGAAATGGAGGAAGCGGGGAGACTGAGAAATGGAGGAAGCGCGGAGACTGAGAAATGGAGGAAGCGCGGAGACTGAGAAATGGAGGAAGTGGAGAGACTGAGAAATGGAGGAAGCGCGGAGACTGAGAAATGGAGGAAGCGCGGAGACTGAGAAATGGAGGAAGCGCGGAGACTGAGAAATGGAGGAAGCGCAGAGACTGAGAAATGGAGGAAGCGCAGAGACTGAGAAATGGAGGAAGCGCGGAGACTGAGAAATGGAGGAAGCGCGGAGACTGAGAAATGGAGGAAGCGCGGAGACTGAGAAATGGAGGAAGCGCGGAGACTGAGAAATGGAGGAAGCGCAGAGACTGAGAAATGGAGGAAGCGCAGAGACTGAGAAATGGAGGAAGCGCAGAGACTGAGAAATGGAGGAAGCGCGGAGACTGAGAAATGGAGGAAGCGCGGAGACTGAGAAATGGAGGAAGCGCGGAGACTGAGAAATGGAGAGAACGTGGGGACTGAGAAATGGAGGGAATGTGGGGACTGAAAATGGAGGGAATGTGGGGACTGAGAAATGGAGGGAATGTGGGGGCCGAGAAATGGAGGGAATGTGGGGGCCGAGAAATGGAGGGAATGTGGGGGCCGAGAAATGGAGGGAATGTGGGGGCCGAGAAATGGAGGGAATGTGGGGGCCGAGAAATGGAGGGAATGTGGGGGCCGAGAAATGGAGGGAATGTGGGGGCCGAGAAATGGAGGGAATGTGGGGGCCGAGAAATGGAGGGAATGTGGGGGCCGAGAAAAGGAGGGAATGTGGGGGCCGAGAAATGGAGGGAATGTGGGGACCGAGAAATGGAGGGAATGTGGGGACCGAGAAATGGAGGGAATGTGGGGACCGAGAAATGGAGGGAATGTGGGGACTGAGAAATGGAGGTAATGTGGGGACTGAGAAATGGAGGTAATGTGGGGACTGAGAAATGGAGGTAATGTGGGGACTGAGAAATGGAGGTAATGTGGGGACTGAGAAATGGAGGTAATGTGGGGACTGAGAAATGGAGGTAATGTGGGGACTGAGAAATGCAGGAGGGGTGGAGACTGAGAAATGGAAGAAGGGGTGAAGACTGAGAAATGGAGGAAGGGGTGGAGACTGAGAAATGGAGGAAGGGTGGAGACTGAGAAATGGAGGAAGGGGGGAGACAGAAATGGGGAAGGGGTGAGACTGAGAAATGGAGGAAGCAGAGAGACTGAGAAATGGAGGAAGCGCGGAGACTGAGAAATGGAGGAAGCATGAGACTGAGAAAGCGGGGAAACTGAGGAAGCGGGGAGACTGAGAAGCGTAGCAAGGAGGGAGACTGAGAAGCGGAGGAAGGAGGGAGACTGAGAAGCGGAGGAAGGAGGGAGACTGAGAAGCAGAGGAAGGAGGAAGACTGAGAAGCGGAGGAAGGAGGGAGACTGAGAAGCGGGGGAAGCGGGGGAAACTGAGTAACGGGGGAAGCGGGGAAACTGAGAAGCGGGGGAAGCGGGGAGACTGAGAAATGGAGGAGGCACAGGGAAACTGAGAAGTGGAGGAAGGGGGTACAGAGTTATTAGTAGCTTGCCACTTAAAGTAATTGAGAGTCACATTTGGACCCAGGGACACATGTGAAAAAAAAAAGCCTAAACAACCCTTTAAATACTTTCTATATCTCTTCAAAAGTATTTCCTTTTCATGCAAAATAAACCCTTTATGCTTTTTTTTTTCTGCAGTAATAAATTTAAGTTTCCAGATTTCATCCACTTAAAATGAAATGGACTGGCAGTAGTTTTAACTCATTCCCTGCCAGTGAGACTTGAATTTTCCATGTAGCTTTAAAATTGGAGCATAATTGCAGAATTGTTCAATTTCAAACCTACTTTTACTTGTCTAATTTTAGTATTTAAAATAATCTAAATTTAGCAATGGAGAATTGTGTAATTTTCAGAGGAGTACGGTTTTGATTTAATTCAAGCTAGGCTTAATTAAAAAGTTAATTACTTTATCTAGCACAGGAGATACTTAATTAGACTGAATATATTTAAATAGTACAGTATAGTATTTTTATTTTGTATTCTAGTCGTATTAAGAATGTGTCTGCGACTGTATAAGTACATTAAGCACAATTACAGAAGATCATTTTCACTCTTATATTTTTATATTTAAGCTCATTATTAAACAACGGGAATAAAAAAAAAACCATAGTAGATACTTAAAGCGACGCAGCACCCTTATTGCAGAAATGAAAAATACTCATATAAACAAGTATAATAAGAACTAGTTTATATTATACATATTGAGAGGAAGTGTTAGATATTTCAGCTTGAATGTTAGGTTTGTAAGCACATATTACAGGACAGATTCACCCCATTCTCTTAATGAGTTTATCTCACGTGATTAATTATCTTTCACAGTGGGGAATGATAAACCACATCAGTGTGATTAGTTGGTAGATCAATACATGTCAATCAAACTAATAAGGCTTTAATTTTATTGTATTATAAGCCTCTTTATTATTATTATGATTGAAATATATTGACCTACCAACTGGGCATGCTCATATGGTTTACTATAATCCTCTTGTGTAATTTATACTTAGAGTATCAATATTTTAAGTTTAGTTATCTAACCCAATCATTTTAAAGTGACTCTAAAAAGCTACTTTCCCCCCAAAAAATACAACTAAAGACATATAGTAATCAGGGTTCTGATTTGAAAAAACAATATTGTCTGGTCCGCAGGTTGTCCCACCCCTGCCAGTGACAATCCCATGATACCAGTTACCAGCCAACTCTTGTGGAAAGTAGGATATGGGTGTAACTGTGATAGTATTTCATGTAATTATGTCTGTACTCTTAGAACCTGTTCTCTCTGTTTTACACCATCAAATACTTGACTACTGCAACTCGCTCCTTGCTGGCCTCCCCATCACTCATCTGTCTTCACTACAGTCCATAATGAATACCTCCACTAAAACCATACTTAGCGCTCAGTGTCTGCTGCCGCTCTGTCAATCACACCACTGGCTTCCCATAGCCTCCATAATAAATTGTAAAATGATGACCCTAACGTATAAAGCTCTCAACAATAGTGCACCCCCTTATATCTCTGCTCTTGTCTCAACATACTCCCCCAACCACCCTCTTAGTTCTGCTAATGGCCTTCTTCTTTCTTTCCACCTCTCCTATCACACCTTACTTCCACCTTCAGGACTTTTTTTGTGCTGGCCCTGTTCTCTGGAACTCCTTGCCTCGCTCCACTAGACTATCCTCCTGCCTCAAATCCATTAAAACCTCACTAAAAACGCATCTGTTTAATGAAGCTTATAACAATGCATCTATCACCCCAGTACCTCACCCAAACCCTTTAGACAGAAGTTTGGGAGTTTTCAATCTTGTGTCGGTGCTTTAGGTAAAGCTCTATGTATATATTTTTTTAAGCTCAAAACAGGGCCCTTCATTATTTTACAGTGTGTTTAAAATTGATTTTGTCATGTACTTAACCCCTGTATAGTGCTACAGGGTGGACAAAAATATTATGTCTTTCCATTCATAGAGGTTATACTTGGTAATTATATTTAGGAGCCAAAAGTACACAGTTTAGGAGCAGAGCTCTAAAGATTTTCACACTTCAGTATATGGTGGGTTTGTGTGTTTCCCATAGCACAAAACCATTGCGTCTTTTAGCCAAGTGCTTTGTAGCCCCATTGATGGTTTGCTAACTTTGGACCAGTATTTTTTATTGAGCAATTCTGTAACTCTCATTAATGGGGTCTGATATCCCTAATAAATTACAAATCATCACTTTGTTGGCGATGTGAGCCAAGCACAGAAGGAATACGTGATGAGAAAGAACTTCATCTGAAATATGAGTGAGATCTGCAGTAATGTGTTAGGGGAAACAAATAGAGTGCGTGGAGTTTAATTGTGTAATATTACTTGGTGAAATTAGTAAAATGGAAGGTAGCACATAGAGAGAGACAGAGGGCACAGGGAGGGTGCCCAAAGAGACAGAGGGCACAGAAAGAGAGAGGGCACAGACAGCGAAAGAGGAACACAGAGAAAGAGGGCACAGAGAGAGACAGAGATGGAGAGGGCATAGAGCGAGAGCCGACAGATACATATAATGTCGTTCAGTCCATATTATATATATAGCTAGAGATATATAGATAGAGATAGAGTTATATATATATATATATATATTTATATATATATATATATATATATATATATACAGTATTTTAACTGTTTAGTTATTCAAAAAACAATATAAAATTGATTACAGTGCTCCGCCACAGGACGGTGTTAAAGCTGCAACGGAATGGGTCGGAAAAGGTCATTTATAAAAGAAATCAATACCAATATCACTGGGATGTGTTAGATAATATTGAGAACAATATTTAAGACCAAAATCCAATTAAATATAATACAATAAATCTAATACTAAAACAGCCTGGAACGCACTCTTTACAAAGGGAATTCATGCTAAAATCATTGGGTGTTAAATATAACGGACAACTATATTTAAGACCAAAAACCCTCTGATAGTATGTTTTATTAACCCTTTAACAAGCCAGAATAAAATTTTTGATGAAATAAGCCGAAACTGTGACTTTACGTTAGCAATATCAAATTCACCAAATACACATGACTAGGTGGGATTCATGCAACAACCTACATAAATTAATTTCAAACTAATTTCAAGTACCCATTCTTGGCCAAAATACAATATTTTGGAAAATGACCCGGAACAGCGACTTTCCAAAGGGTTAAAAATACCAAATTCACCAAATACACATAACTAGATGGGATTCATCCAATAACCTTCATAAATACCACAGAAACTAATTTCAAGTACCCGTTCCAGGCCAGAATACTAGAATACCCGCTCTTTTCCCCCATTATCTTTTTGTAAATGAGCTGGCGATTTATGGCATATCCTGATGTCAAATAAATACAGAAAAAAACAAAAGAAGGGATTAATAAACTCAAGCTTTCCTAGATGTTAGTTGTTCACTATTTATGTTGAATAGTTACACCTACTCTTGTTACGACCTCTAAACCCCCCCCCCAAAAAAATAAAAATAAATAAATATATATATATATATATATATATATATATATATATATATATATATATATATATATATATATATATATATACACATAGATATCTCTGATTCTCTGAGAAGCTATTGCAGTTCTTTAGTATTCTGGCACCGAAATTTTTTTTGGGAGGAATTAATGAAGGTTATAACATTAATCCCACCTACTTATGTGCATTTGGTATTTTTGATCCCTGAAAAGTCACCGTTCCGGGCCCTTTTGGGTCATTTTGCGAAGTATTAAATTTTGTCCCAAAACAGGCACTTGAAATTAGTTTCTGTGAAATGTATGAAGGTTATTGGATGAATCCCATCTAGTTCTGTGTATTTGGCAAATTTGGTATTTTTAACCCTTTGGAAAGTTGCCATTCCGGCTTTTTTCATTAAAAAAAATGTATTCTGGCTTCTTAAAGTGCTAATAAAACATACTATCAGATGGATTTTGGTCTTAAATACAGTTCTCAGTTATATTTAACACATCCCAATAATTTTAGCATGAATTCCCTTCATATAGAGTGCGTTCCGCTCTGTTTTAGCCTGTTCCGGGTGATATTTGGTTTTTTAAAGGGCTAATAAAGTATTATTTGAATTGGTTTTGGTTCTTAAATATTGTTCTCAATGATATCTAACACATCCCAGTGATATTGATATTGATTCCTTTTATAAATGGCCTGTTCCGGACCGTACTGGGTTTTACACCGTCCCCTCCTCCACGTGTGTATGATCTATTTTACGCTATACGAAAAATAAATGTGATTTAAATTAGTATAAGGTGCTGTATCCTTTAGCAGTTGGACAAAGGATTCACTATATAAATGCTGGAATTTCAAACTCTAAGACAATAAAACCAGACAATACGCCGTTCTTGTGAGAGTAGTGACTATGAAATTACATACATGAGCACATCTTAAGAGATGGAATAGAAGTGTCTTTCAGTGGAGCAGAATGATCTGATAGTGACACTCTATGCTTGGGAGCTGCAAGATGCAATTTTACAGTGCTTTAAGTACATGTATCTTTCTGAGTTGACATGCAAAATGGTTTATTTGCTTGATAATGTGTTTTTTTGTTCTTCTCCCAGGGATGTGCGCCTGTCAGTCCTCACTACCATCCATTAAAGGAGCTGTGATTGTCCTTGGAGCAGGAGACACAGCATTTGACTGTGCGACGTCGGCATTGCGTTGTGGCGCCCGCAGAGTTTTTGTGGTGTTTAGAAAGGGGATCACTAATATCCGAGCCGTTCCAGAAGAGGTACATTTGATATTCTAAGGAGGGCAAAATGAAATGGGTGTCAAAAATGTATTAACACTGAGAGAGGTAGAAGTGAAGTAAAATGTGACTTCAGGCTTTTTAGTCCCTTAGTATTCAAACATGTAGAATCCTTTATTAAAAGATTGAAGCTTCTAAGGTTACATCAGGGTTCCCTGGTTGTCCAGTGGTTGGGATTCAGTGCTTTCACCGTTGCAACCCCTGGTCAGAAGTTGGATGGGAGCCTACCTAGGAACACCAGGAGCTGGAGAAGGAACTGACATCCCACTCCAGTAGCTCTGCCATGGAAACCAAGTGGATCAGCATGGTGTGTTGCAGTCCATGAGATCATGAGGAGTTGGACATGACTGAATGACTCAAACACAAGATTATATCCAAATCATTGTTTCTGCCAAGCAAAGTTACTGCAGTCCTTAGATATTCATTTAATCCAAAAAGTTGGTAGCTGCAGCCCTTGGTTCGAACTGTGCTTCCAGATGAGGTGTGATTGCAATGTGGTGTTGTTAGAGTTACTAAGGAGAAATGGTAGTAGCAATCACTGAGGTGATCCCTCTAAGCATTTCACCCACTAAGGGTGCTTGAGGAAGAAGCCCTTTAGTGGATGAAACGCGTAGAGTATTGTTTACCACTACTATGTTTTCTTGGTAGTTAACATCATGATGTTAAAATGCCACATCATAAAGATTGTAATTTATTTATTTTAAACAGTGTACACGATCAGCTCAAGCTCTATAAATAAAAGTTTCAATGTCTGACAAACTATGAACATTTAATATTTTTTGTGGCATGAGAGCTTTTTCTGTTACAGAGGAATCTAAAAGACACTTTCATTGCTGTAAGACACACTAAACCTAGCCATATAAGCAGAATTAGCAGATTTATACTTAACAGGTTCAAAGTGCAGTATATGTTCTCCTAACCATGTCATTGCATCTAGGTAAGAACTGTATATGAAGTGTAGTTTTTAAGATGCGTTCAGGTCATAAAAAGTTTTTTTTTAAAGCACCTCAACACATTTGAACGCATAGGATTTGAACTTGTCTGTTTTTTCTACAAGGACAGCAGCTAGCGGTCAGCATCATCTCCTGCCATCTTTTTCAGATATATTTGCCTGATGAATAAGTTTAATTAAATAATATATCATAGAGCGATATTCCTCCACATCGGTCCTTAAGGGGCATTAAGATCAAGTCCTATATTAAGGCCATTTCTGTTGAATAATAATCATTCTGACAAACAGTCCTCCAATATCTCTATATAATGTTTATATACTAAACTTAACGTGAAAAGAGATTTTGAGATATGGATCTCTTTGTGATTCAGTTGGCATCATTTTATACATTAATGATGTAAAACAGCAAGAAACAATCAATACAGCAAGCTTGGACGCATGTGACTGGCAGCTGTGCATGGTAGGCACCTATGCAAATATTTTATTCTGTTTGATAATAATAAAATCTACTATTGTAACATAAAGGTTACTCCCCATGGGGCAGAAACTGGAAGTCTGTCCATTTCAGTTACAAACACCGTCATTTACAGTTTAATAGGCAAGTAAGGGTTAATTATGGTCACAGTTTTACAGTCAAGGCAGGCAGAGTTAAAAAATGAGTAGACAAAACAGATGGCAATATATAGTGGTCAGGGGCACAGCCAAGACTGGAAGGATCATGCAGACATAGAGAAGACTACTTCAGAAAGCCAAGACCGCTGTTCAGAAAACATTGATATATATATTTTTACTCCGCTTAAAATGACTAATTACAGCCTTTAATTTTTAACTGTTGGGTTTAGCGTTGCTTTGATGACGATGGACATGTTGTCTTTATTCTTAAAAGCATTAGAAACCATGGAGTCGTATAAGATGTGTATTTACGTCTGTTGGAAAAAATCTTCACCAAATAGCTCATTTGACAATAGAACAAAGGCAAAGTAAGGCCCCATAGGATAACTTAACCCCCCTCAACCTATTGGGAGACCATTCTTCAAGGATATTCCCCATGACAAAAACTATTAAAAAATGTATCATCATTTTTATTTCTTCAAGGGTGTGATTCTGCCTAAGTCCATGAGACCCAGACCTAGGGCAGCACATTTTCAGTGGGCAGCAGTACATTGAATGATGTTTGTATATGCATATAAATGTCTACTATATGTGTGACTGTAAGTGCACTTGACACTTTCTGACATACTAATATATATATATATATATATATATATATATATATATATATTGTGGGCACATTTGTGTGTCCCAGCTCAACTTCCCAGAATGCAGTGTAATAACTGTTTTTCTCGGAATTCTGAGCTGGAAGCAGGTTTTTTAACTTGTACTTTTTATTTACTGTACTACTGTACGGTGGAGGGCTTCTATCGCTTTTTTTTGCCCACCATATTATAAATGATTGTTGTGGTGAACTCATAAGATCCACAACACAGGCTGAGATCCCGCTCCATGCTGATGATAGCCAGTAAGCTTGAAACAGCTGTACATGGATTGGATACTCAGCCTGTGTTTATTCCAACCTTGGCTTTGCATTAAAGCTGTGTAATACAGCATGCATAAGCTTAAAGGAAGCCATGTTTGATAATGGCTACGGAATGAAGAGTGAGGCATTTGTAGGCACATTTGCAGTCCCAGCTCAGCTACCCAGAATGCACTGCAATAACTGTTTTTTCTCGGATCTCTGAGCTGGAAGCAGGTTTTTTAACTTGTTTTAGACATTCAAATGTGAACACAGATGTACTTTTTATTTACTATATATATATATATATATATATATATATATATATATATATATATATATATATATATATACACACACACATATGATTTGAGATACAGAGTGGACGCACAAACTTGCATGGCCTAGGGCAGCATAAATACTCCCATGCATTTGTGTATTTGTTTTATAAACAGTATAACTTGACAAGACTGGATGGTAGTCTATATATTTATTGTTCTGTTGACATTATTTTTGTTGTTCTTAAATCATTCCACTAACTCTTCATTATCATTTCTACAGGTGGAGTTGGCTAAAGAAGAAAAGTGTGAATTCCTCCCGTTCCTTTCACCTCGTAAGGTTATCCTAAAAGGTGGGAGAATCAGTGCTATGGAATTTGCTCGTACAGAACAGGATGAAGATGGAAACTGGATTGAAGATGAGGATCAGATTGTCCACCTGAAGGCTGAAGTGGTCATCAGTGCGTTTGGCTCTGTGTTAAGTGATCCTGCAGGTAATGTTCTGTATTCTTATTTTTTAGAAGTTACTAAAGACCTTTTAGACATTTACAACTGGCCCGAGATCGGACTAGGCCAAAATATACTCAGCATTATGGAGAAACCAATATGATCTTGGAAAAGTTACATTGAAACCTAAACCTAATGGCCTATCTAGTCTGCCCAATCTATGTACCTACAATTTTGTCTTCATTATTCTTATACCAAGCACTTTAATTCTTTATATGTTTTTGACCCTACCACTTCCACTTAAAGGCTATTTCAATTACCTACTACCCTTTCTGTAAAGTATTACTTATTCACATTACCCCTGTATGTGAGAGGTGGGACTGGGGAAAAGCCGTGGATGCAGAAGGAAGTTAACAATATATTACCCAAGGAGAACAAAATTCACTGGGTTTGGTAGTTTTTAGATCATGGACAACAATAAGTCCTTGAAGGCCCATTGCATTTTAGGAAAAACCTCACATGTTTGTGAAATATATATAACAAAGTAACAACAATAGTAGCTCCATATGTCTGGAACATAAAACCATTTTAGAAGTAACTTGAATTTTTGAAGACTGTGCACACAACATTTCCATCTTGTCTGTATACAATGTTTACTCCCTGAAGAAGAAAAGGTCTCTTTAGCAAGTTAAAATAATGACTCCAGTCTCAAGCATAAGTCACTTAAAACCTACAGGGATAAAGCCAAAGAAATAGCCATACATACTTATCATGACTAAGCAGTGTCTGATTTACAATATTTTCCCAATTAAAACACATAGCTTGATTCTAAATTGAAGTTCTGCAAATCTCACATAGGTAAAACTTATAGGATATTCAACTGCACATAACATGCTTAAATAAACCTTATTACCTGAATAAGCCACAGTTGTCTATGAACCTGACTTCAAAACATGTTGTTCAGTAATGTGTTAAAACAAACATGTTGCAGCAGCTCCAGAATGGTAGAATATTACCTCTCACAGTGGGTGGCCCGCTGTCTGGTGTCAGGATACCTGCTGCTTAAGTGGCCTCTGTCTGGGGAAGTCACAGTGGTGATCTCACAACTCCATCTGTTCTACTCTAGTTATCAAACCAGGATCCGCAGGACATCAAACAGGCCAGGTGTTAAGGCTCTCCCTGTCTAATCACAACATTACGTGCCACTCATTATCACACCTGAGATCCAGCTGAAATGTACCTAAGAAAGCAGAGTCATTAATAGATTGGTATATGTCATTAATAAATACATATCTTCCTGTTGTGTTATAGTATACTGTTCAAAATTACAAACGGATCTATCCCGTTGTGTATGTGCAAGAAATCGCCAGCACTGACAGCTGCAGCGCCAGCAAGTAGCTGCTAGATGGCGCCGTCAGTTTTCAGGGAAGGCCTATAATTATTACCCTTCCGATGTGGTGCAACTCAATGGCACTGAATCGACAGCAGCGGCACTGCTGCTGCCAATCTTTTGCGTAGGGGAAGAGGGAAAGGACCCTACAAACTTTTTTGTGTGCTGATATTGTTATAAAGATACTGTATTTTAGTTTGATACATTGTAGAACAATTATATGTGATAGTACATGTAGCCCATATTATTATACAATACAATGTTGTTGTATTTGGTGGATTATAAACAATGTGCATGAAGTTATCATTTCTGGAAATTGTATCCAATTTGAAACATTATGAGCCAAAAAAAAATCTGAGTGCCGTAAAACTGACACCTTTAAGTTGTGGTGCTGGAGAAAATTGCTTAGAGTTCCTTGGACTGCAGGAAGATCAAATCAATCATTACTAAAGGGCATCAAGACAAACTTTTCACTAAAGCTCAAATATTTTGGCCATTTCATGAGAAGACAGGATTGCCTAGAGAAGACTCTGATGCTATGAAAGATTGAAGGCACACAAAGAGGGGGAAGCAGAGGCGGAGATGGATAGATGAGGTCATTGAAGCAGTGAACATGAGCTTGATGACGTTCTGGAGGGCAGGGGCTGACAAATGGGCCTGGAGTGCTGAACTCTATAGGGTCACGGTTGAGTCAGATACAACTGAATGACTGAACAACAAATGAGTAACAAGAACACACATCTATTTTTGAGAAAACTGCCTACAATGTGCCTTCTATCCTATGCCCTTGAAGATCTCATCTCCAACCCTAACATCCAACACACAAAGACAAAAAGTATATCCTGTTACTGAGTTTTTGGCTTTCACCACTCCTGCAACTACTCACCTATTTAATATCCCCTCAGTACTATATGACAGATTGTGACTATGTAAGCTCAGAGAGACACTTGTTCATTGATAGTGCCATGGAGTATAACATGGAAGCCAATCAACCTCATCCTACTTCGGTGATCAAAATCTTTTGGAGCAGGATCCAAAATAAGAAAAGAACTGTAATATACAACCAACAGCAATTATCCTAATCCAGTAAGAGCAAGTCAATGTGTATTGTTATCTCTGCTTGCTGAGAGTACCCCTGACCCAAATGTGACCACGTTTATCATAGACCAAGTAAATAAAGCATCTTGACAACAACCATCAAGTCCTAGTAACCAGCAGTCCTACTTACTATGTTAGCTTCACAATGTTTATGTTGGATAGTCCAGACAACTCCTTGCTGCAAACGTGTGATAATAAATGTCTCTTGTGCCAAGAGTGGCATATAATACTTATGTACAAGGTGGGGAAGTGAGCAAAGAAATCAAACTAGAGTTGTATTACAAAGTGCAGATTATCCAGCACAAAAAGTAATATTCTTGCAAAAGCCATACAAAAATAGCCCTACGCGTTTCATTGAAAAATACTTCTTCAGGGATGGCTGATATGTTGTTAAAGAAACTTGTATGCTTCTTTCCAGAAAGCCCTTGTTGCTTTCAATAATCCAATGAGTAATTCCACAATCATGTATTAACCATTTGAGATTATAATGACAGTAGGATTTTTGTGCATACAACTAATATTCAATATCTTACTTATTATTAGTATTATTAATCTTTATTTGTATACTTGGACACAGATTCCTAGAGAACATTCTACAGATTTTACATGTGGAATTTTTAAATCGGTTAACCATTGTTATTTATTTGTAAATTAATATTCTGTGCAGAATACACTATATATGTTTCATCCATGTGTGAAGATATCAATATAATTATTTGAAAAAAAAAAAAAAAAATCCTAAATGTCAGGAAAGATCAGGGCTCTACGGTATGACATCACCCATAAGAGGGAACAGAAAGAGGTTCCACTAACTGATAATCTGTTACTTTGGGGCTTGTTAGAGTTAAGTGAAAAGTAAAATGTATATCATGTTTACATTGGAAATTATAAAATAAGTTAATTAGTAAACATTAATGTAAGCTTTTTATTAAAAAGTTTTAGTTAATATTTTTATTATATTTTGATAATATTTATATTACAAAATATTTTTTTTCATGTCCCTTCAACATCAGCCAGTTTCAGGATGCTTACTAAACCTTTTATAGATAAGGTATCAGTTTGAACTGAACCATCTGTTAGATATAAATGAGCATATACGGTATATTTATATATGTATATCACATATTGCCCACTATCTGAACTTCATAGAAAGCCATGTTTATTTTTCCTTTTCTAGACATTATTCATTTTCATGTAGCGTCTGGTTATTTCTGCAAGCTGTCTTGTGCTGTTTAATTTTTAAATAGAATACTCTACCTAATTGTCAGTACAGACGGTCCCTGGGTTAGGTCGGATTTGTATGTAACTCAGATCCCTGATTAATAATAATAATAATATTAATCATCATCCTCATGGGGTTCCCAGGTGGTACTGTGGTAGAATTCAGTGCTTACACTGCTACGACCTGGGTTTCAATTCCAGTTAGGGAACCAAGAGGTCACACCACCCTGAAGTCCTGCACGGGGGTCAGTACTTGGATGGGAGACCACCTAGGAATACCAGGAGCTGTATGCTGTGGCCCACTGGAGAAGGAACTGGCAACCCACTCCAATATCTCTGGCATGTATATCAAGTGAATCAGCATGGTGTGTTGCGGTCTATGAGGTCATGGAGAGTCGTTCACAACTGAACGACGCAAACACAAAAAACAATATTAATAATATAATCATTTAATAATCAATAATATTCAATAATTATGTCCTACAAAATTCCTTGGGAGCCTGTTCTTAAGTATAGACGTCTGTAAGTTGGGTTGTCTGTAACCCGGGGACCCTCCTGTATTTCTTAAGAACTGATAAAGGATGCACCTCTCAAATATTAGTTTATTGAAATACACTATTAAAAAAATATTTTATTTTGTAACACTCAGTTGTATATATATATAATATACACATTTTTTTCAAACTGTTCTAAATGTTCTGTGTAACAATTAATTATTATCTTACATATAAATGACATTTTACACATTGCCCTCCATCATTTACAATTATAAATATTATCTATCCAAGTATGTGCTTTAGCTATGGATGACTTGATGGCATTGTGTGTATTTTTGTGTTTGTTTAGTGGATACAAATTAAAGCGCACTGTTTTAAGTACATCATCTGTATGCGATACCAGTTATAAAATCCAATACATTGTATGAACTATGATGTACATGCGCTATCAAACACAATCTAGTAGTCTTTTAATGTTCTTAATATTATCTCATTTCATCAGTAGAAACACAGAATCCTGAGTATTATGACCCATAAATTATTCCTCATATTTTAACATTATTCATGTTCCTCTTGAAGTTCCAAAGAAATATAATGCTGCTGTATTGTTCTGCCGCGTACAAAGCACAATATGCTGACATTACTGCATAATACTAAATTATTATTGCTTGTATTATTGTTTTTTATCTCAGAGTTCAGAAGGAAATATGGCTAATGAAAAGTGCTTTTATTTTTTTGAGTTTCTCTCCATTGTTTTTCTAAGCACAGCAGCGACAGGCATTGCATACACAAGTCATGGAGAAAATCAAATATATTTAGAATATATTTATCTATATAATTATGTTTACAGAAAAATACATTTCTCTGAAAACAAAGGAAATAGACATATCTAGATTTTTATATATACAATAGAGAGAAATGAATGGAATATCTGAAGCTGGGGGCACATTATCAGATTTAAGGGAGGCCTCTTGGACATAAACATCCTTAAGTGACCAGGGTGGTTTAGAAAAGCTGCACTAATTTAGTTTTTTGTTTATTCAAATGATACCTGGAGCAACAGACCTGGACTGGTTTCTCATTGTGTCTTAGGAAGTTCAGCTACACCCTACTATAAGGCCCAAATAAGGACAACATGTAAGTTTCTCCTGTTCAGGGTAGAATTGCCTGGTATTTTAGGGCTAGACCACTCTAGTGAGTGGGACCAGACTGATATACTACAGAGGTTGCTCTCAGAGTGGGTTATCATGTCCATAGAACTAACCTATTAAACTTAGTTTGTTCTCTGATTTGTTTTTTTGTATTAGGTTTTGAGAGAATCTTTACTTTAGCAGATAGCGCTTGTGTCTGGGGGCTACCATGGCTGTGCCTTCCACATTTCTTGCTGCCTTGAAGCATGAGGGTCTGTGTCCTCCTAAATTGTATTATATATACAGATGTTGAAACAGGGAAAGGAAGAGGATTTCTTAATCACTAGGTAAATCAGATCAACCTTTAGCCTGTGACAACATCTTGTCCTGCCCACCATGCCTTGAAAAATAAGTATTAATGTCATGGCAGCTTCCATGCACTAGCCATGTCAACTGAAATAAAGATTGTCATTGAAAATGCTCATGACATATACAGATGCTAATCCTGTTTGGTTGTTGCATATTTTTTTGTGATCTACAATGGGCCTCTTTTTTAAAGAGCTTCTTACAAGTTATCACACACAATATAAACATGCACATGTATGTAGCAAAGAGTCCACTCAACATCATGTGACCTGCTAATAGGCGCCACTATAAGTCCATTCATCTGTGATGCTGATTGGATAATCTTCAAACACCCTGGGGCAGCATCTTATAAGATCCTTAAAGAGACATTTTTTTATGATTTTAAAAACATTTCAAAAGTGATTACTAATTCTAATTAAAAAAATTGTTATATAGAGAGCTTTTGAGACCTCAGTGTCCCATTAAATATTAAGTCTTCTTTTTTAAAACATCTTTGTCACAAAAGCAGGATCATTATTTTCAGGATTTTTCTCATTTTTTTGTCATGTAATTTAAAATTAAGTTAAGTACCACTTTGACTTGACAGTGACATTTTACTGCAAGATAAAAAGCAATTTTGATTTTTGCAATCAAAATCCCGACAAAACGGTGAAAAGTGTAGGTAGAGATAAATTAGCAGATATATGTAGTTATATATTTTATCATAACCATTTTTTTAAGGACAAAAAATAAAAATTCCTATTTGCAGAATCAGCCTGCCTTCTGCAAAGCATGATGGGACTTCTGACATCACGGTTTCTTACATCAGTGCTTGCTGGGCTCCACACAGGGCAGTGTTATGCAGCTTGTTACATTTACATTTAAACAATCACTGAAGTGTCATATTTATAATATGCCGTTTTGAAGAACTTGACTTGATAATGAGCAAAATGTGTTTACACCATTTAAAATAAATAACTTGAGTCATTGATTATAAGCGATTCAGTTTTGCATTACTGATGGTCGCCATTTTGTCTTTATTAAAGGATGAGAGACCTGGGATGAATTGGGGGAACTGTTTTAGGTTATTAGATAAATTGCAAATGGAAATTTAAGTTCTTCTACTCGGCTTAGACAAATAGGTGTCATATTTATATAATGCTCTTAGTAGCAACTTGACTCGATAAAAGATTATTTGTAAAATAGTTATACAAAGTTAAAATAAATACATTATTTAATGTTTGACTATTGTATTCAGTTTAATGACCACAGACATTTTGCCTTTGTTCCTGATATGATTGGGTGAGTGGGAAGGATCATGGATTCAGATATCTTTCTATTCAGGTCTGTTATCACTTGACAATAGAACTATAAGGAAACAAATGCCACCGTAGGACAGGCCATCTCCTCAAGCTACAGTCATACTAGCCGTTCAAAGTGAAAAAAACAGTGATGTTATCTTTGATGAGGGAGAATCTTGAAGTTAAGTGTCAGTTGAAAAGTGAATATTCACTTTCTGCATCATACTAAGTGCTGTTTGGCTAATGAGCTCAGAGGAATGGGAGCAGAACATTAACCTAACATTATGGATTATATTGAGTAATGGTGGCTCAGGTATATCACATAAGAACCAAATGTAATGGTCAGGGTGCTCCTAAGGATACTTTGAATACCATATTTTAAAGAGAAAAAAAGATCCTTTTATGGGGCACACCTGATTATCCTAATCTAAAAAAAGAGAATAAACTAAATTATAAAACTTAACTTTTATTAAACGGTAAAAACCCATATTTTAATATGGATTTTACTGTTTAATACAAGTTAAGTTTTATAATTTAGTTTATTCTCTTTTTTGAGATTAGGATAATCAGGTGTGCCCTATAAAAGGATCGTTTTTTTCTCTTTAAAATATAACATTATTATGGATACTTAATACTTCTTCTCTACTTATTGTTGTATGATTAAGACGTAGTGAGGAAACATGATGCATTAAAACCATTTTCTATTCTATGTTGGAACAGAGTCCCTAACTAACTGCCATCTTGCCCAGGTCTTGAAGCAGCCTCCTTCCAATGAATCCCTAGCAGCAATACACAGGAACCCACAGAAGAGGGGAACTAACCCGTGGGATCCATTCATTGGCCGGTCCATAACGACCTTGGCTAAATATAAGATTTTATTTTTAAAATCATTTGATGCTCATGGCTTACATGACAGCTAGTGATGTTAAATTCCTATACATGCATCACAAACAAATTAGATTTCCACAAACAGTGTATTCTTTTAAGTACAATTCACATATATGGATGCCTGCTGTCGTGTTTGTCATTCATTACAATTCTCAGTATCGTGTTAAATTGTTATGCGCAGTTTCATATAGATTTAAAAGTCTGTCGTTCAAGAAAATCGGCCCATGTTGTAGAAGGAAATTTTGAAGTTTGTGTAGAAAGAATGCAAAGTCCTATTTGAAGCTGTCACTTTAATTGTCAGATCTAATTAGCTCCCCTAACGCAAGAAATATAAATGCACTGTCACATCCAAAAGTGTATGCAGTTACATGTAATATCCAGCTTCTATCCCCTGTGTAATAGTGAAACCTACAAACCCAGAGCCTTCTGCCAAGTTGGAATCTCTTGCAGAAAAAAATCCAGCATTGAGATAATATAAAGAAATTATCGCCCTTCCAGGCCACTGATGAATCATACCCAGAACCATATGGGCAATCTGGTATTACATCTGCCTGTACCAGACTGACTCTGCGCATAAACAGGTGTTCACTTTCCAGTCGTACGAGTATCTGATACCCATACATACTGGATGCAAAAACACTACGTTATGTTAACAAGAAGGTTTTGTACAAAATTATTAGCAGTTTAAACATAGCTTTGTGCTCAAGACATATTGTACGTTCCTGCAGCCAACAAAATATAATTATAGATTTACTAGTTAAAGGATCATTGCAGAATAGGGAAAAAAAACTCATGTTCAACAAAAAATTACAATGTTACTGAGCGTCTCAAATGCTGAGATGTGCATCCCTGTATTCACTATGCACTATTTCCCATTTAGCCTAATTCCAGCCACTTGAGATGCTTAGTAAGTTTCCCCAGAATTAGCAGATGTGTAAGGCATGGGCCCCTTCTGGATTACTACCTTGTTGTGGTGAAGGGGCTTGGACACCTCAATGAAGCTGGTAGCTATACCATGTAGGGTCACCACAGATGTGCAGGTCATAGCAGAGAGGTCAGACAAATTGTGGTCCACTGAAGAAGGAACTGGTAACCCACTCCAGTATCTTTGCATGAAAACTTTATGGATAAGCACAACCAGACACAAGATGTGCCTGGGGTGCCGCAGTCCATAAGGTCACAGAGAGTCAGATATGACTGAACAACTAAACAACAAAGGCATGGCATGAAACGAATTTCAAAGAAAATCTTAATTTTAGCAGACTCTGTTAGTGAGTGGGAGCTGCCATGATAGTCATACTTGATTTTAGGGCACAAAGGGCAGTTACAGAGCAATGTATACTTGCAAGATGCCTTCTACTGAGCATGTGGCAAGGGTGTTAAACGCTGAAATCTTATCTGAATCCACCAGCAAGCCAACAATTCCCCCCTACAAGTCAATAGCTGTGATATATGGCACCCTACATGAGAGAGAACAAGAAGAAATGGGGTATCCATGAGATGAGAATCTGTGGCTTTTGATGGCTTTTTAGAAGTAAGGGAGGGTACATTTTATATGACAATCTGATTGAGAAGGATAAAATGAATTACTTTACCTAGCTAAAACATTTTTATAAAACAAAAACAAAACAGTCCCTTTAAATTAACTTCTATTCTGTCTGTTGATAATTGTACATCACTTGCTCCAGAATGGTATTGCCAACGACTGATGCCCCATTTATTCTGTAAAGATGCAGTTTTCAGTTCATTTGTAGTCTGAAATGATACAGGACAGTTCTACAATTATTATTCCTGTTCTGTAATATCCGTCCAGAAATAGATCTGTGTCCCTGGTGAGGGTGTTTGTTGCATTTTTCTGCTTATCTGCTTCTCCAGACTCAAGTGGTAACTGGTATCTGGATGGTGCATATAATAAGAAGCAGTGATTAAGGATGCATTCATTCTCACTGCTGAGATCTAAGATACTATGTTAAAAATATCATTCCTATAAATTATGTCTTGGGAATTTAATGTTAAAGAAAAAATGCACTGAACAGGACTCATACTGACTTTATTTTGAGGCTTGGTGGTCCGAAGAAGGTGCATGGAATTCGGACACTGCTAAGGAGTACTACTGACTTAACTACTGAAAATATATATGTTTGAAAATTGTTTGTCTAAAAGCAGTAGAAATGCCCTAAACTAGTTTTTGATTCCTTTGCTGCCCACTGGAGTGATCCATGATATTTTATTCTTGAAGGTCTGAAGCTATTGTAGTGAGCATGTGTGAGGGAAATGGGTATGTGTCAATTACTAACACATGCAATGATTTAACAAATCCCCAGCCCTCTTGCTTTCCTCAAGAATTCTCCCTCCTTCCAGCCCTTCTTTCATGTATGATCAAGGCTTGTAATTTACACTGCAACTGCCTGCTTCTGTGCATGTGTTGGGGAAGATGGTAGGTGTCAAATGCTAGAAATCTTATGATATAACAATCTACCATCCACATGTTTAATAGTATGTATATACAGTATATATTCCTTAAATACAAACATGTAGTAAAGGACCAGTGAGGAGTTGTTTATTCATTCAGACTATCCATGACCCCATGGACTGCAGCATGCCAGGCACATCTGTCAGCCACTGCTCCTCTGAGGTCCATCAAACCCATGTTGGTAGCTTCAGTGACTTCATATATCCATCTCCTCCTGTGCTGTCCCCTTCTTTGTGTGCCTTCAATCTTTCCCAGATTCAGAGCCCTCTCTAGAGAATCTTGTCTTCTCATGATATGGCCAAAATGTCTGAACTTCAGCATCATGATCAAACCTTCCAGTGAACAGTTTGTCTTGATTTCCTGATGTACTGATTTATTGGATCTTCTCGCAGTCCAAGGATCTAAGTAGTTTTCTCCATCACCACAGTTTAAAGATATAATTTCTACGGCGGTCAGCCTTCTTTATGGTCCAGCTCTCGCATCCGTATGCTATTACTGGGAATACTATAGTTCGAACAATGCAGACCTTTGTTGATAGTTTAATATATTTACTTTTTACTAGCTTGTCCAAGCTTGCCATAGCTTTCCTCCCAAGAAACAAACATCTTTTAATTTCATGGCTAATGTCACCATCTGATGAACTTGGATCCCCAGGAAAATAAAATACGCTACATAAATAAGGTGACAATATTCAACCTTGTCGCACTCCTTTCCTGATCTTAAACCATTCATGATCAGTTCTAATCGTGGCTTCTTGGTCCACATACAGATTCCTCAGGAGGAGGAGGAGGAGGAGATTATCTCTTTAAGAACGTGCCACATTTTGTTGTGATCCACACAGGCTTTAGAATAGTCTATTAAGCAGAAGTAAATTATTTTCTTGAACTCTCTTGCTTTATCTATTATCCGGCGGACATTGGCATTCTCGTTTCTTGTGCCTCCTTCTTTGCGGAGCCTGGCTTGCACATCTGGTAGTTCCCGGTCCATATATTGTTGGAGACGAGCTTGTAAGGTCTTAAGCATTACCATGCTGAAATGTAAAATTAGTGCTATTGTTCGATAATTGAAGCACTCTTTGGCACTGCCATTTTTAGCATTGAAATGTAGACTGAACATTTTCAGTCTGGTGGCAACTGCTGAGTTTTCGTTTGCATAAGCCAAGCAAAATAGTTCAGCTGGGACTCAATCAACTCCTGCAGCCTTGTTATCAGCAAGCCTTCCTAAGGCTCATCGCACTTCACTCTCCAAGGTGTCTGGCTCCAGCTCATTGGACAAACTATTAAGGTAATCACTGCGGTTAACGTGCTTTCTGTATAGATCTTCAGTGTATTCCTGTCTCCTCTTCTTTATCTGATCTGCTTTTGTTAAATCCATACAATGTTTGGCCTTTTATCACGCCCATTTTGGCATGAAAGGTTCCTTTGAGATGCTCATTTTTCTTTTTACATTCATGGTTGGACCATTGACTTGGATTACTGTAAAGTTAAATGGCTTGCCTTGAATATGAATTTAAATCATTTTGTCATTTATTAGGTTGTAACAAGCACTGCTTTGGCCACTCTTTGACTACAAGGGCTACTCCATTTATTTTGAAGGGTTATTGACCACAGTAGAAGATTTGGTGGTTGTCTGGTGTGAAACATCCCATTCCAGCCTATTTGTTTTCACTAATTCCCAGGATATCAATGTTTAACCTTGACATCTCATATCTGACCATATCTAGTTTTCCTTGGTTAATAGTTCTAATATTCCAGGTTCCTATTCTAAAAAGGTCTTTGCATCAGCAGACTTTCCTTTCCCCTCCAGACACATCCGCAGCTGGATGTCCTCTGGGCCCAAAACCACTTCATTAGATCTGATGCTACTCGTACTGGCCCTCTAGTCTTTCTCAGTCATATAGTAGGTACCTTCAGGTGCCATGTCGTTATATCTCTGATTGTGCTTGTCTATAAGGTTATCTTAGCAAAGTTGCTAGAGTAGCTCTCCAGTGGACCTCTCTGCTGTGCCCTGCCCATCTTGGATGGTCTTATATGGTATAGCTCACAGCTTCATTGAAGCACACAAGCCTTTTCACCATAGCAAGGTAGTGATCCAGGGGGGGGGGGGGGGAATAATAGGTGTACTGTGGGGGGACACTTATTGTGAAGTATATAACAAGCTAACAACATTAGCAGCTGCTTAAGCCATGGAGAAAAAAACATGTTTTGTACATTTTTAAAGATTTTTTAAATCCTTTATTTATGCTCAAAGGAATTGATTTTGAATTGTTTACATAATCTCCTGAGATCTGGATCATGAGGGTGTGTTTTTTTTATTTATCAGTAGAGGGAGGAGGTGGATAGGAGGGAACAAGGTGAAATCTGAGTGCTTTGTTAGATAATCAACCGCATACCTCTTACCTCTCACAGGCCCAAGCGGGCTATAGATGCAAGCACTGCTCTCCAGAAATGTAAATGTCCCCCTCACTCACACAACTTCCACTAATGTATCATGGCTGCCTCCAGGGTCCAGCAGTGGCATCAACATTTTAACTATCTTAAAATTAAACAGACCTAATGACTTGTATATATATATTTCAATACAACGTGGCCCATTAGGTATAGTAGTATCGGTTGCATAGATTACATCATTCTGTATTATGACGTCTCATTTCTTTACTTACTATATTTTATTAGAATACTCAGACCTAGCTTGAGAATACATTCTCAGAATTCAAATAAAATACATTTCACAAACTGACAAAAAAACTCAACTAAAATAAAATTATCAGCCTCCTTCTCTTTTTCTCCGAGTGTTGGTAAGATGTATCTGGGATTTGGAGGTTATATGTGATTATAAAAAGATCAGGGAGCACACAGATGAGAGCGCGCAGACTCCCCCGAGGTTTGCTTCTGATAGAACAGCACAAATCTGTCCTCTTCTGCACTACTGGATGTAAAACCGAAAAAGATGAGGAAAGTGACAGGTTTAAAAGAATTCCTAGGAAGCAAAAACCAAATAACCGTCTCGCATATAATATAAGAAATGAAAACTGCAGAGGTTTAGACTTCAGGAAAACATTTTAGAGCGTCATTGTAGTCAAACTTCATTCAATATGGTGTTTCTTTTTTTTATATTGTAAAGAAATTTTCACTATGTTCAAATGTAGTTCTTCAAATGAGAATGTTTTAAATGTTGGAATAAAGTGGCCCATTAACCAAACTAGATTGATTAGTAACTTCAGCAGACTGTAGCCACACCCATACCATTTTTTATAGTGTTGAATACTATAAATTCCTCCTACATCTCCTTCTATAATTTTGGAAGATTTGTCTTAAGATATAGCTGCCTACAATGTCTTACTATTACATTTATAAAATATGCTTTTGTTGCCGCTTAAAAGGACTCCTATAATGCATTGATCTTTAATTGAATTCCAATTCATAACTTTTAAAAGCAATTTTAAATTAATTTTCAAAGATTAGAGTATTACCCTCCAGACTGTTTGCCTCCACACTGAGGACATTAAAGCAAATATTAATACATTTCTTCATTCCTTAGGCAAAAATGATCACTGATAAATGCAGCACATTTCATAAAAGATTTTTTTTTTTAAATCAAAATATCCCTCTAATCATTATGTTGACACCCCCAGGGGTGTCTACACAGGCACCTGCCCCCCACCCCTCCCCCTTCAGTACAATGCTTTTGGGACCAATTTTAACCCATTATTCACTGGCTGTGTCTTGCTCAGCCTATAGGAGAGTATTGATATCGGCGCCAAAGTGGCTGCTGGGATGTGACCTGCCCGGCTGCTTCTTGTGTGGTAATGACACAAGCATGTTAAGTTGCTGCTTGGCTCTGCCAAACAGAGAGAGGGGGGAAAAAAGCATCAGCAGCAGTAGTTAATGCAAGGAATGGACAACCTGCAGTCGTAGTAATAAAGTGTTAATGTGCTGCACAGAGAGACTCTTATATGAAAATACATAACACCTTCCACCATGGTGCCATACTACATATCCCAGGCTGCTTTACAGTACAAACAGGAACAGAGTTTGATACAATTGTTTCAGTCTTTGCTTCCTCCTGATTGGCCAAAATTTATAATTTTATGCTAATTTAGCCTGGGTTTCAAGGCAGTGTTTCCTCTAATTACAAGACATTTTGCTAACTTCAAGGTAAGGTTTTAAATGTTTATTCTGGGATTTTTGTCATGCACTACTGATTCTCCTCTATCAGATGCATTCATAATCAAAGAAATGTGTATATGAAGGTTGAGAGACAGGTCTAGAGGGTTTTAAGAACAATTACATTTGATAAAAGACAAAGCGGCCACAAAAGCAAAATCTTGTTGCAAATGGGATCTGCTCGACTTCAATCAGTGGAGATCATTGTGGCTGAACATTTAGCAGCTTCCATGTAGGCAAAGCCACCTCACATTTTTTTTACATAGTGGATTGGTACCACAAGCAGCTGGGTCTGAACTTTAAAAGCAAATTTAATATTAAATATTGCTTTTTTAAGTAATTGAATATCAATTTCATTTATGACTGATGCCTAATTAAAACATAGAGCTCATGTTGTTATGGCACTACATGGGTCCTTTAAAATCAAAAATATTTATTTTTTTAATTTAAATCATTTTAAAAATTAGCTTGCTTACATACACGCTATGTACTTTAGATCAATGGTTCTCAACCTCTCCTCAGGACCCACCAGACTGGACATGATTTCAGTTTGACACTTTTTGAATACAAATGAGGCAATTAGTCAGCTGAATGCTAATTGCTCCTCCAGGGTTCGCGCAGTGTTAAAACCAAATTATGGCCTGTGTGGTGGGTCCTGAGGAGAGGTTTGAGAACCACTTCTCTAGATGAACCACCACTATGACTAAACCAACGACTAAGGGATAATACAGTATATTAAAAGCAACACGAGAACCAAAACTAAAAAAAAACTTAATGTAAAACTTAACTTTTAATGAATAAAGTTTCCTTCTTAAAACTTAGCAGCTGCTTCTACCACTAATCTTGTAGCTCTTTGATAGTAAGTGTAATATTGAATATTGCTTTTTATAATGATTGAATATGCATTTTATTAATGATCAGTGTCCAATTAAAACATCTAGCACATTTTGTTAGGGCAGTGACAGGCAACCTGTTTCACTTGCATATACTCACATCCGGCGCCTGTGTCCTTAAAAAGGCCCTCACGGTGCTTTAATTCTTCTTATTTTAGAT